>CM059191.1:88994577-89422997 GCA_030323885.1 Branchipolynoe longqiensis | reverse complement strand
TAAATATAATTGTTTTCACCATTAGACAGTTTGGCGATAGAAAGTCCCAGCCTACACTTTTACTGACCCAAGGGTTTTTAACATCCCACACCACATAGACATGGTATGGTATGAGAGCAGCAAGCCTTTGATGATCATGAAAGTTGTACACAGTACTGGGAATCAAAATTGGCAGACGTTGGGGGGGGGGGGTGAGCACAGGCAATCGAATCACTGACATTCAGAATAGGAGTCCGACCTATAGCAAAGTCAGACACTCTAACCACTCTGCAACAGAAAACAGTAATTGAAGTTCATAGATCTGCGACGAGGGCATTGTGGAGATAGAGAAATGCATGAATTCATACCGATTTATATGTGAGGATATGCTTAGGGCTCAAAGGATATGGGACTTGCGAAACTCAACACCTGTCCTTACTGCTGTTGTATTTGCACATCTTCCTTTATCCCCTTTATTTCTTCACCCGTTTCACTCTATTGTGTTATTTTATCCAACGATAGTCAGTATAGAACCTAGTGTAGTAGTCTGCACTGACTGCTCAGGGGTAAAATAAAGAGGTGGCCATCATGGATTGCCTAAAATCTCCTATGTACTGGAATTGGGTAGCACACTAGCTTCGGAATGGCAATACGTTTGGGTTTGAAATCTGCTCTAGCGGCATTATTTCCCGTCTTTATCACTGCATCAACACTACTACAAATGATAATCTTCCGTAATACTCACAGTTTTACTACATACAGCCTATGGCTTGAATAATCTGTTCTAATCCTTATTTTATTACGCAGCCAAAATGTCAACCATGTACAATTGATCTCGCTCATCCCACTGCTCTAGGCCCTATTCTACTACGACCATATGCCATGCTAATGTAATGTGTCAGGATAATACCATTATCCTGGCATATTTGCCAGGATAGATAGCGACAAGTATACATTTTAAGTCATCGCTTTCACTTTGCCAGCAATGAAATCCCATAATGTACCAAAACAGGAGGCTGGTGCTCAAATCATTTAGCCACCTCATCTAGATGACACCCTAAATAATCCCAGACAAGACATAGTTCCAAATACAAATATTCTTATTGTGAATAAGTAATATGGTGCTAGTCATGTACTCTCACTACCCATTTGGCATCGTTCTAGAAGCGAGTGGTTGTATAGGAAATTCATAGCAATTACCATGGTGTCTTCTCACTCCCGCTGCCTGTCAGGTAAAATGAGCCCAACACGCACGTTTCGGTATGTGAGGTTTGGGGAGATTAGCAGGTCATTTGGTGTGTTTATAGCATAATATAGTTTATTAGTTGGAAGGGATGCGGGGTGCCATCGAGGTAGGATTTATCTGGTGCATGAGTGGGTGATAATAGAGGGAAGCTGCGCTGATATACCATGCAGATGGGCGATAATGCGGATCTTCATACCATGGTGTGTTCTCACTTCCGGTGCCTCCTGGGTGAATGTGCATAATACACAATTTTCGTTATGATGGTGAGGGTCATGTGGTGTTGATACCGTAATATAGTTTATTATTGGGAAAGGACATGGAGTGCTATCCAGGTAGGATTTATGTGGTGCACGAGTGGGTGATAATAGAGAGAGGCGGTGCTGATATATAATGCACAGATTGGCGATAATGCAGGTCTTCATAGCATGGTGTATTCTCAATCCTGCTAGTGCCTGCAGGGTGAGTGTGCATATTACACCCCTATCACACCAAACTAGTTCTCAAAACGTCCGACCCCGTTATAAAACTGGGTAGAACGTGGCCTACGAACAGTCTGAGCATGCTCAAAGTTGTGGAGCACGCTTCCGTCCCTGCAGTTCAAAACAAGTTTGTGAAACTTTGCTACTACTAGGAGTACTACATTCACTCCGTTGAGCCTGTTCGGCAACATTTTCAGGAATGTCGTAAGAACTACTTTGGTCTGATGGGGGTATTACGCAAGTTTTGTCAGTGAGGGTTGGTGAGATTGTTGTGTCCTGCAGTGCATTAATAGCATAATATAGTTTATTATTGGGAAAGGATGCCGGGTGCTATCCAGGTAGGATGCACGTGGTGCTCGAATGCGTGGTAATAGAGGGAGGATGTGCTGACATACCGCACATATTAGTACGGTATCTTCATGCATAGGTTGTGCGGTTGTAGCCATCAGGGTGTGCGGGGGGGGGGGAGGAGCAACATTGCCCTCCTTTTCACCTCCCGGGCTTTCGGGTGGTCAAGGAATGCCAAGAGCAAAAGCTCTTGGATTTTTCTTCCGATGGCGAGGAGCACTACAACTCCCCATTCAGTATGGATGAGTTGAGGTGTTCTTTGGAAAGCTCGCATGACACAGCAGTTGGACCTGATGGAATTCATTATCAATTTTTGAAACATCCCCCTGAACATGCACTGAGACTGTTGCTTCAACTCTTCAACAACATCTGGGAGTCGGGTGTCGTCCCCGCCTCTTGGCGGGAGGCGACAGTAATACCGATTCCCAAACCTGGTAAAGACCAGAGTGAAGCCCACAACTATCGTCCCATAGCCCTTACAAGCTGCATCTGTAAAACCATGGAGCGCATGGTAAACAACCGCCTCGTCTGGCTACTGGAGTCAGGACACCACCTGTCCAACCTTCAATGTGGCTTCAGACGGGTCCGCAGCACCCTCGACCATTTGGTGTGCATGGAGACCTTCATAAGAGATGCTTTCCTTAAGAAGGAGCACGTTGTGGCTGTCTTTTTCGACCTCGAAAAAGCCTACGACACAACGTGGCAGCATGGCATCATGGAGGATCTTCATGCGATTGGCCTTCGTGGCCACTTGCCAATTTTCATCAGGAACTTTCTAGCCTTCAGGCATTTCCGCGTCCGTGTCAAGACTACCTATTCCCGCCTACACTCACAGGAACTAGGAGCACCTCAAGGCAGCATACTGGCCGTGACCCTTTTCGGGGTCAAGGTCAATGGTATTGCTGCTGCTGTAAAGCAGGGGGTCTCCTGTAGTCTTTTCGTGGACGACTTTCTTTTATATTACAGCGGTGCTAACATGAATGTGATAGAGAGACAGCTACAACCAAGCATAAATGGGATCCATCGATGGTCAGTTCTGAACGGTTTCAAATTTTCCAAGACCAAAACAGTCTGCATGCACTTCTGCCTGCTGCGTAGAATACATGCGGAACCGGAGCTGACCCTGGATGGGGATCCCATTAAAGTCGTTGAGAAAACCAAATTTCTGGGCCTCATTCTCGACGCAAAACTGTCTTTTGTGCCACATATAAAGTACCTGAAAACAAGATGCCTGAAAGCGCTGGATATTCTGAGGGTGCTGTCCAGCTCAGAGTGGGGAGCGGACAGAGATGTTCTGCTCTCCGTGTACAGAACCTTGGTTCGTTCACGAGTGGATTACGGCAGCATAGTATATGGTTCCGCAAGGAAATCATATATTGGGCTGCTAGACACGATCCACCACCAGGGACTGCGCTTGGCCCTTGGGGCCTTCCGCACCTTACCAGTTCAGAGCCTTTATGTCGAAGCCAATGAACCATCACTTAATAACAGGAGAATCAAACTGGCCATGCAATATGTAGTCAAGATAAAAACTAATGCATTGAATCCTGCACACAATTGTCTATTCGAGCAACATGACAAATCCAGGTATGAAGCCAGGCCAAATTACATCCGGCCACTGAGGCTCCGAATGAAACCTCATTTGGAGGCCTTAGGCGTGGATTTGGACGTGTTGGAGGATGCCAAAGTCCCAGAACATCCCCCGTGGTCGTTGAGAAAGCCATCGGTTATCCTCCGACTCACGGAACTGAGGAAATCTGGGACACATCCACTCGAGTACAAAGGACTGCCTGCAGAGATTCAAGGCCAGTTTGCAGACCACCTCTCCATATACACTGATGGTTCGAAAGACCAAAGCCAGCTAGCTGCTGCGGCAGTCTGTCGACGGGAAAAATTTGGTGTACGTTTGCCCGATCAGAGCTCGATTTTCACAGCAGAGGCCCGAGCACTCCTTCTCGCTTTGGAGTGTATCGAGGTATCCAACCACACTAACTATGTTATATACAGTGATTCCTTCTCTTGCCTCCTGGCTGTTGCTGGACTGAAGACGAATCACCCTATTCTAGGTCATTAATAAAAATGAACCAACTGACAGCAGATGGGTATGATATCCACCTGTGCTGGGTGCCTGGCCATGCTGGCATACAAGGAAACGAACGAGCTGATCGGGCTGCGAAGAAGGCCCTGAACTGTGATCTTGAACCGTGTCTGATCCCTCACTCTGATCTGAAACCACTAATAGCCACCTACATAAAATCCAAATGGCAACATGAGTGGGATGAAAACATCAATAAACTTAAAGAAATTGAACCATCTGTGGGAAAGCCACCACAGACTCATGCGGGAGGTCGGCGGGACCAAGTGGTCCTTAGTCGCTGCCGTGTTGGCCACTCGTGGCTTACACATGCTTTTCTGCTCAAGGGGGAACCTCCCCCTGAATGTATTGGGTGTCAGTCCCCACTGACACTCAAACACATTTGACTAAGTTGCGTTGATTTTTTGGCCCTGCGCCAACGGTTCTACACTGCAGGCAGTATGCATGACCTTTTTACTAAGGTAAAACAGGAAAACATTTGAGCCTTTTTGAGGGCAGCTGGACTGTACCACCTTATATAGTTTACTAAATGGATTCTATTAATTATTAATGAAACTTTTCTTTTTCTATGGGAATTTGTTTCCCTTGACCACAAATATATGATTGTGAGCTTTCTAATTTAATTAGTGTCTATTGGCACATAATTGATTGTCTGCTTTTACATGTAAAAGCGATGGTTTGAACAAAAAACTAACATTTCTCGCCGTGAGTATGGCCTATGCTGCCGACACGGCGTAAAGCAACCACCAATCAATCAATTTTACCCAATAAAATAAAAGTATGTTGCTTCCTGGAAATGACTTTTAAATTTATATTTGTAGCTTCATAGCAAGGCGCTCGGCGTTATTATGACAGGGCAAGGACTGGTTGGCTGTGTCAGGATAATGTGACTGAGAGGGATATCAGGTCCTGGTGCTAGTGGCCTGCTCTCCTAGTGGGACATCACTATACATGTCACCATGAGTGTGCACTGTCACAAATCGGTACCCATACTGATCTGACCTTAGATGTTTCCAGGACGTAAAACTCAAACAACCAACCAACCAACAAATCCAATTCTCCAAATAATGACCTATGTGCATGAAGTAAATGCATGCATCCAATTTAAATGAACGCTGCACATTAAACTAATTAAGCAGAAGCCGCCATGGAAACCCAACCCCGCTCCCAGGGCTCTGCCTTCATAACATATGAGCCATGTGTTTTATGCGGTCATACCATTAACAAGGGAGATATACTACTCTTTTTGCCAACAAGCGGGTTTTCTTTTTCTTGTGTGTGGTTTGTGTACCGTAATGTTATTGTTGCTAATTGGATTAAATTGCCAATGAATAGGACACCCTGATGGGGTGTGTGGTTGATTACACCTGTGTATATGAGGGTCCATAGCATATGTTGCGGATATGGTAAAGTATCCTCGCTCATAAGAACGCATAATTAAAGCTGCATTTTATTTTGGTTCAAGTATTTATTCATCGAATAATATCTCTTGTCAGCGCCAGAGCACTGGTCTTCCGACTGTACAGTTCAATTCCTTAATACATAAATGAAACTACTATCAGTTGTAATAGTGACTGCATGCAAATCCTGTTTGTTACTAAAAGTATTATACATTTTAGAAATGAAGCATCAGCTTTAGCAGTAAATGCGTACAAATCCAGTCCAATAAAAGTATCCTGCATTCAGTGAATATGTATGGCATGGATTTAGAATTGTCTTCAAACTCTTATTCCTTTTCTAAGGAAATATATCAAAATATATACCTATTTTCAAATACACGCACAGTATATATGCATGAGGTAATTGTCAAATTTTCTAAATCAAATCACTTATCGAGGTTTGAGATACTGCATATCCACTTTTGGTACTAGTGCAATTGTCAAACATTTCTTGTTACATACAAGGGAATGCTAACTCAATTTAACCCGCAACTGTTCAAATATACGCTGTCCCAATTCCAATGTGTATTGCAAAGTTAACTTTGCATGTTTTACCGTTGAATATTTCCAATTTTGGCCATATATAGGTCGACGTGCTTCAACACAGTGGCATGTATCTTCTACGAATCATCGTAATATTTTTATCTCGTTGTGTTTAATGGCGGTAACTCAAAAGCATTACACTGTGAATTAAAATTATGATGTATCCAATTCGGTCGATCACAAGACACCAACAAATACATCGGTTTGCAGGAAGTGCTATGTCATATTCATGTTATCACTGGCTGTCATGATGCTATCATATTTTGATGGTTTTGCGTATCCTCCATAATATTGATATAAATATAATACCTTGATCCTTATAATCTACATCATTATACTTTGAAGTAATGTTGAATGCAAATGACTATCATTAGATATAATTGTAATGAAGACATGCAAAACTAATTTCGGTATGCATGGCGAAATGCTGGCCACAATAGGCTTTCTTTGCGTTATAAATAGATTATTTGCAACACCATGTGATTATAGGATTTCAATGGAATAAATATGTTTTAGATGATCGGAATTGTTGAAAAGTTCCCTACTGGATTTCCACTACCAAGTCACCTTCCGCTAGTCGCATGAAGGATTGGCCCTGTGTTTAGCATTTTAGTAGCTATGCTCTTTGGAAAAGGTCTACTGTGACTGAAAGTAAAACATGCTTTGTTGCAATTGTCTTTAATTCAGTGACCTCAATCTATGCTGGGTTTCTTGCCCTTTGAAGATACATGATTACATATGCAAGTCGCTGAGTCCATTCTACGCAGCTACATTAGCTTAGACATGTCATTCTTTGCTTCTCGCTTTATAAATATTGTCTTTCAGTATTGTCTTAAGGATTCTTGTTTCAACTATTTCTAGATCATTCCCTTGATGTTTCTTATATAAATAGTGTAGTAGTCTACACAAGAACCACATAGACAGGTAGGCAGAGAGAGGGTGATTGATTACATCAAGGAGCCCAGCTAGAATACTGGTTAAGATCCCAGGCCTAGAATGGCAATAAGGGTGGGTTTGAATCATGAATCTCTAACCTCACTATTTGCTGCTTGCATCCCATCCCATAATACTGGTTATCCTGTCGGGGATCCAGGAAAACTATGTTGTGAGCATCATCATGCTGTCGGTCGAGATGCAACAAAGACTGCTTTCATTACTTGACTGCCGCTCTCCATTTAGCTCTCTGCTGTGAGAGTTGCATCCATGAGTCAGTGTTAATGACTCCCAGCTTCAGTACATTTCATGAAAGCTGCCTGCAAAGGTGGTGAAGTGCTGCTGGCTTTTGCAAGTTACCAGCGGCACTCTCTTGGGGAGCAAATAGAGGTTTCACACCGGCAAGAACATGTCCAGACAGGTGCAAAACTATTTGTCCAGTGGCTGGTCGGGAGATGTTGGGAGTTCCGTACATCAAGCGCCCTTAATGTTGCCACAGTGACATGGTTTTCTGTTTAGGGTTTGCTCCCTTAGCCTTCGGTTCTGTCAAGAACCTGTACCACTAGGCAGTGGTTTACAAATCTGCAGGGCAGGGACGTCAAACTCCCTGAGGTATTGCTATACCTGCAATACCTGCATACCACATAGCCTATGGATATATACATAAGTGCATTGCTTGTATGTATTTAATCATAAGCATTAAGCATGTAAACGATGGAAAATGGTTACACATTCCATTGGGATGAGTGTAATAGTTTGTATTGACCTCTCTGGCTAGGATGCATGGATAGCGAGATTATATCAGGGACCTTAAATAGTCTAATGGTTAGCTCTAAAATGACAAACAGCATGGGTTCTACTTCTGCTTGATGTCACAAATGTTCGAGTGTCATCACCTCCTACGAAAAGATATTCTCTTGTCAATGCAATCCTACCTGTCTTTGAATGACAATTCTTCTGCATCCAGGTCAATATCATCTTGACGTATCCTACCTAGCATTGAATCGACAATCAAATTAGACAACAATCCCCAGACACATAGCAAAATTACCTCCATATTGCTAGGGTTTGTGCATCACAGGGCTCGCACCCTGAAGGTATGAAGTAAAGCTAAGATTCCATATTAGCAGTATGCGGTATGCAAATGCGAATGCGACACACAATATTAGTGAACATTTGGTTGTTTGGTTCTTGGCGTTTTACATCCTGGCAACATTGATATTGAATACAAAATAGTAGGGAACAATTGGTCATTGTGCTTTCATATGTCTGGTTGTGAATGCTAAGGTGAATGCGTCAATGGCAAAGTGGATCGGTCAATGGACCGATAGGTGCGAATGAGTGTTTGTCACATTCGCATTCACATACCGCATATCGCATCTATGGAATCTTGGCTTAACTCAACGTATTAATATGCTTAGAGTAGATGCTAGGATTAGGAACATATTTTTCTTCAGTGTACCGAGCACCCTCCTGCAGTCGATAATATGGCTGTGATCCTGTGCTGACCATTATATGTCTGAGTAGTGTAGACATTTTCGCTTGGCTTGTCCTGAGGGAAGCTTATACATACATATCTCTGTCAAACGCTCAGTGGCAGCCATTTAACTATGCTCCAATTTCCTTTCAAGAGCCTTTGAATAATCACTTTGATATGAACACAAGAAGTGAAGTGTGCATTGAGATATATTCTAAAGGCTGATTCAGGCAGTATCGTGTAACTAGCTATATAGGGTGGCCTAGATAGAAGTGTCAAGCCGTGTTCACACATACAATGTTAGGCCGAATTAGATGAGGGTAACTAGTTGAGGCAACTTAGGCCACTGTGTGATGGGGCTTACACAAACTAGTTGAGTCAACTCGGCCCTAATTCGCCTCACCCGAGCATTCACACTCACCATCTGAGTCGATTTAGATGAGGTGAATTAGTTGAGGCGACTTAAGGCCCCTGTGTGAACGGGGCTTTAGACTAAGCATGAATGTCTTAATAATATTAACTGAATGTATCATCGGTTAGGTTGTCTTGTTTGTTGGGGGTTTTACATCCTAGGGACATATAAAGTCATAGCAGGACGGGTCATAGCAGGACTTGTGAAATTCCCCACAGGTGGCGCATTTGAAGTGCTGCCTGATTGGGAACCTAGTAGGCCGACATCATGATGCGATATCTCACTCAGTAATGATATAGATGAAGCAAGTCCTTTGGCTGCTCTAGGCATGCAGATCCCCAGGCAAGGGAGCGATGGGTTTGCATGTGGTAAGTGATTGCCTTGACTCGACCGGGTTTCGAACCCATAACCTTTTGCATTGGAAGCCAGTCAGCGCACTTACTGGCAAGAAGATGTTACTAATTAGCATGCTAACTCATATGTTTCTTGCTTTAATATGTATAATATGCATATCACCTTTAGTATGTAACGCTGTCGAAATGCTCAACAGAAGTATTCGTTTAGTGTGACCCCTTTCTGTCCTTAGGTAACTTCCTCAAATTAAAATCAATAATTAGACAAAAATCCCTTCGTTATTGTTATACTTGCATATTATTAATTCCTGTCATACTAATTAGGCAAGACCAATAGATAACAGAAAAGGAGACAAGTCAGATGCGTATGGATCGAGCCTATAAATCTGGCTGGCCGTTAAGACCTACCATTAATTATATTGCACTAAACTGTTGGCGAAATGGGCAGTTACTGAGTTATTAGGTGAGTGAGGCGCCGCCTGGAGGAAAGGAGGGGAATTAAAGGAGCTTCTTGGAAGCAGGCCTCCCGGTCTCCAGGCAGCACCCCAACCTCCAGTAACACATAGTAGAAAGGAGCATATGAAAAGCAAGGTTTCAGGAGCAATCGGAATAAGAACAATAAGAATACAGGAGAATTACATACATACTACTATGTGCTTAAGTACTCTATACCTCACACTAACTTTTAGAATTCTTATTTAACCGTGTAAGCCACTATTGGTGAAATGTGGCTGTTCCTATTGCATTGGTCCTGTCGTTGGGGTGATGAAAATGGGAAATATTGTGCCTAGAGCGGGACTCGAACACACATCTCTTTGCATTCCGGCTCAGGGTGCTAAGCATTACACCACCTAGGCTCCCTGATATCACCACACTACCCACGCCTACCTGTATATATGGCCCCTTGCCTGAGAGGTCAGTGCAGACCACTACAGTACATACAGACACGATATGAGACTTTCTAAATAAAAACCAATGCACCTATTTAATTGAGAGGGACTTCTACACTATTTTAAGGTTCCCACCCAAAGATGTAGAAGTAACAAGACACAGCAAGCTATATTTTATATGATCGTAGGGGCCAGTACTCATTGCTAATTGATTTAATATGCATTCTTGGCAGGTGACCTACCTTTCTTAATGTATATTCTGATGGGTAGAGTATCAGTGTCCCGATGCTGGTGACAAAAAGAGGCAATCTGATCCTGTAAGGAATGACACAACAAGGAAGTGCACATAGAAAGAAGGCATTTAAGGTAGGCAGCAACACCTGGGCACACTGTGTAGTAATACCATGTGTAAACAGAAAAAAAAACACTTGAATATATAATATTCGTGAACAATTGGTTGTTTGGTTCTTGGAGGTTTACATCCTGGCAACATCTATTGATACTGAATACATAATCAATCAATCAATAGTTCCGTCCTCTAGTCGAGGGTTGGATGCAATGGTTCTCCACTTGTCCCAATGTTGTGCTGTTCTGATAGACTGTGAATAATTCAAGCCTGTCCACTGTGAAATATTTGTAAACCATGATGTTCTTGGTCTCCCTCTCCCTCTGCTGCCATTCACCTTCCCTTCCAACAATGTACGGTATATTGAACTCTGACGAATGATGTGGCCAAAATAAATAAGTTTCTTTGTCTGTATAGTGGCAAACAAGCTTTTCTTATTTTTAATTTTTCTGAGAACTTCTTTGTTGGTGATCTTCTTTGTCCATGATATTTTCATCATCCTTCGATAAGTCCACATCTCAAATGCTGCTAAACGTTTGTACATTTTCTTAGAGATTGTCCATGTCTCAGCCCCATACATTAGAGTAGACCACACATAACACTGAAGAATACGCTTCCTTGTTTGTATTAATATCTTACTTGATGTTAACACTCTATACATTTTGGAGAATGTTGTTTGGGCTATTGTTATCCTTCTTTTAATTTCTTCCTCACATCTCCCATCATTTGTAATCTTTTGTCCGAGATATATGAATTTGGATACTTGTTCTAGAATACATAATAGTAGGGACCAATTGGTTGTTTGGTAATTTGACTTTTATATCCTGGCAATATATATTGAATATATAATATTAGTGAACAGTTGGTTGTTTGGTTCTTGGAATTTTACATCCTGTCAACATCTATTGAACACATAACATTAATGAACAGTTGCTTTTATTTGTTTATTTCTTGCTGTTTTACGTCCTAGCAACACCTAAGGTCATACCAGGAAGGTGAACAGTTGGTTTTTGGCACTTGCAGTTTTCCATCCTGGCAACGTATATTGAATACTTAATAGTAGCGAACAGTTTGTTTTTTGGTTCTTGGAGTTTTACATCCTGGTAACGTCTATTGAATACCTAATAGTAGTGAAGAGTTGGTTGTTTGGTTCTTGGAGGTTTAAATCCTGGCAAGATCTATTGATATTGAATACATAATAGTAGGGAACAATTGGTTGATTGGTCATTTGACTTTTATGTCTGGGAATATCTATTGAATATGTGTTAGTAGTGGTTGTTTGGTTCTTGAAATTTTACATGCTGGCAACATCTATTGAAAACATAATAGTAATGACCAGTTGGTTGTTTGGTTCTTGGAGTTGTACATCGTCGCAACGTCTATTGAGTGCATAATATTAGTGAACAGTTGGTTATTGGTTCGCAGAGCTTTACTTCTTGGCAACATCTAAGGTAATATCAGGACGGGTACCAACTTGTTACAGTGCACACTCATATCACACTCCCGCCCCACCCCGACCCCTCCCGACCCTTCGCCTCCCCCATTCCCCTTCCCACCCCTTCCCCACCCCATCCACTTCCCTGCTCCTCCCACACCCATTCTGCTAGCCCCCTTCCTCACCCCCCTCCCACTGCACGCCCTCAGCAGATTCACGGTAGCGGCAGGGCGGATCGATGCCTTCCTCTAACATGATTACGACGATTGCCGTGAACTGTGACGTCACCACTCCCGCAGGGAAAGCGACACATGACGCCGGCACCGACAGACACCGTCGTGTTTATTCTACGGAAACAATCAAACCGCCTTCCGCCCCTCATGCTCCGTGTCCCGCGCCTCCCCAAGGAGCCCCGATCCCTCCTTCCCACCGTCTCCCCCCCCCCCCCCAGCCCCCCCCCCCCCCCCCGCCTCCGGCCCGGGCCAACTATACACACCTTCCATCACCATCACACCACCATTCTTCTTCTCCCTCTGTTTCAGCAACTCTTTATCCAGCGCTCTCCACCTCTCTCTTCCATGTTCTTTCCCTGTGTCTCCCTAACCCTCTCCATGTCTCTCTCCCTAACCCTTTCCCAGTATCCTCCTATGTACACTACATTTCCCCATCTCTCACCCTCTCCTGCCACCCGCGTTCCGCTCCCAAACCTTCTTGTCCTTTCCCAAACCTCACTCTTCTCACTGCAACTATTACTCCTTCCACTTTCCCTCTTCCACTTTCTTCTCCCACCACCATCTCCACAGCATCCTCCCCCTTTTCCTTTGCACAACCCTCGCTGTCAGTCTGCCCCTCTGCAGGTCCCGCTCACAGTTGGTCTGGGACTCTACCCCTGTCCAAGTCTCCATATCACTCTCCCAATCCACCTCTCCCTTAGCATCTCTCTCCCCAACTCTACATGCGTCACGTTGTTTCTTCCTCTTCCTTGTCCTGCAACCACACCCCTGTCAATCCATTGTCCTTCACCTCGCATCACCCCCCCCCCCCCCGTCAATCTCCTCCTTCCCTATCTTCCTTACCAGCTTGTTCATCCTCTCCCCTCCCCTTACACCCGGAGAACTCTCCATCCATCACCCCGCCTTCCCCATCCCCACACCCGTGCCCTCTCCCCACAATGTGCACATTGCTGAATCGCAATAATCAATGACCTGTGTGGTCCTGGGAGACGCCCCCCCCCCCATAGATATAGGGACCCAGGAGGTGGTGGGTCGGGGTTGGGTAGGGGTGGGGTTAAGAGTGGAGGTGGGGGGAGGGGGGTGGGCGGTGCCCCTCTGTGCCTGCTCCATGACAGTGCGAACAGCGCAAAGCCGGGTCATGTTACTTAGGGACGCGAAGAAAGAAGCCTGGTTGTATGTGGATATATCGCCGACAGATAGGTTGGGCGGTGAATGTATGTGTATGTGGATGTGGGTGTATGTTGAGCAGCAGGGGGTGTAGGGTGTATGTATGTGTATGTAGGGGGTGGGTGGATGTTAATCCATCATCCTCTCGTTTGCTTCTGCGCCATTCAATGCATATCTACGGATCAGCATTCCGGAATGTACACAATGTTTAACAAAGGGTTCCAGCCCCAGTCGATGTGCCTTATGTAATCACACCAAGATTGCTGGAATGAGACACTGGTGAGGCCTGGGAAAAGTTTGGAAACTATGTTTGAATCAACGCCGGCGACAGAATTGCTTCACACAGGGAGAAGCGGGTAGTGTTATGCTAGGAGGCATTGATCCAAGCTTGATGTAGCCTTTCTAGGTTGTTCTTTAATTCATTGGCATCGTTCTAACCTATATAATCAAATAAAGACAGAGTTCAGAAGTTCAGGTGTATATCTTGTGTTTTATGCTAGCTTTCTTTAATACGTAAAATATCGGTGTTATTTGACCAACATTTAGCAACCTCAAAACGGCATCGGTAATTACTTTTGCAGTAATGTGCCATCAATCGGACAATTTCAGATTTCCAATTACATATCAAAATAAATATAATTGTCATTAACACATTTAGTTTTAAGGACACAAGACTGACGGAATAAACACGATATACTTTCCAGCATGAATCTGGGCCTTCCTTCAAATATGGTGCGGAAGCATCAGCAATCAATCAATCAATCAAACTTCATTTATCCGCCTTTCGCTAGTGCAGTGAAATGAGTCAATATTGCGCAAGCCTCGCTTTCAATCCCCCATGGAATTGCATCCATTCCTCATTCGGAATCTAGTTACCTCTACTGGAGCAATAAGAGGTGCGTTCTTTCCAGGCAGATATCGAGTATGCACAGTAGTTTCCACGCTGTAACCCTGCGTCTCAAAGTCACATTATTTTTCTGGCTGCGTCTATAGATAAAGAGTTATACATTTCTGTAAATAAACTCCCAAATGGCTGTCCTCATGACGGTTAAGATTGAGTGGTTGAGTGGTTGTTGGAGGTTTACGTCTTCGCAATATCTATGATCATATCAGGATGGGTACCGAGTTGTGAGAGTGTGCAGTCGTGGTGACGTTATAGTGATGCCCCACTGGAACACCAGCCACCAGCACTACTACCTATTATTCCACTCAGTCACATTATCATGACACTGAGCCAACCATCCATTGACCTTTCCTAATAAGCAGTAAATCCAGAGCGCCTGGCTAGGACGCAACAACTATCATTTTCGATGTAATTGGTTTGACTCGACCAGGGTTCGAACACCTGGGTTTGATGGTTAAGAAAGTATGGAGGGTGACCCTGGAGATATAGACAGGGATCTTTAGATTCAGAGACAGAAGGCACTGGGGAAGATGGTCGGACGTGCGGAGGATTTCTGGGGTCGAGTGGGTTTTTCGGATGTGGAAAGTCTATTTGAATGCTGAGTGTAGGCGTTGCATTAGCATGCAGCGCGTCCTAATGTGAGGCAACAGAGCCTCACTGTGGTATGTCTGAACTGAGTGCCGCCCACCAACTCGAATGCAGGTTAGAACTCTCCGTCACACTTTTAGGCATTCTACTGATTCTTTTATTCTTTTATTCTGTCCAAGCGCAAAACCCTGTACACATCAACACACAAATTGAGAAAAGCATCGGAATTAAACATTCTAAAGGATACTTTGTTTGCATTGCTATGTTTGTGTTCATTGCTCGATAACTATTTCATTATAAGAAAAGGGGAACAAGTGAGAATTGAATTTACCTTATGTTATATTATTAATAATTGATCTTTTCGATTGGCATTTATGGAGTTTTCCCTATCAAGTCTATGTGCTTGGGAGACAAAATGTGGAAGAAAAATTGTGTGGGAATGAAGTTGTCCTCGTTTAATAAAGTAATATATCAAACATAAATTGTTTCTATCCCAGGGTCACCAAACGTGCCAGTGCTATGTCTGAAAGGATCCCTGTTCACCAGTTAAAGGCCATTGCTAGCCGGAGCCCAGAGAAGACAGAAGCAGGGGGTGGGAATAACACAACTTTATTTCCATGACAGACAGGGTAACTGGCGGAGTAGTTCACTTCTACTCCCTGCAGGTATGAGTGGCCGGTAACAAGGCCCGACATGCAAGTGAAGTTATGGTATTTAAACAAGTTGACATTTTAATCAGGCATACAGGACATTTCAAGGATCAAGACCAGCATTTCATCATCAGTCATCAATCAGTCATTAATCAATCATGAAACAATGTAACAATCATCAAATCTACATCAAGGCAAACCTTTCAATCATATTAGTTTCAATTTTGTATCAGCTCAATCGTTTTAGTTTTTTCAAGTTTGTTCATTCATTTTCGTTTTTTGCTCCGGTTTATTTTTAAAGATTGAGTTAAGTGCAGGTTGTGGGTGGGTGGGTTAAGAAGAGGTGTTGCTGCTCCAGTGGGCCAGGTGCAAGTGGCTGTGCCTGGCTGACCGGGGGGATTGTGGGGGTTGTTTACAGGTTGAAGTTGATTTGGTGAGGGGTTTGTGGGGTTGGCCAATGGGATGGATTGGTGTGAGTGGCAGGTGGGAGGGGTTGCTTCCAAGTTCTCTGCACCCCCAGCAATGCCAAGAAATGAGCGCCACCCGCTCATTTAACCCAATTTGGAACTCTCTAACATATGCTTAGCTATTCTACTAGCTATATTTCTGCATATATATTAGTCAACTACATGGTCCCCGATTCAGGCATGTGTTCCTTATTATTCTAGTGGAATATGGAACCCCATTTTCCACGATCGAATGTGGCCTTGCTCTGTATATCAATAAGCATATCGAATCTCAAGATGTGAAATTTAGTTTGAAAATGCGTTGGTTTAATCGGAATATGCAGTTTTAATAAGGTTTAATTAACTCACAATCATTGGGAAATCTACGAGCATTTGTGCAGCGTCAATAAGCTTTCATAAGCTCAAAATCATCGCAAGATCAATAAGCCTCAACGATTGTTATAAACTTCAATATTTGCCCCTGTCATTCGCAATTGATTTGGAGTATGCACCTTTAATACACTTGAATATGCCCACTATCGGTCTGACACATACACCCTTATTTGTATGGTAATTCGGCATTCTTTATCATGTAAGGAATACCTGCTCATCCCACGTGACCTGATATTTAACTAAGCAACCCCCATAATTACAAGACTCAATCGGTGCTTCTGTCTATTGTGAGGAGCCTCCGAGTGGATCAAGTAGGGCAGTCATAGCGTTTATTCAATTAAACTTAATAGTTAGGAGCACCGGCGGGAAACCCGATTCGCGCGGTGCACACTGGGTAAAGTTCTACTTGAGCGCCGCTGCTATTTGTCAATCCTCCGGAGCAATGCAGTTAACAGTAATGAAGTGATTTGTCTCGGCAGGACCTCCGCTGGCAGAGACACCATGCCGCCAACTCTAGTATTGAACCCTCACTCAGTCCACTCTGATTACGCGTCCTTATATTACCTTAGATGTTGCCAGGATGTAATACTCCAACAAGCAACCATTCAACCAACCACAGTGATTATCCACTACCTGCACAAGGACACCACCCCGATGCAGTACAGGGAAGAAAGGATATGGATCATTAATCTGAAACTGGGCATCACATAGTTGGCGTTACCATGGTGATAATTAATTATTTAGTTTTCTGGTAACAAGTCAAATAATTAGTATTGCCTATTTTTGTTAAGTATTTTAGCAATGTAATTTGTGTTCAGCCAATCCCACAACATGTATATAGACTATGTATAATTCATGATATAGTGCTAAAATGAAAATTACAAAATGTACACATCGTGACATCATGCATTTACCCAATTTAAAAGAAAGAAATTCAAATTTGTTGTTGTAGGACATAATGACAATAATTCTTATGCGACGATTGCGAGTGCTCTTTTACTGAACTGTCTTATTGCAAATATCCATCTTATCGTGAGCATAACATACACTGTCCACGCTGTTAATATGGTCTTACGGATGTTGCCTATTACTGCCGATAAAGGATCTATCTCAGCGTCATGATTAATTTTATTGCGATTGCTAATGCTCAAAGAAAACACTAATCTTCCGCTGAAGAAGCATATACACATGAATGTCTATTTTATTGATTGAATCTTGTAGGATATGCTCATCAAAGAATAAATAAAAGTAAACTCTGATAATCAATTATAGCCACGTGATAGAGTATAAATCCCAGAATGAAATATTACATATAAATAGAAAGTCATAATAAAATGCATTAAGAAGAGGTCTTGGAGTGACGATGGTAACTGGGTGAGTGTCGGGGTGCTGAGCAGCTGAGTTCGGGGAGGGGAGCGAGCTTAGGTTGTGAGCTGATTGGCTGGTGAGAGAGAGGCCGGCCAATCAGTCGGAGGAGGTAGAGAGGTTGTGATTGGCCGGTGTAGCCCAGAGGTTATCTTGCTCCCAGCAATGATAACAAATGAGCACCCCATTCATTTAGCCACATTATTACAATAGTATGTAATACAGTATATCTGTGTTAAACTGATGATGCCCTATATTTATCAGAATATTATACAAAGGTGCATATCTATTTGTGGCATTTTATAATGACCGCGTACAGCACGGATTCGATCAGTGCCACATTTTGCATGAATTATCTAGATCATTAACCAGGTGTTAACCCGCATGCCAGTGTACATTGTTTAGTATCTTGTTACTGATATTGCTAATTGAGGGAATCCTCAGTTTTCATTGTTTTTTTAGGGTTTTTTGTTGGTAAAGTGGTTATTCATCTGAATATGACATTTTGCAACCTTACTATGGAAAGCTTCTATCTGACAAAATGGTTCTTTCGAGATAATGAGGACTGAAGCTCTGTAACTATGTGATATCAAAGCAGATAGAACAATATTATTTTAAATATATCTCGGTGAAAAATACTAGTTGAGAAACTGTTGGGTAACTGCATGATAGCCTTTTGTAGATAGAACATGTTTAGATCCATAACACCAATTCGGTAACTTTGTCACATAGAACCTTTTTATAGTAAGGTCACACTTTTTTGTCAGTGCCGGAGCACCGGTCTTCCGGCCAGTCTATAGTTGTTCCACTCAATTGTGACTTCATGTTGCCTATGGTAATACATTTGAAATAAGCTGACCATCCTTTCAGTCTATTAGAGAATTTGATTGATGTCTCTGTTAGTCAACATGGGTGCACTGAGCAACCCTTATGCTATGCTTGCATTATGCTAGCAATGTTAATCATTAGGCTAAGGACTGAGAAGCAAGAATTTTAAAAATGATTGCTTTAACTCTATGAAGGTCTAAGCCAAGATCCACTCCAAGGAAAGCCAAGGCTCTTACATCTTCGCCAATCTCATTAGCTTGCATGGTATTCCCCTTTGTTATGCGTACTATCTGCTTTCAAGGCAACATGCCTCAGATGCAGCTAAACATCACCAGAGAGCCAATTACCTATTATAAATGGATCTGCTGGGAGCCGGCTAGAAACGTTGTCAAACCAGCTCACCTGTTACTGACAGGTGTGTGAAATTCAACCGTCCAGTGGGGGACGCATAACCACTAATTAACCGGCGTTTCTGATACAATTGTCGTCGGTATTCAACTTATGAGATACGGAAATTATAAATTAACAATAATTTAATGATTTCTTCTAGAGTACTCGTAGGTGTATTCCATCAAAATTCAGACAATACATAACTTTTCTATTGTTGTTCTTGTATTAGAAAATTAGAAACGCGTGTAATACAATTTCACTTCTTAGCCTTTGTCATATACCCTCATTCCATGTACTGGCAGTCCTACAGGACACGGTGAGAGAATCCGTAAGAGCCGCTGCCTTCCCCTGTGGCAGGTCGGGGGTTCGATTCCCGGCCAATTCAAAACATTAATCTACAACTGATACTTGTCGCTACCTAGACTGGGGACGAGCATTAGTAGTGAAATGGTGGTGATGAAAATAGGAAATATTTAACAAACAGTGTCATGGGGTTGAGGAAACGAGGCCCGTCCTGATATGACCTTAGATGTTGCTAGAACGTAAAACACCAATAATCAAACCAAAACAAATGGAACGAGGACTATTTGAAGTACATACTCTTCCTATTCTGTGGGTATTCATAGATATTAATAGTAGTCTGTAAGTAGACTCAGCTGGTGAACCAATGTGTCTAATTTGATATCAATCCGAGATATGTACCTTCTGTAAACCTTATTTGGCAAAGGAACTACAGCTAGAGGAAGTGTAGGTCAAACAAAGGTCGTGGACAGACAATAATACCAAATACCAAACCCTAGAACGAAAGACAAAATAATAATACAGTAATAAGGTAGTTAGTGGAAAATGTGTGCTCACTGAAAAGAGAGAAGATCACGACTAGCTGGGACCAATGGCGGAAAAAAAAGCCAAATCCCTTTTGCCAATTGGATGAATGGAAGGTGAGGTTATCCATCCAACCAATTCAGAGTCGAAGGCCCAGTTGGAGAGGAAAGGGGGAAAAGAAATGTGATATTCTCACTACTTGGTTTTGGAGTTTAACGATCTGGCAACATCTCAGGTCATATCAGGACCGACTTGTGACAGTGTGCATTCATGGCAACTTTATAGTGCTGCCCTACTGGAAAATCAGGCCGCTGGCACCATGACCCAATATATCATGCAGTCAAATTATCCTGACACTGAGCTAACCAGTCATTGCCCTATCCTATTAATGTCAAGCACCTGGCTAGGAAGTGACAATTATCAATTTTATCTGTCATTGGTTTGGCTTGACCGGGAACCGAACTGCCGATCTCCCGCACTCGAGACCTGCGCTCTACCTATTCAGCCACAGTGCCCTGTAAATATTCACTCTGATTCAAATGCAATGTTAACATTGGAGCCAATGGGGAAGAGCCAATATTCTCTATATTAAGGCCCTGTCACACTACGACATGACGACGTCAGCAAGCAAATTTGGGCACAAGTTGAACGTGGATGCAGCGTAGTTGACGAGAGCGTAACATTGGTAAAGCGTAGTGATAGCGTCATTCAACAAGAGAGGACAACGTCATTATGCTCACGGAACGTTATGTATGTTATTCCATCGCAAGAACTACGTTACATGACGTTACATACATCATGACACGGTGGCGAAACATTGAACGTACATTGGATGTATGTTCTGCATACGTTCTCCTGATGTTCTCATTACGCCGCATGGACTTTTCCACTGGCTTTAATGTGGGTCAACATAGTGGAACGTAGTGAGCAGCGTTTGACTAACATCCGTCTAACGTCATTGTCGTTCGCCGAACGTGTACAGAAAGTATGGCTAACGTAAACCCTTACGTTCGAGTTACGTCGAAAGTTTTGAACAGGTTCAAAACCTTGACGCGTGCCGACGTAACATGATGTAACGTGCCGTAGCTCGACATCAGTCTAACATCATTCTGATGTCATCATAATGTAACCCAACTAAGTCAACGCAATGATGAAACGTGAGCACGTTATACTTACGTTGGCTCGTTACGTCGATGTGTGACGGGTATTAACACCAACACACGCAGATTATGGAATCATCCTTTACGACTGCCGATAATCGTTCAGACGGCCGCAATTAATTGTTTACCCCATCATTTGCTTTAATAGGAGATAACTCTCAAATAATGAATGAAGTTAACGTATTTAAGTCAGCACAAGCCAAATGTAATTTTTCCCCCCATAAAGAGGCACTGGCTGTTTTACCAATTACTGACCCAGTAATATAAAATAGTCGTCAATTAGATATGGGATAAGATGACAATTCATTAGCATTTGACTGACTTACTGCGGCATATTCAGATGAAGTATCACATTTCCTAACCCAAAGCACTCACCTAGATTTTATTAAATGCATATCGAACTTTGATGGTGATGCACTTAATGCACTCTAAGTCTTATTGCCAGATAGAATCGTGTAGTACTACGTAACTTTAATAAAAAACCTCTTACTGCTGAAGCCAATGGTGTCAGACTGTTGGCGTTATTGTCAAAATTATTGTTGTAGGTTTGTTCTTCAAATATGTATAAACTTAGCCATTTAATAATAAAGTTACCACAAACTTAAGGTAGATTATTATAATAAATGTAATATATTTATCTCAGCAAAATGGCCGAATCTCAAAACCATCGAACTATGCAACTGTAATACAATATTTACCCTCCCGTAGGGGGGGGGGACAATTGGGAACTATGGTGGAAAACAGAAATTGTGCATGCGTGTACTGCTTTGGGCTACAGTGCATTACGGTGGCTGCATTTGTGTTGCTTAGTTAGCTTAATTGAAGAACCAAAGTAAAAGAACCAAAGTAAAATTGCTGGAAAATAGGAGAATAATTCATCTGAAAACATTAGTATGCAGCTATAGTCAAGACAATAAACTCCTAACAAAACCACAAAGGGGTACTAGAACAAATAATGCCCCACTACTAAAGCAGACCAAAAGCCAAATAAAAGTTCACGAGAGAAGCACGCTGGAAATGGCTGCCAAGGTGTGGAATGCCCAAAGAGTAAAGGAATGACAAATTCCTGACCTAAAAACATACAAAAAATATCTGTGCAAAATAAAGCTAGGAAACCCCCACTAATCTGCACTGCAAAGGGGCATGTGATATGTCACGGCCCACCAGCAGGACGCCCAATCGAAGGTAACCATACCAAAAGTAGGCAGATAGCACACCACACAGCTATGTACAAGCCTATGATATGTAAATAAGAGTAGGCTAGTCTAGTAGTAAGAGTAGAACAAATAAAACACATATATGCCAAGAAAATCAAAAAAAATTAACATAGACTACTGTAGTGGTCTGCACTGACCTCTCAGGCAAGTAACCACATAGACAGGTAGGCGTGGGGAGTGTGTTGATATCAGGGAGCCTAGGTGGTGTAATGGTTAGCACACTGGCCCGGAATGCAAAGAGATGTGGGTTCGAGTCCCGCTCTAGGCGCAATATTTCCCATTTTCATCACCCCCATGACACTGGTTGCCGTGATCAGGATCCTGTACAAGCTTTGCGCTGTATGGTTGTTGAACCTACCCTGTGTATGTATGTTTTAGTGCATTGCCTGTATGTATGTAATTGTAAGCATTACAAGACTTACAATTCCAGGGGGACGAGTGTAGTGGTCTGCACTGACCTCTCAGGCAAGTAACCACATAGACAGGTAGGCGTGGGGAGTGTGTTGATATCAGGGAGCCTAGGTGGTGTAATGGTTAGCACACTGGCCCGGAATGCAAAGAGATGTGGGTTCCAGTCCCGCTCTAGGCACAGTATTTCCCATTTTCATCACCCCCATGACACTACTAATAAGACCAACCAACTATCTATCTGCTACTGAAATTCTGGCAATCAAATACTGTGTGATAAGATAACACCAACACTACAGCTGGCCAGCATTGAAAACAAGCCTGAATACCCAGGCTTATATGCTATGGACAGTATAAATACAGCCTCAATAAAAATAATATTAAAAAATATACCTGTTTCCTCAATAGCAAGAGCACCTTCGTCAAAGTAGCAGATGCTATTTTGGTGGTGATGCTTTGCGCTTCCCCACAAATTCATATACATGTATTACCTTTGCCCACTAGACAGAAACTGGCAGTGCCACACGCCATGGAAGAATGGACGCTGTGGCCGAATGGGCAAGAGCGCTGACTTCCCATATGGAAGTTTGGGAGGTTTTGTCCCAACTGACTTACAACATGTATCGCTTCCTCGCCTTGCACTCAACATTAATCAGATAGGGTATGGACTGGTAAGTTTAATGGAAGGATAATGTGACGTTGTGAGTGAATTGGATATCAGATCATGAATTCTTATAAGTTAGACGGCATAATGTTCTGGCATAGTAAATGCGAGGGTTTTTGATTAATTGATTGGTGGTTGCTTTATGCCATGTCCGCAGCAAAGCCTCTATACATGCCATGCCGCGAAGCATTTACCATGTATTATGGCTATCTTCATTTAGCCATCACTGGGGCATGGAGTGAAGAAACACACCATCAAATATCTGTCAAAAAACCTCTCACAAAATTAAAACGCTCACAATTATAATAATTGAAAACAGAACGAGACAGTAGTATAAAGTGGCAATTTTAATTCTTTCTATCTTAGCTTGTTACATTACTCTTTCATGATTAGATGACCTTAGATATTTCAAGGCTTACAGGCACTTAACCCTATCGATACATCATATTAGTTGGGTGGGTGGGACGGCAAATCTGGATGGAAGAAGTACGTCCTCTCGGTTTGAAAAGTCTGGTCGAAGTGAATATCTCCAGTGCCACGTCATCGGCTTTGACTGGAAATCACTATAGGTGGCGCCTCAGTCGGCGGCCATTTTAGTTCTAAAAGTGAATATAGGGGTCGCCAACAGTCTGATTTTAATCTAACTGCGTAGTTCAAGAAGTATCATGTAGATGGCGCGTCGATCAGCAGCCAAAGTTATTAGTTCTAATAATAGAATATAGTCGGCGCCATGGTGCCCTAATCTACTGAGATTCACAGTCTTGTTCATTCAATTACCCATGTTGCGCACATCATGGACAATTGAAAACAGAACGAGACAGTAGTATAAAGTGGCAATTTTAATTCTTTCTATCTTAGCTTGTTACATTACTCTTTCATGATGAGATGACCTTAGATATTTCAAGGCTTACAGGCACTTAACCAAAAAATAGAGCAAGTGTCCTGGGAGCCGATGAAACTGACTGCCTTGGTACATAATCATGCACCGTGTCAGAGGTACAATGACCCAAGTGTTTGATGTTGCTGATTGACGATCGTTGCAGAGCACAGGCTTGTACACCACCTCGTCTCAGACTATGCAGTGTCATTGCCGCTGGGGCCGGATGACCTGCCATGGACAGGGCCAGTCGTATGGTGTCAAGCAACAAGGTTGCAAGTAGAGGTGATCCGTTGGTAGTCAGGAAGGCAGGGCCATCGGGGTGAAGTGGTGTCCTGGACACGTAATCCTTCCACGCTTGAAGTGGAGAGTAGGGCGATCCATGTGTCGCCGAAACGAGGAAAAATGTCTCTTGGAGACGATGACTTGTATTGTTTTTGATTACCGGACTCGGACATTGATGCCCACTGCGGTTAGCCTCACAGCCTTGGCCTGAAGATAGTGGCCAGGGTCAGAGCTGCCAAATTAGGAACAGGTTACTCTGTCGGAGGAGTGTGCGATGATAGTAGCTAGCACCAGTAGTTCAATATGGCACTTGGTAATGTGAGTCGATCTTTGAGGTGTATTAGATACGACATAATGTGTTACTGCGACGGTCGCAGCAGGTTTGCGTGATGTTGTTGCATATAAATGTAGTATTCCCTTGCCTGGGCTGCCTTATTCCTCCAGGTCCCAATCGCGAGCCCCGCCTTAATGGCATCAAGAAGCCGCTGATGGTGACGTTGTGAGTAACCTGGGGAGAGAAGGCAAAAATTTAAATATTGATCCCAGGTTACAGTTAGGGGGTCAAAGCATTGTCATGTGTTACAATCACCGATTCCAGGCCGGCCTCAGCAACAAGTCTCTGGGCTAGACTCCTTGCACGCAAGTCGAAACACATACGACTTAGAGCATCAGGAAAATGATGTCCTTTCTTGGTTTGTGTTGGACAAGAATGTCGGTACTCCTTCGTGCGGCAAACAGCCAGATCTCCCGGGCACAGGTGCAGATGACAGGGTCGCAACCTACCCCGGAACTGAGCACTTGCTGTGAGGTTGCATTGCCTGTGTTTATTACGATGGTGTATTTGTGCGCTTGATGTGGAGAGAGATGTTTGTGGGCGACAGCCAGATTTATCGCCTCGAGCTGGTGGTTTTTGAAATGGTGTAGACAAATTCAGCTTTCGTGTAGGATGACTTCAGTGTGGCTATATATACTTTATAATGTGGATTGTCAGCATGCCGCGGACTGGTAGATGAAATGTTTGAGGAATGCTTTGCGGTTTCATGTCGTTAATCAAATCCCATGCACTGCCCGACCTCAAGGTCATGGTGATGTCAGCACTCCCCGAGACTTTGCGTCTGCGACTATGTCTAGACGGTCGCTATAACAGCCGCCAGACAACATCCGGGTGTAGTTTGCATGCACTCTGGCGTAATGATACATTTTGTCTGTCCGAGTGCGACGTCTGGATCACCGTCTGGTTCGTGGCACCTATGTACAGACCAGTGTAATTTGCAGTCTACAGACAAATTCAGCTTTCGTGTAGGATGTCGCTATACTCATGACCCTAGAGTGGCTATGTATACTTAAGCCTGTGTCACTTGTTCTACAAGTACATCAACAGCGTACGGGGAGCTGTTTCCATGTGGGGTCATTAGAATTTTCTTGTGGTTGTTATCAGGCATTGTAGGCCTTTTCGTCTCAGATTGTGATTTGTTAGCTTTTGACATGGTCTGCAAACAAATTTGTGTAGGAAGTTGCCATACTCGTGACTTTGGCCAACGGTCGTAACGCGCCATTGTATTGGTGGCATTTTATTTACTGGTTATGACTAGCTATGTAATTGGTGAGAGTCAATTGAGAGTAGTATTATGATGGCATAGGACTCCTAGGTAGGGTGTTATGTGATCTTATTTTTGAAAAATGAGCATCATTGATTACTGGCTACGCCCAGCTATCTGTGCTGTGATGTTAACAATTCTAGTGAACAATGTGGGTATTCGGAGCAAATGTCGATCTTATAATGGTAGATAACCATGGTGTCATGGCCGCCTCGCGTGGCATGACGTGACATTCCTTTCCTGGAGCACAGTTGGCCCCGACATTGATGCTCAGGACCTCATGACTCTGAAGATCCGACATTGAACCCAACATTAATATGTCCATCCGTTTTTACGAAGTAAGCAGACAAAGTCCATGACATCTGTAACGTCGACGTTCTATCGGTGCGTTGCTCGCGTTGCTCGCACCGGTCGATCCTTTGTGTGAAATGCCGAGCATGCTGTCATGGCTGCCTCCACGCGGCGTGACATCACAAGCCCTTTTCCACGGCGTAGTAGATGTCGAGCTTCGACACTCCGCATTCTTCCGAACCTGATCGATCCGCGGCCGAATCCCGTCACTGATAACGTCAATATGTTTCTGCGCTGTAGCCAGGCCACGGTTAATCCAACATTCGTAGCGACTTGTCTCACATCTGTGTGTTACCATCGAGCCTGCGTATCTCACGCCGATCCTTTGTTCGTCGAACACGACCAACCCTGTTTCCGAAGATTCATCGTGTACATGGTCAGAAATTTCAGCCGATTGCAGAGAAGGAGCGATAGCGCATGGTTCACAGAATCGCCTCCGCATGGATCCGTCAAGCATGGCATCATGGCCGCCTCCCCGCAGGGTGACGTCAGCACAGCGCCGGCTCGGAGAAAACCGAATTGCAAAAAACAAGTCCTCCCCTGCCAGGACGCATCCAACGCTCCTCACCATCGTACGAAAGAGATGCAACTTACAGTTTCCACGAGTTCGTCGTTCCACACAACCACGACCATCATAAGAGATTTTGCCATGCCAGTTCAAACGATTGCCTGAGTAGCGATTCGTCGAGCATGCTGTCATGGCCGCCTCCGGGCTTTCCTGTCTCATACGCTTGTTGATGGAGAATTTTTATGTCGCCATTCTTCACACCGATGCTTTGTTTCTGACTTGAACAAGGCTATGTTTTTGTCGTAATTACAGGGTATAGCCACTGACTTCGACCTACTTCTTTCTGTTCCTGGCATCATCCAAATCTGGATGGAAGAAGTACGTCCTCTCGGTTTGAAAAGTCTGGTCGAAGTGAATATCTCCAGTGCCACGTCATCGGCTTTGACTGGAAATCACTATTGGTGGCGCCTCAATCGGCGGCCCTTTTAGTTCAAAAAGTGAATATAGGGGTCGCCAACAGTCTGATTTTAATCTAACTGCGTAGTTCAAGAAGTATCATGTAGATGGCGCGTCGATCAGCAGCCAAAGTTATTAATTCTAATAATAGAATATAGTCGGCGCCATGGTGCCCTAATCTACTGAGATTCACAGTCTCGTTCATTCAATTACCCATGTTGCGCACATCATGGACAATTGTACGCATGGGAAATATAAATCAAGACACAAGTCAATATTAACAAATTTCTAAATAATTGATTTAATAAACTGTATGAGGTAATGCAGTCCTACTTCCATCAAAAAGCCTAAGCTGTCGTGTTGTTTTAAATCATGCACAGTGTCTCAGATGCCGGGGTTCTACTTGTACCGCAGACGTCAACAATGAAGGAGCTGTGTTAAAATAAGCGCTACTGGCTAATGAGTGCATATCATGAGGATGTGGTTTTTGAAATGGTAGACACGAGAGGCGACAAAGGAAACAACGCTTGACAGGTACCACAAATAGGAAGCAAACACGTGAAAGACTAGATGCGTCATCACATAAGCATGCCCACTCAGCTTCCTCCCTCACCCACCCACAGCTCCCACACACATATCCACACACACACACACGCACACACACACGCAGACAACTCCCAAGGCCTAGCAAATATAATTATTCTTTCTTGTCATTGAACGTCACTGCCATTGTTGCTTGCCTACTTTTGTGGTTGGATTATGCCCGTTGTTGTTGTGTGCTGTGGCAGTGTTTTATGCCGTATCTGATGCCGCGAGAAGGTTGTGTTGCAAATATATGTGGGGTTCTGAAACCCTGGGGAATCTGCCATGAGCATCCATATAGACAAAATATCCTTCGGCGCGACTGACACTGGTCAAATGCTGATTGGCATCTGATGGAGGGGAGGTTGGCCAAGATGGCGCCACCGGTACAGTGTTGCATCTTACAGAGTATGACAATAATAGTAAGTAATATTCCCCTATGTATGTTTATACTCGCATAATACATCATAAATCATATATATATATATGATTTATGATGTATTATGCGAGTATAAACATATATATATATATGAGATACAAGCCATGATTGTATTAGCTTAGCTTTCAAGTCGTAGACTTGGTGAACACGTGCAACTGGAACCTAAATGCACTTCGAGATATAATGAGGCATAACACATTACAAGAAAAGAATGTATGCTACTGCACCTTATACAACAACAGACCCACATTGATCACATGTTTAATACTGTTATTATCCAACTATAATTGTATGCAGTTTACTACTACAACTGATACTGATATTGATAAGCTTCATTTATGTATCCTGTGATTGTATTGTATGGATGGGAGACCAGTGCTCTGTTGCTGACGATAATTCAATGAATGAAGTACATCTACTAAAACTAAAACTTGCACTGATTATCGCCATGAAATTAAATTATCGTTAGCCCTATTTGGCAATTCAATTCATAGCTATATATATATATATATATATATATATATTTATGTGTGTGTGTGATGTATAACGCATTATGCGAGTATAAAGGCGCGGAAGGGAATTACCCCCTTTTGATTATTATTATTTGCTAATTATTGCTAATATTACACTATATACTGTATTGCCTCCTCCATCTCGCGGCTGGTGGCGCCATATACATATATATATGAAGTGGGCGAGCCTGTATGCATGTATATATCAACATGTGTTGCTGTGTAATTAATGTGGGAGAACTAAATTACCTATATATCACAGTGTCCTTGAGGGTTGGCCGTCGAATGTCCTTGAGGAAATGACCATCTACCAACCCCTGACCTTCAGCTGCTGTTCGCAGGCAGGTGACCTGTGGTCGTGTGTGCCCAGTGGGAGGGGGGTGGAGGTGGGAGTGTGTGTGGGGGGGGGGGTCTGGTGTTGTGGGAAGAGAGAGAAAGAAGGTAAGCTGGTAGGTCTGGGGTCTGGGTGGCGGTGAGTGGTGAATAGTGGGCGGCGGGGGCCGGGTGGTCGGGTGCGGTCGGTGGGTGTTGAGTGGTGAGTGGTGCAAGGCAGGCAGTGGGTGGTGAGTGGCGAATGATGGAAGATGGGCATGGGCTGGTGAGAGGTGAGTGGTGGAAGACATGCTCTGAGTGGTGAGTGGTGAATGGTGGAAGATGGGCGCTAGGTGGTGATTGGCAAATGACAGTAGGCAGGAGGTAGGTGGTAATTGGCAAATGGTGGAAGGCAAGTGGTCGGTGGTGGGTGGTGAATGGTGGAAGGTGGGTGGTGTGTGGTGAGTGGTGAATGGTGGAAGGTGGGTGGTGTGTGATGAGTGGTCACTGGTGGAAGGCGGGTTGTGGGTGGTGAGTGGTGGAAGACAGGCGGTGGGTAGTGGGTGGTGGATAGTGAGTGGTGGAAGGTAGTCGGTGAGTGGTGAGTGGTGACCGGTGGAAGTGGAGCTTTGGGTGGTGAGTGGCAAATGGTGGAAGGCTGGTTGTGGGCGGGGAGTGGTCAGTGGTGAATGGTGGAACACAGGCAGTGGGTGGTGGGTGGTGGCTGGTGAGTGGTGGAAGGCTGGCAGTGGGTGAGGAGTGGTGGATGGTGGCAGATGGGCAGTGGGTGGTGAGAGGTGAGTGGTGGAAGGAAGGCGGTAAGTGGTGAGTGATGAATGGTGGAAGGCTGGTGGTGGGTTGTGGGTGGTGAGTGGTGGAAGGAAGGCAGTGAGTGGTGGGTGGTGAATGGTAGAATATGACAGGTGGATGCTGAGTGACGAATGGTGGAAGGCGGCTTGTGGGTGGGAAGTGGTGAGTGGTGAATGGTGGAAGACGGCCATGGGTGGTGAGCTGTGAGGAGTGGTGGAAGGCAGGCGATGGGTGGTGATTTATGAATGGTGAAAGATGGGCAGTGGCTGGTGAGAGGTGAGTGGTGGAAGGAAGGCAGTGAGTGGTGAGTGGTCAATGGTGGAAGATGAGTGGTGGGTGGTGAGTGGCCAATGGTGGAAGGTGGGTTGTGGGTGGGGAGTGGTCAGTGGTGAATGGTGGAAGACGTGTTGTGGGTGGTGAGTGGTGAGTGGTGAATGGTGGATGGCAGGCAGTGGGTGGTGGAAGGCAGCCGGTTGGCGGAGGGTGGTGGGCGCTAGGCAGTGAGTGGTTGGCGCGGGCGGGCCGTGGGTGTTAGGTGGGGAGGGGGCAGGAGGCGGGCGGTGTGTGGTTTGGGTGCGGGCGGTGGGTGGTGGAAGGCATGTGGTGGGCAGTGGGTGGTGTGCGCTGGGCGGTGAATGATTGGCGACGGGTGGTGAGTGGGTGGAGGGTGGTGTAAGGCCAGCGGGCGGCGGCTGGAAAGACACCAGCCTGTGTGTGTCCACCTACACGTGTTGTTTCCGTCCCTGACTGGATGCACCTGCCACTGACATCTACTTATTGGCGACTCCCTGGTAGTACGGCTTCCCCCCACCAGGGGACTAGGTAGTTTTATTTTATGTTAACCGGATGTTTGTCTGAAGAACCATGGTGCCGTAGTGCGCAGTAATCAAACCGATTTGTACAATGAGCGACATCATTTCCGCTTGTATCGATAAATATCCACTGTCAGTGTCCTATTTAAAGCGGCATAGCCCAATGAATTTGAGTGTCTGCTATGGCTTGAGATAAATAGATTCGCTTAAATCCAGTCCGCCTAAAGGGTACATTCCTTACACGCGGTGTGCGGTATGCAGTATGCGAATGTGACAAAAAATCGAAACACCTTGAAACCTATGGGCTACATTCCTTACATGCGGTATGCGGTATGTGAATGTGAATGCATTTTCCAATCGGTTCATGTAGCGATCGGTGTGGCATGCGGTATGCGGCACGCAGGGTGTGAATAGAAACCTGAGTCTGATGTGTCCATTAGTTTAACACTAGGAGAGGCGACTGAGCATTACGGAACGGTCTCACACAGGGGTGAGGAGGGGAAACACATGGTGAGCTGGGCACCCGGGAGACATACGGTTAGGGGAAAGCTAAAAATGCTACCATATGCACAGAACTATGAATATGTATCTATACTTTGGTTATAATGAAGGTAGGAACCCCCATGTGACGTACGAAAAGGGACATAGATATAAATGCAATAGTTGGTCATATACAGATCAGTATGGAGAATAATTGTTTATTTTTATTTTTTAAATATCGCCAGTCGTGTGCCGCATACCGCATACCGCATACCGCATACCGCGTGTAAGGACTGGGCCCTTAAGGGCATCGCGCCAACAATGGAATTCAACAGATTCAGCGGACATCACAAGTCTGACATCTGCTATTACCGAATTAACATCAGTAAGTCCAGATGAAGCTTTTAGAATTCTCAAAGCATATGTTAGTGAGGCATGCTGCACCACTGATGTAATGTGATGTAATGTGATGCTCTAGATTTAATCCAGCTTCCTTTGGCGTATGTCCGTACCTATGTGAGTATACTGATACAATTTGACGTGCTTATTTCGCTTCGCATATTTTCTCTATAGATCACACTTGCTGGCTTGTCGAATTTAGCCTACTGGATGCTATATTAGATCGTGGCCAGTGTAGATTGTGAACCTCGCTTCAGTATGGTTGGTTACATCTCTTTCTCGTAGGTATTGACGCTCATGGGATGGACTATATGTGCAGTGTCCGCCTTCAATATGGGAGGGCGTGCATGGTTCAAAGTCAAACCTAATCATATTATATCCTTAACGTTATGTTGACTTAAGTTGAGATTTAAAGAGTATGATTTAGACAGAGCCTGATGACCCTTGTAATCAAATAATATCAGCGGAAAGCACTAGGTTCAGAGAGGAAAGTTACTTGGATTTATTCACTCGTTTTTGCTAATTACATTGAACAATGTACAAGGACATTTCCAGGAAAATACGAATTAGTCAGGTTTGGATCAAATTACAGTGCAAATGATAATATTTTGAGTGGGCAAATTTGCGTCTTAGCTAACATCAGAATTCAATTCCTAAATCAGAACTAAAATTACAGGAGGCAAGACATACAATCCAGGAACTCTAATGTCTGATTTGCTTTACATTGATAAAGAGCTCTAGCGTGGAACTGATATTGAATCGACATTCGCGCTAGGGCAGGCAGTCTACAGTCTCGAAAATAATGTGTCTGAGTGTCAGTTGACAAAGGCAGATTTGTATTGCTGATCACAAAGGGTCGCTGGAGAGAGGCACTGTCATACTATATTTGTATGTTTAAACAAAACGGACGTCGTCAAATTTCAGTGGGTTGTTGCGCTTGAATTAAGAGGGCTGTAGCACGCCATTGACGAAAGCCAATGGTTGCTAGTAGGAAATAGATGCCCTTCAATGTTTATAAACATTGCGTATGCTCGCGCAGCTTGGCTGAAGAACGAAGGGACACTGGCATTGAGTTTGCCGATACGCGCAGTGCAAAACGTCGGTTTTATTTTATATTGATAGAAATGCAGAACCCTAACCTTATACATTTAATATGATCTCTTTGGTGCATATGTTTTCTATATGTGTTCCAAGCGGTTTGTTTCTAGGTTGTGTAGTTTTAGAGATATTTCACTTTTTCTGTATGAAGATTGCTCACGTCCATTGACAATTCATTGAGTTTGACGATATGCGCAGTGCAAGACGAAAATTGTATTCAAAATTAATAGAAATCCAGAACCGTAACCCTCTAAATTTATTATGATCTGTTTGTTGAATATGTTTTCTATATGTGTTCCAAGCGGTTTGTTTCTAGGTTATGCAGTTTTAGAGATATTTCACTTTTTCTGTATGAAGATTGCTCACGGCCATTGAGTGTGCAGTGTGACACTTTGTTGTCCTGCAGCCAAGCTACATGCGCACTGACCTAAATAACTATCCTGACATCACATGAAATAGGTCTATACCCACATGATGCTCCATGTCTTGGACCGAGTCACACGCTGCTGTGGCGTTTTCTGTGGCAGAGTGGTTAGAGTGTCTGACTTCTTTCTACGTCGGACTCATAATCTGAAGGTGGGGAGTTCGATTCCCCATGTGCCCCCCCCACCTCTGCCAATTTGGATTTCAACTGCTTTGTATAACTTAGAGCGTCATCAAATGCTGGTTGCTCTCATACCATGTGTATGTGGTGTGGGAGGTTCAAAATCCCCTGTGTCGGTAACATTGCAGGCTCAGGCTGTCTATCAACAAACTGTCTAATGGGGAAAACAAGTCTAATCAGACTTGTCCATGATAGCTAGTATAAATCTTCACGGAAAAAAAACGGGAACAAAAGTAGCTAGGGACGATCGTTTATCCGGTTTATCCTATACGGCAGTTAATTCCAGAAGGGCTGATCGGAAAAAGTCGCCCAAAATGTTCAAGAGGTTCCTAGCATCCCATGGTTTCGAAATTATGCAATGAACTTTAGATACATATATTTAACTGAACGCTACGATCAACTTTACTTTAGTTAGAAATAACTTATATGTTAAACCTTTGGAGGCATTTGAATTGACAACAATTTCCAGACTTAATATTGGTATCCATTGCATAATGCTAGGTATTGGCGGTGGTTGTTTGTGTGCAAGCATATAAGGAGAGTCCAGGTACCAAGTTGCAATGCGTGTTTATAAAATGTGGTTATTCGTAAGAGATTCAAATGCACAGTGAATTATTATATTGCCAAAGGGTGTGATGGGAATTGGAAATATACTTCCATGTCTATCTAGCTCTTTGGCCAAGAGGTTAGTGCATTCCATTACAATAGGCACAACATAGGCTGGATATTCTCTTCATTAACTCATGTTCAAGCAGACACAACGCAGCACAGTATCATCGAATTGCAGTACATGCTTGACATTGCACCAGTATCTAAATTGGATCATCATCATCATCATGCTGTCGGTCGCGATGCTACAAAGTCTGCTTTCATTACCTGACTGCCGCTCTCCGTTTATGTAGGATCAAATCTAGCTTAATGGGATTTTTTTCAAATATATTTTGTTGAGAAAAACAGCTGATACTTTCATCTGACAATGTTGCTTTGTTGAAGGGTGACTGTTTTCATGTGGCGCTCACAATGAAACGTTGATGCCTGAAGCAGAGCCAGTTGAGGCGGCACACTGATATATATGTAGGACCAAATCTAGGTCAATTAGTTAGTTTTTTTTAATTGCTTAGACAAACAATTTATACTTTAATCGAACTATGCTGCTTTATTGACGGGTGATTGTGTGCAATGGGCGCTGACTGCGAGGCGCAACGTGGCATTGATACCTGAAGCAGAGCTATTTGAGGCGGTACACTGATATATATATGTAGGAGCAAATCTAGGTCAATTAGTTTAAACAACAATTATTTAGACAAACAATTAATACTTCCATCGAACTCTGCTGCTTTATTGAAGAGTGATTGTGTGCAATGGGCGCTGACTGCGAGGCACAATGTGGCATTGATACCTGAAGGAGAGCCATCTGAGGCGGTACCCTGATATATACGTAGGATAAAATCTAGGTCAATGTTATTGTTTTGTTGGGGTTTTCTTTGGAAAAAATATTGATACTTTCATCGGACAACATTGCTTTATTGAAGGATTATTGTGCAAAACGGGCACTGACTGTGAAGCATTGATGCCTGAAGCAGAACCATTTGAGGCTGTACACTGATATATGTAGGATCAAATCTAGGTCAATGTTTAAAAAAAAAATTTACTATTGAACAAAAAGCTGATAATTTCATCGGACAATACTGCTTTATTGAACGGTGATGGCTAGGATGAGGGACTGACTGCGAAGCGTTCATGACTGAAGCGGAGCCATTTGAGGCTGCACACTGATCAGGCTGCTTAGAACGCAGCGAAGGGGCCCGGATCCCGGCGCAGGTGCAGGTACTTCCGGCGGAATACACCGAGGGAAGCTAATGACAAGCCGGCCCCTAATTGGCCAGGGAGAAGTTGTTATATTATATAAGAGCCCAGTGAGCGAAGGAGCAGAGTAGACATATCAATTACAAAGTGACGAATGAGTCGCACGGATATGGGTGTGCGTGTGGGTGTGTGGACGTTGGGGTGGGGGTGGGGTGGGGGTGGATGTGCGGGGGTGAGTGTGTGGGTAAGGGTACAGGTGGAGGTGATATGATACTGTAGCATCTTATCTCTTTATTCAGTACACAATAGACAAGATCACCATTCCGACTGCGCTTTCGCTGCAAACGGCGTTGGCAGCAAAGCAAATGCATGCGGCTATTGAGTTTGCTGATACACGTAGGGCAAAACTTCAATTTTATTCAAAAGGACTAGAAATAGATAACGATTTGGCATAAACATGTATGCACACATGCAATATATTGATCTGCTGAATATATCTAAGACAAAACTAGCCATAGTTAAATATTTTGAGCTAAGAAACATACAAAATAATGTCACCTTTAGGCTGATATCCAGAACACTATTAATCATTTTTGTTCTAAATTGTAAAATGCCAAATGTGTCAACAGAAACTTGTTTTAGAGAAATATATAACCAATGTCTGATTAACCCTACTCATTTCCTAGCTGTCATTAACCATAGGATATAAATAAAAACATGAATGAAATAAGACCAACAAAACTCTGGCTATGGCTCTAACAATAGTCTGAGTGCCCAGCTTTGTCTAAATCTAAATGCACATGGCATAAGATGTGCTGATTATATTGATGTAAATGCAATGCTGATAAACCAGTAACATCTTAATTTATTATATATATGTTTTGATGGTATAGTATGTTTCAAACAAGAGATGAGATGAGCTGAAACTAGCACATTTCATAGCCGCACCCAGTGTATTAGCATTAGCCATGTGATTCTCACAGGTTTGTTTTTCTTCCACGCATCCAACAATGCACCATGCCGTTGGAATGGTGATGTAGTCTATTTGTATGTACTGGTAACAAGTTAAATGGTAATATAGTATTGTAATATGCCATTCAATGACAATTATGTATTTCATCCTATGTATATAAGGAGCATAACTAGTTTCGCATATATATGTAAATTAGTGCAATAATTAGTAGGATTGTTGATCATCATTATCAAATATTCGTTGTTCTCTATTCAGACCACAGCTCTTATGTACTTATACTAAGACAAAGTATAATGTGATAATGTAATAAGCCATTCAATTGTAAAGACTATGACTCCATAAAGTAAAGTTGAATGCTTCCTCCAACTAATATATTTACCACCTGTCGTGTTCACCAGTATATCAATTCTATGGCTCAAATCTGTGGTTGGGTAGGCAGGTTATAGTGAAATCAATACAGACATAGAGAAAGAAAGAGTATAAAGTGTGAAAGAAAAGAGAGAGTCAAGCCCTCTGGTTTATTATTGATATGGTACATGGATTCAGTATAGAGTATCACCCCACCATATTCTCCCAATGAGAAAGAAGCATTTCTAGCTGTACCAATAGGGATCCAGCATTACTGGTCCCCATGGTTACCACTGATCTTCCCACCACCACCAAGCTGTGTGGCTCCCCTGGCCTGAGCCTGAGTGTGGTGATCCTGACTAGCAGAGGGGGGGTGGGGGTAGGCTCTGAGTGCCCCTTACACACAGTCCTGCCAGCACCACTATGTCTATTTACATCTCAATCAGGCACCACCAGCACCTACATATACACATACATGCACCTGGTGACGTATACCCGATTAACAATAGAACATTTACATTCCCCCACCAATGATTTAAATCAGAATATTTTACACAATGATAATAGTATATATGTCATCGTATATATGTAAGGAGTATAACTAGTTTTGCATGTAGAAATAGTTGGACTAATAATTGGGCTCGCTGGTCATTATTATGAAATATTCTTAGCTTGCTAGGCAGGATACAGTTCGTGTTTACTGATACCAATGCAAATTGTATTGAATATATACGGAGTATAACTAGTTTTGCATATATAAATGAGTGGCATAATAATTAGGCATTTTGTTCATCATTATTGAATATTCTTAGCTCGCTATAAATGATACAGCTCTTATTTACTGACACCAAGAGAAATAATCATGTATTATTGAAATAAGCCATCCAATGACAATTATTTATCTCATCCGACATGTGTTATTTAAGTGTTATGTGAATATAAAGGCGGAGAAGGGAATTATGTTATTAATATTATTATCGATACCTGTTTGCCAATATTGTTCATACTCCCACCATATTATGACTAGTGACGCCGCCACCGGCCTCCTCCGGCCCTAAAGGACACGCTCCCTTTTTCAATATTTTCTAATCATAATATATAAGGAGTATAACTATTTGTGCATATATAAATGAGCGCAATAATTATTAGGCTTGTTGGTCAACATTATCTAATACTGTAGTAGCTATGTCCTTGTCTCCCTTCTCTCACATTCCTAGGTGGAAAGCCACCATCCTAGATACCAACACAGTCCCCCACGACACACCATATTGTTACTCTCACCACCACACCAGCCCAAACCACCACGGCACCCCACACCAACACGCTACCCCACACACCCGCGCACCACGCCCACACTACCACCCAACACCACCACCCCACCCCACCCTCACACCACCACCCCACACCACCACCCCACCCCACCCTACCACCCACGCCCACACCACCCTCACACCACCACACCACCCTCACACCACCACACCACCTTTACACCACCACCCCTACACCGCCCTCACACCACCACCCACGCCCACACCACCACCCCACCCTCACACCACCACCCCACCCTCATACCACCACCCCACCCGACACCGCCACCCATCCCCTAGCACCACCCCACCTCCACACAACCACGCCACCCCATGCTAACCAACACCCCCACCCCACACCACACCCCATCAGCACCATCCAAGCACCACGCAACAGCAGTCATATTACCATAACCACAACACCACGCCTCACCATCCACCACATCCACACCTCCCTCACACCCGTACACCACCCACGTCAACCACTAGGAGCCATCTCCCGTTGACAACGACCCTTTCGCACTAGCCCAGCTCCCCTTTTACACTGCACCATTAACTCCTTCCATCTCCCTCTCATAAACCCACTCTTACCGCCCCCTCCCATCCCAACCCCCACACCACCACCATAACACCCACCACCACGCGCACCGCGCCGCATCAACAACTCTTCTTTCCTCCAGCTCCCAGCGCCCCAAACCCCTCATCCCCTTGCCCGCACAAAACGCCACCCCTCCCCATCCTGCCTTCCCCTTTCCCCCCTTCACTTCCTCATCCCCTCACTCTCTAACCTCTTCACCCAGCACCCCTCCCTCACCCCCTACGATCACCCTCACCCACCCCTCCCCCCTCACCTCATCACCCCTCACCCCTCACACCTCCTCCCTCGCCCCTCACCTCATACCTCCTCACCTCCTCACCCTCCTCACCTCCTCCTCACCTCCTCACACCTCCCTCCTCATCTCCTCACCTCCTCACCTCCTCACCTCCTCACACCTCCTCATATCCTCACCTCACCTACTCACCTCCTCACCTCACCTCCTCACCTCCTCACCTCCTCACCTCCTATCGACCTCACCCCATAAACCCATAACCACATAATCCCACCACCCCATCATCCCATCACTCCCACCCACCCTCTCAACCCCCCAACCCACGTAACCTTGACACACAGTGTCCATTCTGCAGCAGCCCTGCACGCTAGGGCTCCCCCACAATTCGGATTCCCCCACCTACCCCTTCCCCACCCTCCCTCCCACCCTCCCCCCTCCCACCACCCTGTCGCGCTTAACGCGCCACACTTGAGTTAGCGCTTCCTAGTGCAGTTATCCATTCTGGGCGCGGCCCGACGGCTGGTGCTTCTGCTGATCTGCCTGCCGTCAGCACCCGCCCCCTCCCCGCCGCCACAAATCGGCCAGTCCACCAAAGAAAATGTCCCAGTTTTAAATCCGCAGCTTCACCGGCGCTGTGGCCTAGTTGGCTGGTTGGGGGTTTAACGTCCTGGCAACATCTAAGCTCAGTTCAGCATGGGTACCGACTTGTGACAGTGCCCTCTCATGGTGCCCTTATAGTGCTGCCCCACTTGGAAATCAGGTCACCAGCATGATGACCTGATATCCCATTTAGTCACATTATCCTGATTCAGAGTTAACCAGGCCTTACTCTTATCATAATGTAGTGGTCTGCACTGACCTCTCAGGCAAGGAACCACATAGACAGGTAGGCGTGGGGAGCGTGTTGATATCAGGGAGCCTAGGTGGTGTAATGGTTAGCACACTGGCCCGGAATGCAAAGAGATGTGGGTTCGAGTCCCGCTCTAGGCACAGTATTTCCCATTTTCATCACCCCCATGACACTGGTTGCCGTGATCAGGATCCTGTACAAGCTTTGCACTGTATGGTTGTTGAACCTACCCTGTGTATGTATGTGTTAGTGCATTGCCTGTATGTATGTAATTGTAAGCATTACAAGACTTACAATTCCAGGGGGACGAGTCTAGTGGTCTGCACTGACCTCTCAGGCAAGTACCCACATAGACAGGTAGGCGTGGGGAGCGTGTTGATATCAGGGAGCCTAGGTGGTGTAATGGTTAGCACACTGGCCCGGAATGCAAAGAGATGTGGGTTCGAGTCCCGCTCTAGGCACAGTATTTCCCATTTTCATCACCCCCATGACACTAATAAAGCAACAAGTATCAATATTAAAAGTCACTTTTATAAGTCACTGTTTGACTTGACCGGGAACCAAGCGCACGATCTCCCACACGCGAGGGCCGCGCTCTACCGATTCCGTCACCGCGCCCGGTTTGTGTGCCCCCCCCCCCCCCACCCCCAACGCTCCTGTCAGAGATTCCATTACCACCACCACCACCACCCAATATAGGCGTCCTGGGCATAATTTAAGTCGGAGTGGTGGGGCTGTGGGGTGGGTTTGGTGGATTGGCAGGCAAATGGTCATTGTCCACCTGTGTGTAGGTTTTAGTCTCTACTTCATTAGCATGGAGGCTAGCAGTCTTCTGTCGCGAGCTGCCTTGTCGACAGTTGGATTGTGTAATGAGGCACAAGAGCCACTTCACGGTGAGATTTTTATCCTAGATATAGGCTGCTCACACTGTGTGTATATCAGCCCGGTTGATGAATATATATCTGGTGAATAACGTATTATACAAGTATAAAGATACAGAAGGGAATATTAGTTATTAGTATTGTAAGTGTTATATTCCGTTATATGCATCTCCATATTCCGTTAGATACCAGCTCCCCCCACCTCACCTCCACCGGATGATAACCAGTGTTAGTCGCACTGGAGGATTGATTGCCAGAGATTAAACTACTCAACCCACTACCGTATTTGTTCTTTATCATTTAATATATATATATTTATATATGTATATATATATATATATATATATAAAGTTGGGCTACGGCAAGGAGAGAGACAAGAGGAGGTAATGGGTAGGGGACTTTATTTGTGTCAGGGGCAGCAAAATATAGGCTACCGGTAAAAAAGATAAAAAAAATAAAATGTCAAAGGCAGGAGAGAGACTGACTGCCCGGGCAAGTCGTGCCAAGAACCCCCCGGTGGTGGCGCTGGTGTAGGCCAGGACCGGGGCAAATGCGGGCAAGTCAGCGATTGGATAATAATAGTAGAGGAATAATAATAATAATATCATAGATAATCATGTGAGAGCTCCGCCCCTTTTATATACGTATAATAAATTATACTCTCTATATATATATATGTCTATATATATTTATTATGTATATATTTTCTGGAATGATTCTTTGAAAAGAGGCACAACCAGAATCTTCCCCTCGTATCCGATACTACCAGTCCGTCAAACTCACACCTCCGTTATCAACTATCAGGCACCCACCACCCACATATATATGCACACTAGCACAAACCCTGACTCAAAACAGAAGGTCTCGGCTGCGAATCGAGTCCACCTATATTCGATATATTACACTCAGTAATCGGCATTGCATTTAGCATATAAATAATTGGCATTCAGATATTATTGGGTTATTAATTATTATTCTAATAACCTTAGAGGATTGAACCGGATGAAATACCTGAATGTTTTTCCTTAATGCTTGTGGCCGCTGATTAATGTGTCTGAGTGGGATAGCATGACATGGTGCAGGTCATCATCATCATGCTGTCGGTCGCGATGCAACAAAGACTGCTTTCATTACTTGACTGCCACTCTCCATTTAGTTGTCTGCTGTGAGAGCTGCGTCCATGAGTCGGTCTTAATATCTCTCAGCTTCAGGTTTCTCTTGATGGTATCCCTGAACATGACATCCTCATGAGGTGTCCAGTCCACCGGAGATTCTTTTTGATCAGAAGATCTTCCATAGAGGGCAGCCCCATCCGTTCGAGTATTTCCTTATGCGTCACTTTGTCCTTCCAGGTTAGCCCCATGATTGAACGCAGATGTCGCATCATGAAGGCATGAAGCTTTTTCACCTGCCGTCTGTACACTGTCCAGGCCTCGGCTCCGTATAGTAGGGTGGATAGCACGATTGCATGGTAGATCTTACCTTTGACCCAAATGGACACATGGTGGTTGTTCCAGAGTCTCTGGCGTAGTCGGCCGAAAGATGCGCTAGCCTTCGCCATCCTCCTCTGTATCTCAGCATCAATGCGTCCATCACTTGATATAGTGCTTCCGAGATAGGTGAATTCCGGAACAGAGTTCAGCTTGTTTCCATCAACCATGATCTCCTCCTCTCCGGTTCTTGTAGAGTTGGGTTGGTACAGCACCTCGGTCTTCTTGATGTTAATTTTCAGGCCAAACTTCTTTGATGCATCGGAGAAAGCGTCCACTATTTTCTGGGTCTCTTCAGCAGAGTGGGCAACCAGTGCACTGTCATCTGCGAATAGTAGCTCTCTCACCAGTATCTGAGTAGTCTTGGTCTTCGCTCTGAAGTGTGCGACATTGAATAGGTCAGCGCTCTGTCGGGACTGTATATAGATGCCATCCCCCATGTCTCGGAAGGCCTCATCTAGCATTGCTGATAGGAAGATGGAGAAGAGCATGGGGGCCAGTACACAACCTTGCTTGACCCCATTGGTAACCCCAAACGATCCCGAGACTTCCCCTCCAGCACTAACGTTCGCCATCATTCCTGTATGTAGAGCCTCGATCATAGTTGTGAACTTCTCTGGGCATCCGTACTTCCTCAGTAGCTGCCATAACCCGGTCCTCCCGACTGTATCAAATGCCTTAGTGAAATCGACAAATACCATGTACAGTGGTCGGTCCTGCTCAATGCACTTTTCTTGTAGCTGTCGGAGACAAAATATCATATCCACAGTGCTCCGGTTACCTCTGAAGCCACACTGTGACTCCGGAACTACACCAGGTGTTATGTGAATAGATAGTCTGTTGAGTAGGATCCTGGCGAAGATCTTCCCTGCTATGGAAAGAAGAGAGATTCCTCTATAGTTCCCACAGTCTGTTCGATCACCTTTCTTGTAGATGGTTACAATGCTGGCATCCTTCCATGCTTGGGGTACAGAACCCTCCTCCCAGGCATTGGTGATTAGTTGGTGCAGTCTGTTGAGCAGATTGTCTCCTCCATGCTTCCATACCTCGGCAGGAATTCCATCACCCCCAGGTGCTTTGCCATCTTTCAGGCTGGCGATTGCTCTAGCCATCTCATCCATGGTTGGAATCTCATCGAGGCATGTTTTGGTAATGCGCTGCTGGATGTTGTCCAGAGCTTCGTGATCTATGTCACCAGGGACGTTGAGTAGCTTCTGGAAGTGTTCGCTCCATCTTGCCACAACTCTCTTGCTGTCGGAAAAGGTCTCCGTTCCATCTTTTGATTTCAGGTGAACAGCTCCCTTCTTCACAGGTCCCCACACTTCCTTCAGTCCGCTGTAGAAGCCCTTCATGTTGTTTCTGTCTGCAGCTCTCTGCATCTCCTCTGCCTTCATTTCCCACCAGTCTGACTTCAATACACGGGTGCATTGTTGTAGCAATCTCCAGGCATCTTTGTATGCTGCAGTTGTGGATCTAGTGTTCATGGTCTGCAACACTCTCTGGTGGGCTTGGTCTCTTCTGCTCATAAGATTCTGTAGCTCCTGATTGTTGGGGTCGAACCAGTCCTGATGTTTTCTGTCTGGCTTGCCGAGATAAGTTTTAGCTGTGTTGTATACAACCTGCTGCAATGCTGCCCATTCCTCGTCTGGTGTTGGGCTTTCCTTCTCCTCCCATTGTGCGAGAGCACTGTCCATGTCCCGCTCCAAGCTCTCCCTGTCACTGATGGTACTTAATTTTGCTGTGTTGAGCTTTGTCGGTTTATTTGTCCCTTGCCTGTTGTGTTTTTGTCGTATTCTGAATGCCACTTTTGACCTTAGCATCTGGTGATCGGTCCAGCAGTTAGCTCCACGCATGGCTCGAGTACTGTGGATGTCCATCTATCCCGGCACCTTGTGATGATGAAGTCGATCATATGCCAGTGCCTGGAACGAGGATGCATCCAAGTGGTCTTGCGTTCATCCTTCTGCTTGAACATGGTGTTTGTCACTATCAGTTCGAACTCAGAGCACAAAGCCAGTAGGAGCTCACCATTGGAGTTGCATTTCCCGATTCCATGTTTGCCCATGACCAAGGGCCACTTGTCATTGTCTCTTCCTATCCTTGCATTGAAGTCTCCTATCAGCAGTAGCTTATCAGTGTGAGGGATGTCACTGAGCGTACTTGCCAGCTGGTTGTAGAAGGCCTCCTTGTTATCATCTGGGTTTGTCATTGTTGGAGCGTACACTCTGATAATTGTAGCAAAGTTGTCCTTGCTCAAAGGTAGTCTCATCATCATGATTCTGTCACTTACTGGCCGTGTCATTTATGTCAGCTTTGTGACGATGTCCTTTTTGATAGCAGGTAGCATGGCAACATCCAATGGAACAACACGATAAAGCAGTTAATAATCTGTACGCCTTGTCAGAAGAGGGTACCCTCAAATGGTGCTTGGACGTAAAAGCATTAAACCTCAACCACTGATTCTGCACATAGATATTAATACATAGACATCTTGCAGAATTAAGGTACGCAATCGATATTTTGCATGTTCTCACCTAGAGCGGGACTCAAATCTGAGTAGACGATGAGCCTGACTATCGCACCTTGAGGCTGGTGAATATGCTGACCCTGTCGCTAAGAAGTAGCAACCCACGGCACCAAACCAGCAGGAAGAGTCCCTCTGGGGGACTGTTAGTCAGAACGCCTTCGGCTACTCGGCTGCCCCAGGGACAGGTATATTCATTCCTATGCTGACATTGCCAGAATAAAGCTGGGATGATCACTAATAAGCACTTGTTCACTGCACCCCACATCCCCTCTTTTTTGCGAATAACACCTTATATAATATTCTCAAACTGTGTTGTCTTTCTACTTAGTAAAACTATATATATATAAGTTGATATTGCCGCAATGGCTATAATGACATTACGGTTGTAAGTAGTGAAGCATTGATCTATCCCATCCCACTCTTCGAGAGTAGCCACATTTATAGTAATAATGTACAGGGTAAATACATATACAAATCGGACATGCATATCACGTCAAGATACATTTTCCGATAAAACCATCAAATTTTCGAAACTAAAGCAATTATGTAGATTCTTACTTCATCTTCCGAATACCGGAAGTTAAGTATCCGGGGAGAGGACAATCTCGCGCAGGCCGGAAGTAGCCTCAGTTTGAAACTCGGCAGCGAAGTGGCAACAGCGAGTTGGAGGAGGCTACCAAAGGTAAGTGATTAAAGGAGAAGTAGAGAGTTGTTGAGAGAAATATACAAATAAATTGATTTATATTTGGTTTATGGTGTATTTGGTGCTAAATGCCCAGTGTTTGTCATTTCAGAACGACCAGTAAGACTGCGAGATTGAGTGCGCTGCCACAGTCTCGGCCGATCGTTCGAAGCTTCTAGGCTGTCGTTGACGGAGTGTTCGCTTTACTGAGATGGGATAATTGACCCCAAATATCGGTTGAAACACCTAAATATGGCAAGAATGATGTCTACAGAAGACAAACCACCGATTTCACTACATGCGTTAAGTGAATTGGAGCTTGAGTCAGCAGAACCTGTTAGGCTGTCTAAATCAAAGCCGAGAAAGAAAATGGCGGCGGAGAAGAATACACATACTCAAAATGGTGACATGGGTAAAGTGAGTGCCGGGTGCTGCACTGTGTCGGTACCGGATAAGGCGACGGAAACTGACTTGTCAGCATTTAAAAAGATGTATGACGAGATGTTGGCGCTGAGGGATGAAGCGAAGGGTCTTCAGCTTGACTCAGTACGCATTCGTGAAGAATGGCGAGTGGACTGAGAATCGAATGTGGGCCAAGATGGTGACGGTGACGTTAGTTACGAGGACAGTCACAAGGATTATCTAGGTCATGATGGCGGTACTTGTGCGTGGGCGGTTTATGAGCCAGAGGACGTAGAACAGGAACCGTACTGGGAAGATGACGATGAAAGTGTGTCGGTAGGATCGTTGAACATGGCTGATCAGTTGGCAGTGTTAAAGTCAGGCATGCAAGCGGCTAAGCCACAGGTGGTGGAGGTGATGGAGGCTTGTTCAAGCAGTGTGTCGCCGTTTGGAAAGTTTAGGGTCCCACAACCACCGCAGACTGTGTTGGAGATTCCTAAGGTGTTGACGGTTACGACCAGCAATGAAAAAGAGTCTACTGCAAAGCGTACAGAAACAAAACCTAGACGGGAATTAAAGTTAGATTTGAACCTACACAAGGGAGCTTTGCTGACAGAGCTCCAGCAAACCTATAAGAAGGTAAAGAAGCCGGTGACTCCACGCATAACAATTAGCGAAAGTATGACTGGGGCAATCCAGCATTATTATGGTGGCCCTACTGAAGGAGTGCAGAAACATTTAAAAACAATCCGGGAGATTTCCCGGTTGCATACAGGCCTAGCAGATGTCCCGTCGGCAAGGGTCCAAGTGTTGAACGAGGAGATACGCTTCACTGAGAGCCGAAAAGAAGGTGAGAATGCTCTGTTGACAGCATCTAAAGGAGTAGTGGGTGTGCTAACGGCGATAGCGCCCACGATGGACATTATTCTGAAGAGGGGGTCAGCTGACCCGGAGCTGGATGAGCAGGCAGTGCACATGTTGAATGCAATAAAGCTTGTGGTGGCCTCACATGCACAGATGAGGCTGGACAGAAAGTTGAGTGTCCGAAAGGTAGTTCATTCACAGCTGGGGAAAGAACTCATTAGAGACAAACGAGATGTTTATGGGGACCTGCCAGTGGAAACTGAATTCCTACTAGGAGAAAATCTAGGAGAGAGAAACAAGCAGCTGTTGAAGTCGGTGAGAGCTTTGGACAGCTCTATGAACACAAACCTGGCATATAGAGGGAAACGTAGGAACGCGTTCGAACATCAAGGGCATTACGGAGGCCCGTACAGCAGGCCGCTTAGAGGAAACGGAAGATTCAGAGCCAGGGGGGCTAGAGGTAACATGAACTGGAGTGGAAGACCACAGCAACATGACAGAAAATTCGGCAGAACGGCAGAGGACTATGTGCATAACAGTGTGCCATCAATCACGAGAGGGGGACGAGGCCATGGAAACTCCAATAGGGGTTTTCAGAAGTGAGGCACCCTGACCAGGTGGGTGTCTCTACAGTTCTGATTGAGGGTAAGAAACCTTTAGCATTATTTAAAGCAGGAGACATAATAAATAGCTTTAAAAACTGGTCAAACTTAACTAGTGATAAGACTCCCGTACAAATAAGAGAACCCTTTCCGTTTAGAATGGACAGTACAGAAAGAAACTTTGTGTTTCTAGAAGAGGGTCCTTTTGGAGGTGGATCCAGTACAGGACCAGTGGATCTCAAATATTTGTCTAAGACCTAAGCCTAATGGCAAGTTCCGTCTGATACTTGACTTAACTGAGTTAAATAAAATAATTCATTATGAGCATTTCAAGATGTTTAATTTAAAAACTGCATTAGACTTACTGGATGTAGATGTGTGGATGGCGAGTGCCGATTTAACGGATGCTTATTATTCTTTAAACATAAAGAAAGCACAAAGAAAATACTTAAGGTTCTGGTTGGGAAATAGGTTACTTGAGTACCAGGTCCTGCCAAATGGCTTGGCACCAGGGCCACGCATTTTTACAAAATTGCTAAAGCCTATCTACTCAGAGATGGGGGAAAGGGGGCATGTTAGTTTCCCTTATTTGGATGATAGCTTTGTCATAGGACGTACGTACGGGGATTGCGTGATGGAAATAACAGAGTTGGTAGATATGTTTGTATCTTTAGGATTCACAGTTAACCAAGAGAAATCTGTTCTGACACCTAGTCGGTGCCTAAAGTTTTTGGGGTTTGATATAAATTCATCAGCAATGATAGTTTCGCTAACAGAAGACAAAGTGGAAAAGTTAACATTAGTAATTGACCAAATTTTAGGAGTAGACTTCCCGAGCATAAGGCAAGTGGCGGGATTAGTCGGCCTGATGGTGGCCTATTCGCCAGCAGTAGAGTACTCTGGGGCACACTTTAAACAACTAGAAAGAGATAAGATTAAAGCCCTAAAAAGAAGCAAAGGCAAATTTGATGATATAATGTGGATTTCAGAAGAAGGAAAGTCAGATATTTACTGGTGGATACAAAATATGAGGCGACCAAGGCAGATAAGGAAGGATGAACCAAAGGTCAAACTACTGACAGATGCTTCCCTTATGGGGTGGGGGGCGCATACAGAAACTAAGCAAATGGGAGGGCGTTGGCACCCCGAAGAGCTTGCTCACATAAATGTGTTAGAATTGAAGGCGATTTATTTTGGCCTAAAGAGTTTATGTAGGACAGAGAATATGCATATCAGGATAAGAACAGATAATACTACAGCCCTAGCATATATAAAAAACATGGGGGGTACCAAATCAGAAGATTGCTTGGTAGAGGCAATAAAGGTTTGGGAATGGGCAGAAGCTCATAGTAATTGGTTAACTATCACTCATATACCCGGGGTGGAGAACGTATTGGAAGACCTATGTTCGAGAAAATTCTCGGACAATTTGGAATGGAAATTAAATGGAAACATATTTGATAGGATGTGTGAAAAGTGGGGTACACCAAGTGTAGATATGTTCGCATCTAGGCTGAATACCCAATTACCTATCTATGTGAGCTGGGAACCAGAACCAGACAACTGGAAAACAGATGATTTCTCGTTTAACTGGGGAAATAATTTTATTTATTGCTTCCCACCATTCAGCCTCATCCCCAGAGTTATACGAAAACTCCGAAAGGACGGGACGAGGGCGATTGTAGTCACCCGACACTGGCCGGCGCAGCCGTGGCATCCGCTGCTACAGGAAGAGTCGGTAGAACAACAGCGCTTGCCGAAGAAAGAGGGAAACCTTTCTGGGACAGGGCCCCAAAAAATAGGAAAATCAGACGCGGATTTAAGCAACATAAGATTGACGGGGTACCTCTTCTGGCCAGGACTTTGCAAGGATATGAAGTAGACAACAAAACCCTACAATATTTTAAATTTACGTGGAGAGATTCGACAAGAAAGAGTTATCATGCCCACATAAATAGATGGGCCTGATGGGCGTTAGAGAAAGGGATAAACCCCAAACTTGCTGACGTGTTACATTATCTACGCACGTATTTTTGAGACAGGGGTAGGATACGGGGCGCTAAATGTAGCACGATGTGCACTGAGTGTAATTTTACCATGTTCTCAGGGAAACACAGTTGATGAACATTACTTAGTTAAGTGGTTCTGTAAGAGCTGCCATGAGCAGAGACCTCCACAACCCAGATACAACAGTTTCTGGAGTCTGGAGGTAGTGTTGAATTGGATTCTAAAGCTCCAAGGTAATTCTCAGTTAAGTTGAAAGATACTGTCCTATAAACTGGTTGTTTTATTGTTACTGGTCTCTTAGCAGAGAGGCCAGACAATATTAAATCTGAATATAGACAGAATGAAAGTTGAGGACAGTTTTATAGTGTTTAAGATGAAGAAGTTCCTAAAACATAACCAATTGGGTCAACCGCTTGACTCCGTGAGGTTTTACAAATATGCGGCTAATAGATGAATTTGTGTGGTTAAAAACCAGACGGGATGGCCGAATGAGTTAGAGCGTCCGTCTCCCGTGCTGGTAGATCGTGGGGTCGTGGGTTCGAGTCCCGGTCGAGTCAAACCAATGACTTTAAAATTGATACTTGTTGCTTCCTAGCCAGGCGCTCGGCATTATTAGGATAGGGCAAGGACTGGTGTGCTCAGTGTCAGGATAATGTGACTGAGTGGGATACCACGTCATGGTGCCGGCGGCCTGGTTTCCCAGTGGGACAGCACTATAAAGTCGCCATGAGTGTGCACTGTCACAAGTCGGTACCCGTCCTGATATGACCTTAGATGTTGCTAGGACGTAAAACAACAACAAACAAACAAACATTGTGTGGTTAAAACGTTAAAATGCTTTGTGTCAAGGACAGAGAAAGTAAGGGGGAAAAATACACCGCTCTTACTATCTTACATAGGGCCGCATGGGCCCATTTCCAGGGCAACCCTGGCTCATTGGACTAGTGAAGTGCTGAGGCTAGCAGGTATCGACACTACTAAATATAAGGGCCATAGTACCAGAGGAGTGGCGGCATCCTCGGCGAAGGCCATGGGAGCAAATTTTAACGCAATCATGCGGAATGCTTCCTGGAGGGACAGTGCGAGTTTTGCGAAGTTTTACCATAAATCGATCGAGGACCCTGGGGAGGTACAGAGGACGATCCTGAGCAGGACAGTCCGGAAAAAGTAGACATCAAATAAGGATGTAAAACTTAGATAGGTTAAGTTAACAGATAAATGCCTATGGATTTAGACTCAAGCGAGGGCTGGATAATTACAGTTTTAAAAAACAATTTGTCTACAGGCAGATGTAGGCTTAAGATAATGATTAAGGATGGAAAGAACAATATGGTAGGAGTGACTTGTATTGTTGAAGGAAACAAGAAGCAATAAAGAGCCCCAGTTGGGATCAATGAAAACAAATTTTATATGTTTTAGAAAATGGCTGAAGCAGATGGTTCGGTAAAATAGATTGCTAAATTACTGATGGTTACTGTAAATAAACCAGTGAAAGCATGGGTGTTATAATGTTACAAAACAAGATACTGATGCGAGAAAGAGCAGGGAAAACAGAAAGAATTGGAAGAGTAAGGGGAAAGAGTCAGAAAGAAGGTCGGTACACACAAAAACATACTTCAAAGACTCTCCCTGGATACTTAACTTCCGGTATTCGGAAGATGAAGTAAGAATATATTAGTTATACTAGACTTACTTGTAAGTTGATGTATTACTAGGATTCTTACAAATCTACAAATACAAATATAAGGATCAGGGGCCCGCCCTACCACACCTATATGTTGAAAGGTACAACCCATTAACTCAAGTATAAAGATATAAGATCAAGGGTTGAGTGGAAACTATAGGAATAGCTAGGGAGATAGGGGCCTGATCCTGGTTTTAGATGTTAGGTTTTTTGCTTACCTCCAACTACGAAGACTGAGGCTACTTCCGGCCTGCGCGAGCTTGTCCTCTCCCCTAATCCTTATCTTCGTATTTGTAGATTCATAAGAATCCTAGTAATACGTCAACTTACAAGTAAGCCTAGTATAACTAATATATTTCATTCAACCTATATACCTTACATACTGGTGCACTTATTAAATATGTCTTGCCACATAGAAGGGATTCCTAAGACAATCTACTAGAACCTGCTACTGCAGAACCATATGATTTCAAGAGTTTTGGTCTGCTTATCAACATTTATTTGGCATGTCTCCTCTTCGAATATCTCACAGCTTAGCCATTTGAAATAAAAGTTACTTCATACTAATGTAAGGTAGATTATGACGATCAAGATAATAAATTTACCTCAGGCCATGACAGTGACTCGAAACCGTCAGACTATGCAGCTTTAAATATTTATGGCGAATAAGCCTATTAACTCTTTCGGCATTGACCTTGATTGCTTTGGAATGCTGACTGAAAAGAACTAACATGCACATTGGGAGATTTCATTGGAAAAGAATTGGATTAAATCAGGGGTTGTCTGGAATCAAAGAAGATGAGAATACAGACTTTGTTCAAACAGAAACAACTAAGAAAATCAGCAGAACATTCCTATTATCACTGACTATGCCTGACCTCACATGCCTGACCTATGCTAATATGATTGGCTGCCATCTCTTCACTATGAAATGACTGTCAAGTGGGTGATTGGTTTCAGTGGTCGATGCAATATGTTGGGTGGTTGTTGGAAACTTACGTCCTGGCAACATCTACGGTCATATCAGGACAGTTACAGTGCGCATTCATGCCAACTTTATATTACTGACCCACTGGGAGCCCAGGCTACTAGCACCATGGCCTGATGTCCCACTCAGTCATATTATGCTGACACTAAATCAACCAGTCATTACCCAATCCTAATAATGCCGAGCACCTAGCTAGAAAGTGACAGGCATTGTATAACTGTCTAAGTCATTGGTTTGACTCTTCCAGGGTTTGAACCGAACCCATCTGGTTGTTAGTTTAATGATTAGGATTCTAGCTCTAGAATGGTCATACATATGGGTGTTAGTTTGATGATTAGGATTCTAGCCCTACAATGGTCATATGTATGGGTGCTAGTTTAATGATTAAGATTCTAGCCCTACAGTCGCCATACATATGGGTGTTAGTTTAATGATTATGACTATACTAGCCCTACAATGGCCATACTTATGGGTGTTAGTTTAATGATTAGGATTCTCGCCATACATTGGCTATACTTGTGAAACCTGATCTATGACTATGAGACATTTTACCCATTTGCATCACTGCAATGCCAGTGGTTTGCCGGGAGAAAGACCCTGTAGAAGCTAAACACTGTTTGATTGCTGGACCTATCCTTTTTGTGCATATGTAAGTGGATTGCATGTACGTGTGTAATCATAAATATTAAAGACACATATATATAATTTAAATGACCTACAATTCCAGGGGGATAAGCAGTAACTTCTCAGGTATGGAGTCACATAGACACCCCTCACTCCCTCACCTCCATCCTATGTCCTCTTCTCCCCTCTTTCTGTGCCGATCCACCAGAACGTTGTAGATTCCCTGGCTCTCCTGAGGAGAGGAAGATGATGGAGTTAGTATGTGCTAACTGTCACTGAGGGCACGGGGGCGGGGCGGAGTGGCTGCGTATATTGGGAGTGGAGGCGGGAAAGAGCGGAGGCTTGGCTTGTGGCTGCTGGGGCCGGGAGGGTGGTGGTGAGGGGTTGTCCCGTGAAGGGGCATGGCATGATGGGATGGCAGGGTGGGAGCTCGGCGTGTGGTGGCGGGGGCGAAATGGGGGGTTGATCGGCGGGTGCCCGAAGGGGCCCGGGTTAATCGGGGTTGGGGCTGGGGCGGGCTCATTGTGGAGTGTTGGCGGGAGCCGGGTGGGATGTTGCTGAGTGGGTGCCCGGGGAAGGGGCGCGGGGTGATGGGTGGGGGGGCTCGGGTGCCAGGGCTAAACATGTGACTGCGGGGACTGGGACAGGGGCAGGAGTATGGTCGGTGCGGTGCATTGCAGAGTATGTGATCCGGGAGGGGCGCGGGATGAGTGGGGCGGGCGGGGAAGGCGTTTCTGACTGGGTGGCCGGGGGATGGGCGAAAGGCGACGGCGGGAGGGCTCGGCAGGGCTCGTCGTGTGACGACGGGGGCGGGGGGCCGGAGCGGGACGGGGCGGTGCTGACTGAGTGGCCGGGGAAGGGGCGGGGAGTCACGGGGAGTGGGCGGGGCGGGGCTATGCGTGTGGGTGCGGGGACGGGGCGGGACGGGCCGGGCGGGACGGTACGTTGTTGGCTGGGTGGCGGGGGATGGGGCGCCGGGTGATATGGGGTGCTAGACGGGCTGTGAGGGACCCGGATTATGGGCCGTTCCAGCTGTATATGCTGGCAATAGCCGGTGTGGCAGTAAATCGCAAACCCCTGGAAATTGCACACCCCGGGGTTTGCGATTTACTAGGAAATCACAAACCCCCCCTGGAAATCGCAAACCCCCCTGTGTTTTGGGACCGATTCGGGCCAAATCTATTCAATGCGGCCATATTTAACAGAATTACATACTCAAATCGTGAAATTTCATTAAATTAACCCTAAATTCGAAGCGTTATTAAGGCTACCGCCGTAATGGCGGAGATATTAGCAGTTATATTTTCGAATCGACGAACGTAAAGTAAACAAATCGCCGCCGCCGCCGAGTTCTCAATGTCGGCATGACGTCACAAGCCCGGAAACTAGCCCACGAAGGGTAAAATACGCCGTGATGTGTGCTGCGGCAATGCTATGTCTATGGGGAGCATTTATTTTTGTAAAATAAATTAAAAAACTTTCATCGAATCGATTAAAATTATCTCAATGCGCGATTGAAGAGGAAGATCTGAGGTATTTAATTTAACCTAAGAGCAATTTTATCTGAAAGTATTAAAAACAGAGATAATAGTGAAAGTTGGGATATTCTGAGTGTTAGTGCCAGTGTTAGCCTTACCAGATCATGGCCTCAAAAACTATTTTCGCCAAATAAATTCAAGAACTCCCAATTGGCTGATAAAAAAAAGCTGAACATGAAATTATAGAGAAAGATCTGAACTATTTATTAGAAACAAGAGAAATTTGCTTTCAAAGCACCAAACAGCAGAAATCGTTGTGATAGATAGGGTAGTTCTAATGTTGTTTCTATGGGAGTAGCATTTGTTTTTCCCTTCGCGCGCCATGAACCCCAAAAGTGCCCGGATGTCCGACATCGAGAATGGGGGGTTTGCGATCTCCAGGGGGGATATGCGATTTCCTAGGAAATCGCAAACCCCCCATGCCCATATATGGCATGGGGGTTTGCGATTTCCTAGGAAATCACAAGTGGGGGTTTGCGATTTACAGGGTTTGCGATTTCCTGCTACACCGGCAGTCAGGCAGCCAAAGTATGACAGCCGAGTGTGATGAGCTCACCCCATTTGTTGATTATGGCCACTGTGGACTTGATGGGTCAGTATCCCGGCTGTAGACGAATGAGAGGCTATGCCTAAGGACGGAGGCACCCGTCGAGTAAATAATGCATGGGCGCGATTACCGGCAACTAGGTATGCATTGGTTGAAGCAAACTGAACCGCTTCATAGGTAAATATTTATATAGGATTATGTACAGGCATGTCACTGTGATGTTTTAAGGATTTTTATTATTCTTAGAGCGTTCGAGAAGTTCAGTTCATATATGATGGTGGATAAGTCCAGCTTTTGTGTTTAATGTGTTGTGTAATGAATGTATTTACGCTACTCATAACAGACAAGTGTGGTAACACTTATTTTCACCACCGGGCAGCAGTAGTCAAATTTGATTCAAATCTTTTGAATGTTGTGTCAGTAATAATTTTGGTTTTCATCCTTCTTGTTTATGGTTTGTAACTGTTTGTAGATTGCAAACATTCCAAAATCCAATTTTCGCTGTACTTTGTGTTAATCCATTTAATCATCGTTGTTCTAGGTTAGCCTACATTATTTGTTAATAATTTCATAACCACATATATATTTTCTGCATTTTGTCTTGCACCTGAAAGTTCATTCCAAATAGTTGAACTCATGTTAGCTACACTGCGACCATGCACTGCATTTAGATTCTACTATTCTACTAGTAAGGAATCATTGCTGCTTCGTGTGCACCTTGTTTGTAATCTCCTGTTTTTATTGGTTCGAGGTTTCTTTGTGTGCGATTTGCTGATTGATAGGCCACCTCCAGAAGTATCAGCAGCATGCACCCTAGCTGAAAGGAAATAGAAAGGCAAATGCAGTTAACCGTAGTGATACCGGAAGTACAAAACACACATGAATTGACAAGTGTGCCACTGACTCTACCACTATACACATCTGCTTTTAGGGGACAGCAATACTGTTTCCTTATTAACTTAATATTCCACGCTAATGGCAGGGCAGCTGAAGGTATGGAGCTTCGAAGTGGGAACCGGCATGCTGGCTGCCTATTCTGCCGCTAAAGCTAGGATTCCTTACACACGGTATGCGGTATGTGAATGCGGATGCGAATGCGGATGCGAATGCGGCAAAAATCGAAAAGCATCTAAATCAATGGGGGTGATTCCTTACACGCGGTATGCGGCATGCAGCATGCGGCATGCGAATACTGAATCGGTCCATGTAGCGATCGATGCGGCATGCGAATGCGAATGCGAATGCGTTTGCCATAGAGAGCAGTGGTGAGGAAACCTGACACTGTGTGTGGGTGTGGGTGTGGGTGTGGGTGAAAGGACCCATCCCGTAATCACGCCGCATGCCGCATGCCGCATGCCGCATGCCGCATGCCGCATACCGCGTGTAAGGAATCCTAGCTTAAGACCGACAGTTAACGCGGCGCCCCGAATAGACATTCCACCCCGCCCTCAACCAAATCCCCCCCCCTCCACTCCCCAGGCGGGAATAGGCCTTTGTGCTTTCAACTGCCTCGTTCTGGAAGATCCACCCACTTCTGCCAACCTACTCCCAGCTCTCATCGACAGCTGCTGTTTGCAATCCTTTGGGACCATTTGGCAAACAAGCACCCTCCAAAGAACGATAATAATAATTAGTCATGCTCCACCAGAAGCAATTTTCACATCTCAAAGAGTCTGTTTGATTAGAGATGGTTTGCTGAAGTGATTCCGACTGGGATTTCTATCATGCGGTTAGAGTGCGTATAATATGGTCTCCGGTCTTGAATGTTCAGTTGTAACTTGTTAGTTGGCTGGTTCTTGGAGTGTTATGCCCTGGCAACATCTAAGGTCAGATCAGGACGGGTACTGGCTTGTGGCCATGCACACTCATGGCAACTTTATAGTGCTGTCCCACTGGGAGACCAGACCACCAAGGCGATGACATAATATCCCACTCAGTCACATGATCCTGACACTGAGCTAACAAGTCCTTGTGCTATCCTAATAATGCGGACCACCTGGCTAGGAAGCGATAATTATCAATGTTTAAGTTATTGGTTTGACTCGACCAGGTTTCGAACCCATGGCTTCGAATCCCAAAATCTAGCAACATGGGAGACATACGCTTAACTCATTCGGTGATTACCTCTGGTTCAGTTGTAACTGTGGTGATCCTGGTAAACCTTATGTGGTTACATTAGGCCGGTGGCTCGATTCAATCGTGAGATCCCAAAAGGCAGCTGTGGCAATTAAAGAGGAAGCTGCCGTCAGGCGATGTGCAGCCAGTCAGGTTAAAGCAGTGCATGTTGGATGCCCAGACTATGGGAAGTACCGTTGTTGTTAACCAATATTAAAGTTGCATAGTCCGATGATCTTGAGTTTCAACCATTTGTCCAAGATAAATATACTAAATTGATCGTTATATCGATCTCTCGAAGATTTATACTCCCTATATTTAGTCTGAATAGACTTCTTTTCACCATTAGAGCCCTGGTGATGTATGTCGGAACCAGATCGATTACATTCTTGTCAACCAACGATATCGAAATTGTATCAAACAGGCAAGGACATATCCAGGTGCTGACATATGTTCGGATCATAATCCAGTAGTAATCAGTATGGTAGTGAAATTGAAACAGCAGAACAAAATTAAAAACAACATTCAAATGGATATGAACATGTTAAAAGATGCAAAATACAGAACTAAGTATAATGTCTCTGTTCATAACAAATTCAGTGTACTGATGAATGAAGAAACTCCTCAGAGAGAGTATAACAACATTGAAATGGAATGGGAAGCTCTCAGAGAAAGCATGGTCAAGTCAGCAGAGGAGGTGTTACCAAATAAAAAAGGAGAGACAAAGCAATCATGGATGACGCAAACCATACTAGAAAAGATGGCAGAAAGGAAGAAAGTGAAAACCACTGATCCACCTAAATACAAACACCTGAAGAATGAAATAGAAGATGAATGCAAAAAAGCTAAAGATGAATGGTGGAATAAGAAGTGTGAAGTAGTGGAACAACTTGAGTCTCAACATCATTCAAGAGAGATGCACAAGAAAGTGAAAGAGATAACAGGTCAAGGATACAGACAGAGAAGCAGTAAATGTATCAAGAACAAAGACGGCAAAATGCTCTTTGAAGAAGATGAAATAAAATCCAGATGGGAAGAATATGTAAACGAACTATACAATGATGACAGAGGGAACCCACCCACAATTGAGAAAGAAGATGGGAATATTATATTAGTATCAGAGGTTGAGAAGGCTATCAATGATCTAAAGGCAGGTAAGGCTCCTGGAAGTGACCAGATAACATTAGAAATGATAAAAGGACTAGATGAAGTGGGGATTCAAATCATTCATAAGCTAGTAACTGACATCTATGAGACTGGATTTATACCATTGAATATGAATGAATCCATATTTGTACGACTCCCAAAGAAGCTAAAACCAACATTGTGTACTGAGTACAGAACACTAAGCCTGATGAGTCATATGTTGAAGATGATACTGAAAATAATTTTACTGAGAAACAGACAGAAAATTGAAGAACAAATCAGTAACGTACAAAGTGGGTTTATATCTGGAAGAGGTACACGTGAAGGGATTTTCAATATGAGAATGATTTGTGAACGTTATTGTGAAGTGAACCAGGATGTCTATGCCTGCTTTATTGACTCTGAGAAGGCCTTCGACCGAGTCAATCATGAACTGTTAATCAAATGTTTACAAGATATTGGTGTCAATGGCAAAGACATTAAGCTAATTGTGAACTTATACTGGACACAACGTGCATTTATAAAAATGGAGAAGGGCCTATCGGATGAAGTTATGATTAAACAAGGAGTTCGACAGGGGTGTGTATTGTCACCATGTCTATTTAACCTGTACACAGAGATGATTTTCAGACACATTGAAGATTGCAAAGGAGTGACAATAGGTGGCATGAACGTCAACAATCTTAGATATGCCGATGACAGTGTAATACTAGCAGACAGTGAGAAAAACCTACAAGATATAGTGAATAGAATCAATAAAGCTGGAATACTATTCAACATGAAGATGAATGCCAGGAAGACCAAAACAATGGTTATAAGTAAAAAGACAGATAAACCAAATGTCAATATAACCATAGATGGCACAAACATAGAACAAGTATCCGAATTCATATATCTCGGACAAAAGATTACAAATGATGGGAGATGTGAGGAAGAAATTAAAAGAAGGATAACAATAGCCCGAACAACATTCTCCAAAATGTATAGAGTGTTAACATCAAGTAAGATATTAATACAAACAAGGAAGCGTATTCTTCAGTGTTATGTGTGGTCTACTCTAATGTATGGGGCAGAGACATGGACAATCTCTAAGAAAATGTACAAACGTTTAGCAGCATTTGAGATGTGGACTTATCGAAGGATGATGAAAATATCATGGACAAAGAAGATCACCAACATCGAAGTTCTCAGAAAAATTAAAAATAAGAAAAGCTTGTTTGCCACTATACAGACAAAGAAACTTATTTATTTTGGCCACATCATTCGTCAGAGTTCAATATACCGTACATTGTTGGAAGGGAAGGTGAATGGCAGCAGAGGGAGAGGGAGACCAAGAACATCATGGTTTACAAATATTTCACAGTGGACAGGCTTGAATTATTCACAGTCTATCAGAACAGCACAACATCAGGACAAGTGGAGAACCATTGCATCCAACCCTCGACTAGAGGATGGAACTATTGATTGATTGATTGAGACTTCTTTTCACCATTAGTCACTGGGTTGATAGAAAACCCGAGCATACACGTTCACTTACGTGAGGGATTGGTAACCTCCCATGCCAATCCAATCACGGCTATGTCCTTACTAAACAACGCAGTATGTGCCTTTGATGAAGCTGTAAGTTATACACAGCTGTAGAAATCCATGTGATAGCATGGGGAATCGAACCACCAACCTGGAGATTATGAGTCCTACCGACAAGAAAGGCAGAACCTCTAACCAATCCACCACCTGACCACAGGGAAGACAACTTTAATTTATTTTGTTATAACCTACCTTACTTTAGTTAAAGTTGCATAGTCCGATGGTTTTGAATTTCTGTATTTTTTTCTGAGATAAATATATTAGATCGATCACTAGTATCTACTTTACATTATTTCAAAGTTACTTTTATTTTAAATGGTAAACTTTTGAGATATCTTGTGTGCAAACATGGAAAATTAGTTTTGGCAGGCTTGCCAAAACTCTGACACCATAGACTTCTGCAGTAACAGGTTCTGTTAAATTGACTCAATATTGCCTTCTACGCAGAAGCAAATACTTAAGAAGTGCATCAGTATGTAACTTAGATATGTAGAATCAAATCCAGATGATTGTTTTGATTTTGAAAATTGTATGATTCATCGGCCTATGCAGCTTTCAGGTAACTTTTTTTTAAAATGACTAACTAGATATCTGAAAGCCAAACATGCAACATTTAGGTGCTGACATCATATAGGCTTATGCAGAAACATGTGTTATTGAATCGACTCAGAAGGCCTTTCTATGTGGCAAGACATGCTTAAGAAGGGTAACACTGCCTACGTTCCATATGTACAATCAAATCTAGGTGAGTGTTTTGGTTTTGAAAAGGTGATGTTTCATCGGACTATGCAATTGTACTAGAACTATATTCTGTTTACTCCTCGACAATTGAGAAGTTGTCATCCATAATTACCTGTGCATTGACGGATATAGCTACTCGACACTAATAATTATTATAATTGGAATTATATAAGTTCCCAATTCCCCATATATTTTCTATGAATAGAATACTAACACTAACGTTCTGAGTTCGATTCCTGTTCTCAGCGCGATGTTTCCTTTCATTTGCAAATGAAAACACACAAAAACACCTAAATCCCAAAGAGACAGGAGTGTACAGACTGTGAGCTGATAGCTGAGACGCCATCAGCCACTGGTCACCACACATCCCGCCGACCCGCACACACATCCCCACCCCCACCCTGCCAACATCATCCACACACCTCATCCACAGAGACGTGTGGTATCCATGCTCCTCATGCAATGATAACACACCTCGGACTGTCTGACAGCATGTAGTGTCAACACACATCGGGATGGGAACACACTGCCTGCCCCACCCCTGCCCACGATTACTACGACGTGCTGAGTGTATGAAGCCCACACTGCTCCGCTCGCGACTCATTTGCATCAGCCACTAGAGGGGGGAAGAACTGCAACCCCGTCGATGACGTCACCGCTTCCTTCCGTTTCCTGTTACTCGGTGAATACACCTAAACACGGTTTGGCGGCCATCTTGACCTAATTCCTATTTGCAGGTACACAAACGCACATGGCAGTATCATCAGTGTGGCAGTGAGCAATCTTCAGAGAGAAAAAGTGAAATATCTCTAAAAGTACAACACCTAGAAACAAACTGATTGGAATACACCTAGAAAACATGTTTACCAAAAAGATTATATTAAATTCATATGGTTAGGGTTCTGGATTTCTATTAATTTTGAATAAAACTGACGTTTTGCACTGCGCGTACCGGCATACTCAACGCATTGTCAATGGCAGTGAGCAATCTTCAGAGAGAAAAAGTTAAATATCTCTAAAAGTACAACACCTAGAAACAAACTGATTGGAATACACATAGAAAACATGTTTACCAAAAAGATTATATTAAATTGATAAGGTTAGGGTTCGGGATTTCTATTAATTGTTAATAAAACTAACAGTTTGCACTGCGCATACCGGCAAAGGCAATCTCGGCAATGCATTGTCAATGGCAGTGAGCAATCTTCATACAGAAAACGTTAAATATCTCTAAAACTACACTACCTAGAAACAAACTAATTGGAATACATATAGAAAACATGTTTAACAAAAAGATTATATTAAATTGATATGGCTAGGGTTCTCGATTTCTCTTAATTTTGAATAAAGCTAATGCTTTGAACTGTGCGTTCCGGCAAACTCAAGGCTATCACGGCTTTGTTTACCTATATCCGGAAGTGGCCTCGTTCTCGCGAAATTAGGACATGCCCATATATGGCCAAACCGTGTTATCGTGTATGGGGGAATCTCTGAGAAGGGTCCACAGCGACGAAAGAAGCAAAAACGGCTGACCACTGGGTCATATCGAGCATACCCTTGCAGGATGAATTTCCCATTCAGTAAGTAGTGATATTGTGTGATTTAAACAGAAATTAATGTAGATCAATTTCAAATATACTTCAAACAATTTAATCTGTGCAAAAGATAGATAAATACGTGATAATGTCTGAAGAATAAACTAGTCAAATAATACTTGACTACACTGCTAGCTCTGTGGAGTTCTAGCCTGGTCCCCTGGCATTCATTTGCTCAGGCAGATGCATAGGAGTTTTCATCTATTATCACTCAGTTTCCAACCTAGTCCCCTAGCATTTGTACCGGAAACAAGTTTAAACGGGCTGAAAGAAGTTCAACCCAGGCTGGTTGGGTCGCACCGTGGCTAGTTGGGTCGCTCCAAATAGCGCTGAATATGCTTATGGAATCTCTGGCGTTGTTTGGCAAGCTGTCTCTGCACATGTGTCCATTTCGTCTGGTTATATTGAACCGATATGACCTCCTTTCTTGTCATATCTATTATATTTTGAAGTTGGTATAGTGTATATATTGCATTTCTAACTGATATATCCTCCAGCTTTTCTATATCATACCTGCTCCATTGTGAAGTATCTCGACCTCCATTTTTGCTATATCATATCTGCTGCAATGGGAGCTAATATTACCTACATTCTTTTTATATTATAGACACTGCATTTTTAAATCAATATTACCTTAATATACATGTTTGCTTTATTATATCTAATGGTCCTTGAATCGATATGAGGTCAGTTCTTTCTATGTTTCCTTCTGAACCAATATGAGCTCCATTCTTGCTATATTCAGATATTATCTCAGCTGCAATTTGAAAAGATTGGAGTGTCCTCTGATCATTCTAGCTCCGGTTATAACTGCTGCATTCTCCAGCCATATACTGTAATCGAGGTCAAAGGGGCGGTCTCCTGAGCAGCAGACTATTATTTGTGCTGAATTATCAGGATTAAATACACAAATTATAACTGGAACTACTTCTTGTCTGATATTGTTTGCGGTCATTCTAGATTGACAGCATCTCTGGTCGCACTCTGACCTTTGGACCTGACCCGACCTGTAACTTTTGGATGCAGCCATAAATACTCTTGTCAGCCGGTGACTTATGACAGCAAAGACATCTACACATATATAGGCTTTCTATATGCAAATAATTGACACATACTTAGACTCTGCGTCACTAGTTATTGAGAAAGGCCATGAATGAGCTCTTCACTGCAACAAGATTCCCCAATGAACAAAGAAATTAAAACTCAAATTTAATAATACTGATTATGATAGGACTTGATTCTGCATTATAACATTATCTAAGTCTACTTATTACTTATCCTCATGACGCCAAATAATACCCTATTAAAATGACAACCCTGAGGTACGGAATGATCTGTCCAAAATCATTAATATAGCTATGCCTAGTCGTGATGCATGAAATGCAGTCCACATATCTAGAATTCTAATATTTGGAAAGACATTACGAATATTAATTTAAGGGCGTGAGGTCGAAGGGAAGGTTCGTGCTCTGACCTTTAACTGGGGATACAGTTGTTCAATACCTCACTACTTGAGTCATATATGTATACCTTGCTGGATATACTCAATTGATATACATTATCATTTCAAAATATCCCTGGGAAAGCACTTCAGCATATGGTTCTTTGTTTCTTTGTTTAACGACCCTCCAGCACAAAAAGTAGACATCGGCTCTTGGGGGTTTACCATATGAATCATCACTTTAAGAAATAAATGTTAAATCTCACTAACTTTCAATAGTCATCATTCCACTACTGTTGTACATAATTTATTCAATGTTAGGAAGGGGTTATTTTGGTGGTAAGATCGGGAATTTGTTGTCAGAGCTCTCGCGGCCAGAAATGTGAGTCAGTGACTAAGCCTTAAGATAATCGGCCTACTCGATCGGCTACGCCCCCACACAGCTTGCAATCATCCGGTCCATCCCCACACTAAGAGCTGGCCATTATTAAATCATCCAGTTGCTGCCGCCACGGGTGGAGCCATAACTGACTCTTACTCTGCAGAGAAAGATGGACATAACTGACATTTCAAGCTGCAGAATCCGAGGAATCCATCATATTTTGTAGCGAGGTAGATTTGGGGATAAGCGTTAAACACAGACACTTGGTCACTACATTAATGTTTCCGGGGAATAGTTTATATATATATGAAGTGTTCAGGTGCAAAACCAGGTTAACGCAAATCCAAAGATTGACACAAACATTGGATTCAAACCCCAAAGTATTTTTTTTACATTCCTACTTTTTTGTTCATTGCTCCATAATCATGTCATCACAAGAAAAGTGGAATTATTGAGAATTAAACTTACTTTAGGTAAACATCTGTAATGTTAATTGCATTTTTGGATTGGCATTTATGTTGTTTTGCGCAAATCAGGTAAGGCCGTATCCAAAAATAGAAATTAACATTGGAATCAACCCTAGAAAATGTATATATTTTAGTTTCCTACTTTTGTGTTCGTTGCACCATTACGATATGATGATATGAAAAGTGGAATTAGTGAGAATTAACATTATTTTCAGGGCAAAACCTTGAACTAAAGAACTTTTTTGGATCGGTGTTTACGTGGTTTTGAGCCGAACCCTTCATATTACATGTCCGCGCATTTCCGGAGCTGAGTACCACCTGTTATTAGACATATATATGCCATTTGTTGTTGTTAAAATACATGATCTTATGTTACGCTTTATTCCATCACATGTATTCCCCAACCGTTTTCTGTCATAGCCTGCCATCTGAACATATCAAGTTAGGCTCCTTTATTTGTTGCATCTTGCGTTTGAGATTTCCTGGTTCATTGGAAAATAATAAACCAAACCCATGTCGATCATTTCGGTGGGTACAACAACATTAAATTGTTCATAATTTTACTTCAAATATCTCTGAATTCAGTCCGTTGAAATAACAGGCAATTCAAATTAAAAGTACAGAACAGTGTGATGATTGATCTAATATATATATATGTATTCATGTACACTTTTAGTGTTAGAGTGCATGAGGTTAGGCGGCAGTTACAGAGAGGAGCAGGAGGTGGCGCCATTGTCTGAGCTGAGATTGAGTCATTTGGAGTAGTAGATGACTCGCCCACGCTCCAGCACCGATGACTGAGGGGGGAGCTGAGGAGCTGGGGGAGTTCCAAGGTATTATACTCGTATAATTCTTATACAACATATATATATATATATATTTTTATATATATCACTTTTCACAAATTTTAAAAACCATCAGATTTTGGGACTTTAATCTAAAATATTGGTCAATATAGGACAAATTTTAAACAACAATTCTCATCGAAATTCCAAATGACACACAACAGAAGGCTCAAGTCCCTCTTTAAAACCTTATCGATGGAGGCCGACTTTTTCCTCTCAGACACCAGTAAGAAGCGGTTATTATGTAACCACATCCGAATAGTGGGGACATTGCTAACTTATTTGAATGTGCCTTATTGTTTATTTCTATTGGGTTTTCTTTCTAAGCAGACATCACGCGGATCAAAGAAAATACAAATCTGACGAGGGTCCTTTCTTTTTACATGAGAAACAAAAAAATCTTGAAGGGCGATGCTTTGCAATGAGCGTCGGACCTTTTGGTTTGGTTAAGTGCTTTCTTCTGTATGGGCGCTTGGTCGTGGAAACAGCTGTGGGGGATGCTGGGTAATTAAAGCGCAAGGTCCTGGGGTTATTCTCCCACAGGTAGATCTGGCTTGATTTGGAGGTTTGCAGCTAAGGTTTCTTTGTTTGTATTTATTGTTGGGACGTGTGGGTATTCTATTGTAGTTCTGTGTGTGTGTTTAATTTGGACGGTTTTAGTTTAATTTTTGTATGGTAACAATAGAAGACCAAAACAATGGTTATAAGTAAAAAGACAGATACACCAAATGTCAATATAACCATAGATGGCACAAACATAGAACAAGTATCCGAATTCATATTTCTTGGACAAAAGATTACAAATGATGGGAGATGTGAGGAAGAAATTAAAAGAAGGATAACAATAGCCCGAACAACATTCTCCAAAATGTATAGAGTGTTAACATCAAGTAAGATATTAATACAAACAAGGAAGCGTATTCTTCAGTGTTATGTGTGGTCTACTCTAATGTATGGGGCAGAGACATGGACAATCTCTAAGAAAATGTACAAACGTTTAGCAGCATTTGAGATGTGGACTTATCGAAGGATGATGAAAATATCATGGACAAAGAAGATCACCAACAAAGAAGTTCTCAGAAAAATTAAAAATAAGAAAAGCTTGTTTGCCACTATACAGACAAAGAAACTTATTTATTTTGGCCACATCATTCGTCAGAGTTCAATATACCGTACATTGTTGGAAGGGAAGGTGAATGGCAGCAGAGGGAGGGGGAGACCAAGAACATCATGGTTTACAAATATTTCACAGTGGACAGGCTTGAATTATTCACAGTCTATCAGAACAGCAAAACATCGGGACAAGTGGAGAACCATTGCATCCAACCCTCGACTAGAGGATGGAACTATTGATTGATTGAAGAATAGAAGTAGACGGGATAAGGTGCAAGGGAGTACAATTTTGCGTGTTTGTTTTGGATGGGTGGATTTTTGTGTGTTGGTGGTAATGGCACGGTGGGTGGTGGAATGGAAGCGAGGGGGGGGGGGGGGGGGTGAGGTCAACGAAGGGTCACTAGATCATGTCACTGCAGAAGCCTTTGGTGTAAGACTTTTGCCATGTTTACCTAAATTAATTTTGAATGATTGCACTTCAAATATCTCAAAAGTTAGCCATTTAAAATATAAGTTTCTTTAAACTAATGTAAGGTAGATTATAACGATCAAATTAATATGGTTATCTCCAAAATTACAGAAACTAAAAACCATCGGACTATACAACTTTAAGGCCTAAGGGAAGTCAAATCTATTCGATATGATTTGGAGGGAGGGTGCGAGCACACGAGTGAACTTTCCCACTTGGCTACCGGAGAAGGGCTGGTGTCAGCAGCTGTTGAGCGGGAAGGTATGCACTATTGTTAGCACTATATATCAATGTAGGCATTTAATTAGCTAGATCTCCAGACGGGATAGCCGAATTAGGTGAGTATTTGTCTCCCCTTTGGGTATATCATGGGATTAGAACCCATGGGTTCGAGTCAAACCAATGAGTAAGAAATTGATTCTTGTCGCGTCCTACCCACACACTCAGCATTATTAGGATAGGGCAAGGACTGGGTGCTTCACTGTCAGTATAATATGACTGAGTACGATATCAGTTCATGGTGCTGGTGGACTGATCTCCCAGTTGGGCAACACTATAAAGTCGCAATGAGTGCACACTGTCACAAGTCGGTACCCCTCCTGATATGACATTAGATGTTGCCAGGATGCAAAACCCTGACAACAAAACAACTAAACTTATTTAGATAGAACCTCGCGCTGGCAGGCCCACCTATGACACTTACTCTGCAGATACCTTTCCCTATCCTGATAATATTGCTCAAACCATCTTCCAGGAAAGTGATTGCAACGCAGATGCTGCACAGCAGATGGCATCTCAGATTTCGCAATAACATGCAACATCTGCTGGTGCCAGTCCTTTTGCTTATTTTAATGCAGACCATGCCGTTCCAGATGTGCCACATTATACAGCAGGGTAAATAAGAATATAAATGCCAGAATAATACATAAGCCAATTAAAGCTGCGTTCTAAATAGTGACTGTTCTCTGCGGCGGATTGGTTAGAGTGTCTGACTTTTTTCTAGGTCGCACTCCTAATCTGAAGGTCAGTGCATGGTTCGATTCCCTGTGCCCCCCCACCTCTGCCAATTTGGATTTCCACCCCTGTGTATAACTTACAGCGCCATCAAAGGCCAGTTGCTCTCATACCATGTCTATGTGGTGTGGGAGGTTAAAAATCCCTTGGGTCGATAAAAGTGTAGGCTCAGGCTTTCTAGCAACAAACTGTCTAATGATGAAACAAGCCTATTCAGGCTTATCCATGATAGGCAATATAAATCTTCAACAAGTGAAGCTGTCCGTGATGCAGTCTGCGGCGGACAAGTTTGCGTTCACTCTGAATCTGCAGCAGCAGCCGCAAGGCCTCTGTGGTGGTGATTCAATATTACACTCTGGTCAACGGAAGTTGAAATCTTTTAGCCCACTTCCTCTGAAATGACCTTTTCACGCATTGGGTATCCTGTGTCTTGATGAGGCTATTTGTGGAGTGACGTCCAGCAGAGCTCTTTATTATTCAGTCTGGTGGCCCGGCTGAGGCTGGGTGTGTGGGTGTGGGTGTGGGTGTGGGTGTGGGTGTGGGTGTGGGTGTGGGTGTAATTGTGGGTGCTGGCTTGGGTGTGAATATGGGTGTGGGTGTGGGTGTGGGTTCGGGTTTGGGTTTGGGTGTGGTGTGGGTGTGGGGGTGAATATGGGTGTGTGTGGGTGTGGGTGTGAGTGTGGGTGTGGGTGTAGGTGTGGGTGTGGGTGTGGATGTGGATGTGGGCGGGGCTGTGGGCGTGGAGGTGGGTATGGGTGTGGGTGTGGGTGTGGGTGTTGGTCTGGGTGGGGGCGTGTGTGTATGTAAGTGGGGAGAGAAAGCCAGAGTCACTACGATAGACCGAGTGATTCTGGTTGAAGCCTGTCTGGTTATATTATACTGCATAGTGATTGCAGGCTGAACAAAGTAAAGTAAAGTTTGTGTTATTTAATGAGGCCTCTAGACCCCATTGATTTTTACCATCGGCTATTTGACTTCAAATAGATGGTCCTTCTGTCATATTTATTTAGAGGAACCCTGCTGCTGCCACACAGGCTACTCTTTCCAATAAGCAGCAACAGGTATTTTATATGCACTTTCCCACAGACAGGACAACACATAACACAGCTTTTGATGAACCAGTTGTGAACCACCAATTGGAATGGAAAATATCCCAAACTTCCAAGGGTCCACTGAGTAGGATCTATAAGATGACCGACACCTTCACAGGTGGGCACTCTACCGCATGAGCTACGTCCCTCTCCCTTGCGGACTGACTTCAGGCAAAGTTTACATGTAGTTAGGTTTGACACTGAAACTTGCAGGAAAATTGGCTCTGTTCACCATTGGACTGCCTTATATCAATCTGATGCAATTTGGACAGCGGGGATGGTCGCTATTGTGTGTACAAATCATCCGATTAATGGGGTGGACATTGTGGAAATATATTATTACTCCGCTAGATGGCATGCAGCACTGATGCCCCACTGGAGTTATGTGCTAGCCAGATAGGTAGCACCATGATCAGTTTGAGAGGTTCCGAGAAAGCACGAGAATTGTGGGATGTATGCGGCTTGGACTATATTTGAAAGTAAATACAGTATAACCCCGTTAAAGCAAAATTGAAGGGACCCTAAAAATGTGTTTGGATTAACTGATCATTACCTTAACCAAGCATTGACTTTGACTTTGACTTTGAGTAAGCATGTGTTGCACATGTAATATACAATGTATCTGGACACTTTGATTATTGTTTTTATGTATATACAGTATAACCCTGTTAAACCAAGCTCGGTTAAACCAAACGATCGGTTAATCCAAACTTTTGTCGGTGGCCCGGCAAAATACTACCATTTATCAAATAAAAAGGTTGGTGGAGTCTCAGATGACCTTATAACATGATGGTTTGGGGTAACCATACCGGAGAGGCCGGGGGTCCAACAATTCTGCTTGGATTAACCGATAAATTGGATTAACCAACTTTGGTTTAACCAACTTTTTGATATGATAACTGGTAGTATTTTACCGGGCCACCAACAAAAATTTGGATTAACTGATCGCTTGGTTGAACCACGCTTGGTTTAACGGGGTTATACTGGAACAAATTGTTGCATTAGTAAGTGAGCATGCTTCAATATACTTCGTAATTTCTATTCCAAACGCGGTCAAAGGAGATATTTGCAAGTGACAACTGTATATCAAATTTGTCTAGTGCTGGGATGTTAATCCATATGGTCTGATAGCAACAGTAGAACTGCAGCAGAGTGATAGTGTTGAAAGGCCAATGTGCCATGCTGATAACTTGTATATTATGAGTGCTTTTTTGGTAATTTCTGAGAGGATGAAGCCGACAACAGAGTGCACATCCGGATACATCAAGCACCCATAATTCCACAGAGACAGGTAGAAGAAACAATCTATTAAGACATCTGGATGTGGGGGCAGGTTGGTGAGGATGGGGTGCATTAAGGTGGCTATGAGCAGTTTGCTGGGCCAGGAAGGGTGGGCCAGTATGTCTAATAATGAGCTGCATCGGTATGCCTGCAAGTGTGGGTTGACTGGTTGATATCCCGTCCCAGCTGACATATCTCTCAGTGGGCAAGTGAAGTTGGAGAGGCAGGGTTGTAGTGGCTGGAGGTGTGCTGGGATAGGGTGGTGGATGTGTGGGTGGTTTGTGGATGGGTGGGTGGTTGGAGGGTGGTTGGTTGGGTTAATGCAGTGGGTTGGTGAGTGGGCAGGAGAGTAGAGTGAGGTGTGAGAAGGTTTCGAGCAAGTGTGGACGCTAGGCTCGGACAAGCTGGCACAATGTTAAAGGGACGCTCACTTCCGGTGGACGTGTCCGCCCACCAGGGGGCTCTGTTACCAAATCTACACTGTTCACAGGGAAGCAAGCAAGCAATCACCTTTACTCTCTCAGTCGCCTTTACACCCCAAGTGGCCGTGATTTATTGGGGTGGGGAGGGAGGAGGTGGATCCGTATTGCCCAGTATAGGGTTATACATACAGAGAATGTCTGGGCTTCTGGGATGTCTTTGTAACTTTTATATTTTTTGATAAATGAATTTTATTCATCTATATATGTGTTTCAGTGACATAGCAGTGGTCTTCTGACAGTAAGTGCTAGAGACATACATTGATTTACACGTTCATATAATAAATTGAAGTGTGAAGCAAATTCTGAAATCCAAGTGTACACAAGGCAATAATTAACGTCCTTGATGACGTCATCTTGGTTTCTAACGAGGGTAATCCTCATTTCCGGTTCGCGATTATGACGTCAGCGGTGGCGGCGCTTGCGCTGAGTTGTTAGTGATGTGGGGCCCACAACAGGGGTTGACGCGGCGCGTCACCACACGTCACAATCCCCAGGCAGTGTGTGTGAGGTGCGTCTGAGGGCAAGCAGTGGTAATAAGTGGGTCACTCCGAGGTGGGTGTGTGGGTGTGCGGGTGTGTTGTCTGGGGTTGGCAGTGTGCGCGTGGTTGTGGTTGGGGATGTGCCTATGTGGTGTGAGGTGCGTGGAAGGGGGATGTGAGGGTGGGATGGGGTGGGTGAGGGTGGGAGGGAGTTGACGAGAGAAGAGGTGGAGAGGGAGAATGGGAGAATGAGCTGCTTCGGGTAAGGGGAGTGGCAGAGCCGCTCATCATAAGCCACAGAGCACTCACTCGTCCCCCCTCCCGCCTAGCGGGCGATCCTGGCAGCAATTAGTATCACCGACTCCCCACCTCCACCCCCAGCCGCACCCCACGCCCACCCCCTACACCCACCCCTCACCCCTTACACCCACCACACGCCACCCCTCTGTGCAACCTCGGCGTCATCACTGCCACACAAAAGCTCGTGTCAGCCGGCATCTGTCCAAATATGGGACCGCGTATTGGCTAGTACACAGAAGCCCTCACACTCACCCCCCCCCCCCCCCCAACCCAACCCAACCCAACCCAACCCAACCCTCAGCCGCTGCGCTGACGCCAACGGCCGAGGGGAGGGAAACAAAAAAAGAGAGGAAGATAGAAAGAAACTGACAAATAAAGGCAGGGGGGAAGCACAGGGGCAACAAAACCAAAAGAAAACACTCATCAAGTCCTGCCACGCTCCAACAGCGGCCGACCAAGGCGGCCATCTGGGAGCGGAGGACACTTATTGAAACACCTGGATGCTTAATTATCGTGTGAACTCACGCAGATATCGACAGGGACGGGTCGCTGAGGCATAGGACTTCATCAGCTGCAAATACGTCATATACGATTATGACTTCTACTGTCTGAGCCGCTGTCATTGCTCGCTCCCTCCTCCCCCTTCCTCCCTCTCCACACCCTCCCTCCTCTATCCCTCTTTCCCTCCCTCTTTCTCTCCCTCCTACATCCCTCTTTACATCCATCCTCCATCTCTCCACCCTCTCTCCTCCCTCCCTCTTTCCCTCCCTCTTTCTCGCCTCCTCCCTCCCTATTTCACTCCGGCTTTCCCTCACTCCTCTCTCCATCCTCCCTCTCTCCACCCTCCCTCCTCCATCCCTCTTTCCCTCCCTCTTTCTCTCCCTCCTCCATCCCCCTTTCCCTCCCTCCTCCCTCCCTTCTCGCTCTCTTCACACTCTCTCCTCCCTCTATTTGTCCCTCCTTCCTCCCGCCCTCCTTCCCCCCTCCTCCCTCCACCTTTACCTCCCTCCTCCCTCTCTCCATCCCCTCCCTTCCTCCTCGACCCCTCCCTCCTACCTCCTCCCTCCTCTCTCTCTCGTATCTTCCTCCTAACCCTTCCCTCCTACCTCCGTGCTCCCTCCCTCACACCTCTCTCCCTCCTCCCCACTCTTTACCCCCCTCGCCCGCCCCCCACTCCCCGTCGCCGCCCATCCCAATCCCCCCGCCCTCATAATACTCCGCCCACCCAGGGGCTCAAGCAATGTGATCATCCTCTTCCCATTATATGGTCGTCATACCAATGGTTATTTGCGCACTAGGATATGCAAGCCAAGATGGTGGAATATATGTAGCTACAGTTGATCTCATCTTCTCGTCAGGTTGCTATCAGTGTTTGGGAGCATGTTCACCTCGTACGTTGTAATTCTCTGTCAGCTGAAATGTATGTCCTGATTTTGTTTGCCACTTACATGCTATGCATATATTATCATCAGAAGTGTGTAGGTTCGTCGGTTGTTGCAGTTTTACGTCCTGCCAACAAATAAGGTAATATCAGCATTGGGAGGAGTATGTAGCTTATTGTCCATTATCTGAAGTATGTAGCTGACAGGGGAGAAGGTATGTTGAACACTGATATGTATGTGTTTAAGAAGTTTTCCAATGCCCGCATGAAACATCGGCGACGGTGAGGGGGGAGCACGCTTGGCGAAGCATTGACTCCAGTGCCTGCCTACTTAACGTCAGATAAGACGGGTGTCTTGACTTAGGTCAGGACACAGACGGGATGGCCGAATGAGTTGAACATTCGTCTCCCATTTTCGTAGATTGTGTGATTCGAGTGCCAGCTGAGTCAAACGAATGACTTAAATATTGATGCTGTAAGTCCGTTGATTGACTCGGGCAGGATTCGAACTCCTGACCTTCCATATGGGAAGTTTGCGCTCTTACCAATTCGGCCACCGTGATATAACAATGATGGACATATGTTTCTACGATGTTGAATAATTTAGGAATGCTTCTACAACTTTCTCTATATATTCATATGGATATGTCTATATATATAAGGTAACCATATTTTACACTAGGTAATGGGGTTTCAGAAGTGACAGGGTGAATTAGGAGACGTTTATGGTAACAGCAGCAAAGAAGAAGCAAATACAGTTACATTTGGTTTTGGAATACAGTATTGCTGTAGATAACGCTGCATTATTTATTCTCACGTTATGGGTTATCTAACAAATATATATATATATATATATATATATATATATATATATATATGTAAGATGGAGTGAGCCGAACACCCGCTGATGAGTGGTCGAACAGGTGGCACCACGTGGGGAGAGGTCAGATAGTACCAGTAAATGATGTAATGAGTAGAGGTGACCAGACGATGACTTAGTGGATTCCGACTTATTACACTTGTATACTAGCTTATACAGCATATATATAAATATGTCTTCAGAATATATGTGCATGTACATATATTCTAAAGACGGCCAATAACTCAGAAACCTGGAAACTTAACTTGCAGCATCTCTGTGTTCAGCCAGTCAGACCAAATTGACGCACAAACCATGCCTGAGCTATTTATTCACATCAGCTGGTTTCAACAGCGCCCCCTCCCCCCACAATGCCCCACTCCCCCCTCCCCCCACCGCCACAACACACGCTTGATTTGCTTGATTGCCAGCGGGGTTGCCATTAGCAATAGAGCAGTGAATCCCCACAGGTCGGCCACGTCACCCGCCTGTTACGTAGGCCCCCTACCGCACGACAAGTATTGATTCCCGCCTGTCACGTGATGACGTTCCGCAGCGCCGACGCATGCGCGTCTCACTGCGCGCCTGTTTGCGCATGCGTGATGGCGTGGTCGCGGTTGTGGGCCCGGGGATGTAGCGTTATGGCTGTTTGTGTAAGTGTGTAAGTGTCTAAGTGTGTAAGCGTACAAGTGTGTAATTGTGTAAAGCCGTGTTTACACGGGGAATTGTAAAGCGAATCAGGCAAAGCGATTTATATGAAGCGAATTTGTGTTGCGTTTACACGGAGCGAGTTTGAAAGTGTTTCGGCGCTGGGAACCAGCAGCCTTAGTTCTGCCTGTAGCCGGCGAGCACTACTATTTTACACTATCGCCGCCTGGGAACCAGCTGAATCGATTCATATAAACTACTTCGCAAGGTGGTTTACATAAAGTGAATCATATGAAGCGAATCAGCCCTAATCCGCTTCAGTGGTGCGTTTACAAGGCGAATGTGAGGCGAACTAGGCAAGGCGATTTATATGAAGCGATTTAACTCTCCCGTGTAAACACGGCTTAAGTGTGTAAGTAGGTACGTTTGTAAGTGTGTAAGTGTGTGAATGTCTAAGCGTGCAAGTGTGTATGTGTAAGAGTGTGTAAGTGTGTATGTGTCTATGTGGGTATGCGTGTAAATGGGTAAGTGTGTAATTGAGTAAGTGCGTAAGTGTGCAAGTGTGTAAATTGGGGAGGAGTTGCGGTGGGATGAAGAGGCTGATGATGTATTCAGTAAATTTGGTGGTTGTGAACGATTGGGAACAGTTAATGAACTAGTTGTTCAGGTTAGTTGCTCAAATTACAGGCAGCCGAGATTGTACTCCGCTAATGGTCAGCCCATGTGTTCTGTGAGACAGAGACAATTTTGTGGGATGCTGCTTAAATGATACTTCACGAAGCTTACTGCTCAGATATGAATACAGCCATATATATATACAACCATGGGATCGACTTTAAATGGTGCATTTAGCGAGGTGGACAGTTTCGAGATATATCACAATTGTATTTTAAAGGATCCTTTGGGACCCAAACAAAGTGATCGACATAGCGGAGTGGTGGATTTGTGGAGGTGGTCGGTTAGGGAGGTTTTACTGTATTTCAATATATATTGTATATATATATATATATATATATATATATATTCATTTGTTATATAGAGACAGAATGATTAGTCATGGTTTGCCCTTTACATTCGTATGGCATGTTCTTTACATTACACGATTCTTTCTAGAAGGCCATGCAATCTACACCTTCGAGGAGAAAGTGTGACAGAATACTGAGGCCCAATCTATTCACTGAATAAAAGTGCCGGAATCAGTCCAGAGTGGCCAATATGATAATGACTATTAAACACTTGGTCAACCTAGGCTATATGGGTTTTAGTCAATAATTGGGGTGCCATTGTTCAACTAGTTGTTTACTTGCTCATCCCCTTTGTGTTGGCTTTTCAATTTGATGTACAGTAAAACCTCTCTAAATCGACATACCTTTAGACCCACTTTAGGTGGTCCATTTAGGGAGGTAGCCGGTTTAGGGAGTTGGTATTGTTCGGACCCAAATAAAGCGATCGATATAGGGGAGTGGTTGCGCTGTGGAGATGGTTGATTAGAGAGGTTTTACTTTCACTAAAGCGTTTGATACAGTTGGGAGGACTGGCCTATGGCAGCTACTGCGGAAGTATGGATGCCCAGAGAAGTTCAGAACTATGATCGAGGCTCTACGTAGAGGAATGATGGCGAATGTTAGTGTTGGAGGGGAAGTTTCGGAATCAATTGGGGTTACCAATGGGGTCAAGCAAGGTTGTGTACTGGCCCCCACGCTCTTCTCCATCTTCCTAGCAGCAATGCTCGATGAGGCTTTCCGAGGCATAGGGGATGGCATATAGATACAGTCCAGACAGAGCGCTGACCTATTCAATGTCGCACACTTCAGAGTGAAGAACAAGACACTGGTGAGAGAGCTGATATTTGCAGATGACAGTGCACTGGTTGCCCACTCTGCTGAAGAGATCCAGAAAATAGTGGATGCTTTCTCCGATGCATTAAAGAAGTTTGGCCTGCAGAGTAACATCAAGAAGTTGGAGGTGCTGTACCAAACCAACTCTACAAGAACCCGAGAGGAGGATATCATGATTGACGGAAACAAGCTGAACTGTGGTCCGGAATTCACCTACCTCGGAAGCACTATATCAAGTGATGAATGCATTGATGCTGAAATACAGAGGAGGATGGCCAAGGCTAGAGCATCTTTCCGCCGACTACGCCAGAGACTCTGGAACAACCACCATCTGTCCATGTGGGTCAAAGGCAAGATCTAGCCTGGAATCGTGCTATCCACCCTACTATGCGGAGCCGAGGCCTGGACAGTGTACAGATGACAGGTGAAAAAGATGCATGCCTTCATGATGCGACATATGTGATCAATCATGAGGCTAACCTGGAAGGACAAATTGACAAATAAGGAAATACTCGAACGGACGGGGCTGCCCTCGATGGAAGATCTCCTGATCAAAAAGAATCTCCGGTGGACTGGACACCTCATGAGGATGTCATCAGACAGGCTGCCAAAGCAGATCCTCTACTCTCAACTTTCTTCTGGTCACAGAAAGAGAGTGCGCCCTCATCTCCCGTTCAAGGATACCATCAAGGGAAACCTGAAGCTGAGAAACATTAAGACCGACTCATGGACATCACTCTCACAGCAGAGAGCTAAATGGAGAGCGGCAGTCAAGTAATGAAAGCAGTCTTTGTCACATCATGACCAACAGCATGATGATGATGATGACTGTACATGAGAATAGGTAGCCATCGGTGCCCCAATAGCGTTCACATCCATTTTCCCAGTTTGGTCAGCTTGTTCATTTCCTGCCATGTCCATGAGTATGTTTCTTTGTTGCTTTATGTACTAGCAACATCTAACGCGTTACGATGTTTGCTGACCTCAAGTCTGGGCTTCTCAGTGACGATCTCATAGTTATACCGCTGCCCTCTGGTGTTGCTGTATACTTGTAAATTCCAAAGTTTATCTCCATCGTTGTGACTTCACTGTCAAGGACAATGCATTATTACCCAATTGCTTGTAAATTTGAAGGCATATATAGTTCCAACCCAGTCAATCAGCAAACCAACAAGTTACTCCACCTGATTGACAGTTCAATACTCAGAGCAGCTCTCAACTCCATATATTGTTAAAGAGGCCACCAAGTACCCCACTCTACATGCTATCAATAACTGCAGGGGTAGTGGCAGAGCGATTAGAGAGCTAATTGTCATTGGTATATTAATAGCTATATGGAGACATTCATCATCTCACGTAGGCTGAGGCGAGCTCACTTCTGCATGGTCCAGTGAGTTTGTGTCAAATGACAGATCTACCGCTCCTGATAATCTAGCTTCTAAGATAGCTATATTTAACTAGGAATGCTATATGTATTGGGATATCTATTTGGGAAACATGTATATCCTGCTGTGTATCTTATAGCTACATCCGATATTTTGAATGGAACACCGCTATATATGGCCATGAGGTATTTTTAACTAGGAATAGTTTATATATGAAGAGGAAATATTTGGCAAAAACAGATACATCAGCTATTTTTATGTGAGCAACGCTATCTATAGCGATGAGGTATTGTATCTAGGAATACTTTATATATGAAGATGAAATATTTGGCAAACACAGATACATCAGCTATTTTGATGTGAGCAATGCTATCTATAACCATGGGATATTCCTGCTAATGCATTACACCGATAGAGGCGACGGAGTATGAAGTTTGCTCACTTACTAGCTAGCAAAACAATCTTTCGTATTAGGGTGGTCACAACGTAGCCTAGTAGTTTTATCAACAGATATTGTGTGTCGACCACATTCCAGACATGCTTATGTAGCCTTACACGCGATAATAATCGTTAGTTCAACATTAATAGAGGCAGTAGCTTAGCGAGTCATCATATTATCTTTGGATGTATATAGTATATAATAGATAATTTCATTAATCAATTAACTCCTGTTTACGATCAAATGTTATAAAACAAATCCTGTTGATGGGAAGCATCACGAGAAGTTATTTGCGTCAAAAGGATGAAGAATAGCAAGTATTCTTTAACATCTGTGTTAGTAAACATTTCTATTCATTGCAGCAATGGCAAACAGGACGAGGAGGCATGAGTTGGGATAACATGGGCTTTACATGTGTTGATTATTGCAAACTGATAACTGCAAGGAACAATGTCATGCACTGATCAGAGTCAGGGAGATGGGATTGATATGAGTGAAGTGCGACATATGAGCAAGATGTGGTGAGGTGAAGAGAGCAACTAGCGGGTAGCAGTAGTTACTTAATTAGGTAGGAATAATTCATTTATGATTATTTAATAAAAGTTGAGTTTTAGTTAATGAAAATAATCAAATGAATGTATGAGTAATATAATATGGTTAAAATGCTGTGGTGTGGGTGGGTGGGTAAAAGAAGAGTAGTGGTCAGTCCGGATGGGTAATGCTCAAGTGACCCTGGGTGTGACAGAGCTGGTGATTGTCAGCTCTGTGTCGGCTGTGATTGGCTGAGAGGCAATGTGTGAGGGGTAGTAGCGAGTGTTGGGAGGAGGGACCAGTGTGAGTGATTGGCAGGATGGGTGGTTGTGTGTGTCCTCCCCACCCCAGCCCCAGGCCCGCGGGGGTGCAGGCGGGCCTCGTGGTCCCGAGTGCCTTGCAATGACCCTGACTGAGCACCCGCTCATTCATGACTCATTAATGACCATCTGAATACAATGAGGGTTTTTTTCAGCACCGACCCACTGTTTTCAGACCATGTTTAGTTTCACTAATGTAGGCTATTTAATTATAAGAACAACTTCAACGTAGTACAACATTGTCAGCACAGTGAGCTAGTTAAGTGCGGGTGGGTGATTTATTTAGTGTACATAGGTGTTTATCGGTAGGTGGCGTTTGATTCAGTTTTCTACCCAGGGTTATGTCGGTACAGTTCTCGTGTAGGATAATGCTAATTTTGCTAACCGTGGCAGTGTAATAAGTTGTATTCAGCTCCCTAGGGCAAATAACACATAGACAGGTAGATGTGGGTGGTATATAAATACTAGGGAACCTACATATGACAGTCACGCCGGAAAGACATACATACACATGGGTCCGATTTGGTCTCCACAGGACTGAAGATGTCCACGCTTGTTTGCATCACCCCCATGACACTGGCGCAGTGACCACACTATGTGTAACTGTATGGACGAGATGACCAATTTCATGGCTACGAGTGTAGTGAGGTGCTCGCGCCTACTGTGCAATCAGTAACAAGCGAACACCATGAAGGCTAATACGCCGGAAAGTTTATTCCGGGCTTGCAGCCAAAATGAAAGTTTCCAGTGACGTCATTAGGTCCAGTGTGGCTCAGTCCACTGCCTGACGAAGCAATCCTATAAACGCTGAGTCACGCTAGCTTACACCTACCATATATGGACAGGTGGGCATGTGTATTTGGATAACATCTCGAAGCCCATACAGGCTAATAGTGATAGCCAGGACGCTAGCCCAGGAATGGCAGACATGTGGGTTCGAATCCACATCTAAGCATTATGCTATAATTTTGTTTGCATTTCCATCACCGCCATTGGAGTAATCTACTGTATACAAAGCTGCGCATTTCCCCACATATGCTAATTGGACGCTAGCCCAGGACGATAGTCCCGGAATGGCAGACATGTGGGATCGAATCCGATCTGGAAATGATGTTATCATTTTGCTTGTATTTTCATCACACCTATGGCACTAATTGAATGCCTACATACATGGATATTTCATATGAGGGCTGATCTTCTGAAGTGGTAATGCAACAAAAGAGGGAGCAGGTGAGTGTGCGACATTTAACGTATTCCACAGACATTCAGTAATCACATTTTATCCAAAGTCAAACTGACCACCTCTCCTCGATCAGCTCCCTACCATGCTCTGCTCTCATCCACCAACACAAAGACAACCTCGCCATGTCCTATTATCTGATCAATTTTCAGGAAAACTGAGCCCGCTTCCTCTCGCTCCCACATAAAGCTCTAGAAGTGCCTGAATGTGACTGGCTCTACGCAACACAAAATGGATGTCAAATATGATGAAAAACAACTACTGTATTTTTCCCAATAGAAGCATGTTACCCAATAGAATCACACCCCCCATTTCAAGATTGAAAGCACGCACACATTCACGATCATATTCAGACTGAATGCACATGAAATAAGTAAATCCCACTTTATTTCAAAGACAAAACAAAAACAAATAAAAATGTACGATCATATTCAGACTGAATGCACATTAAATATGACGATCCCACTTTATTTCAGAGGCATGACAAAACCAATCCATGAAATGCTTTAACTTTGAATAGGCGCGAAACCATGTGTCTGCACTCACATAGTGTGCTTCTATTGGGACATATACGGTGTGCCATAGACAGTGTCTTTTTTTTCTTCTTTTTTTTTTGTGACAACTTTTTTATTCTGCCCATAACGTATAAGCTCCCGTGAGGGTGCTTGTTTTCAACGCTGGACAGCTGTGGTACTGGATTGGTCTGGTCCCTCACTCAGGAGTCTTTACCTGATCTTGCTCGGGCCAAGCTTTGGTCATTTAATACCTGCTGGGTGTAGTCCTTGTAATCCAGGATATAAATGTTGTGGATATAGTACCCAGGGTGAATGACATAGAAGCGCGTCCGTTGGCAGGTTAGGGATGGACAAGACCGGTGGTGGCGCCACTGGGCTGAGCACCGTAGTGAGGATGCACCCAGAGTAGTGGGCGCTGGATCAGTAATTAGACAACGGCACAGCATATTAGTTTAAAGTGGGGTTTAATTTTCAAGCACCAGCAGGTAAGTTTTTGATCAGTACAAAGTTCAATTCAAATAATAACAGGTTCAATCATAGTGATGTCAAGAAGCTTTTAACCTTAATAATGTCACATAGGGGTGGGCGAGTGGCAATTTTTAGGCTAGTCAGTGTCCTCATGGAGCCTGTGTCAATGTGAGCTCTCACCCGCCGGTCCCGGCCTTATATAGGCACAGAAGGCTAGTTAGTTCAGGAATTCGACTACAGATGGCAGATTGATAGCATTAGTTACGTAACCAGGTTTTGTATTTTGAAAGTGACTATAGGTGACGCTAGTGTACAACGCATAGCGTAGTGTGGCCGGTTTTTGATAGGTGGCAGCATAAGGCCTTCTTAGTACTATGAGGCTATGGCTGTGTCCGAATGTCAAATTACCCGTGTTGCCAAACATCACGGACAATGACATTGATAACAAGACAGTTCCCGGCCTTTTATACTCACATAATATATATACATCACTTATATGGTTAATCACCATTATCCCAAACAATGTAAAGAGGGACACTCATACATCCTTCCTGCCTTTGAAATAAACGGGTGGGGTCAATGGTTGGAATCCGAATGTAAATTCCAATGTCTTACTCGGTTGGGGTAGTTTAAATGTTTATTTAATTAAATAATCATTTTCTCAGTTTTAAAGCAAATGGCCATATGCATAATCCTCATATGCATAATGAGATAAATCAGTTAAATCGCATTATGAATACAAATTCATTTTATATCACTGCAAATTCTAGTACAACCTAGCATAGTAAAACAAGTAAAAGTACATTCCCAAAACAGCTGCCTACTCGCAGAACCTTTTCTATTGGAGACAATTCCGCGTGGAGCTGCTACAGAATAATTAGATAAGTCATTCTTTAATCACAATATATTGAGTACAACATGATATAATAAATAGCTACTTGGGAATCATGAAGCTATGGAATTAATCTTACTAAGTCTATTTAAATGTGTGCGTGTATATATACATATATACAGTAAAACCTCTCTAACCGATCAGCTCCACAGATCGACCCCTCCCGTATATTGATTGCTTTATTTGAGTCCCAACATACCATTGTAACCTTATTCTAACTCCCTAAACCTACCACCTCCCTAAATTGACCACTTCAAGTAGGTCTCAACGTCGGTCGTTTTAGGGAGGTTCTTCTGTATACGTATATATATATATATATATATATATATATATACATATATGCATCCCCAACTAAATGTATGCGCTTCCTAAGTGTGTAAGCCTTCGACTAATTAACACACGTGGACGCTAAATGCGCCCCGTCCCAAGACCAACGCCATTTAGTGAATGCGCATGCGCATGCGCATGCTCCTTCCTCTTTCTTAGCACTATGGGAAATTGAGTACCGACAGATGGAATGGGACTAGCACCTTAGGAAATGCTAACGGAGGCAATTACACTAAGAGCTTGCTTGCCCCCAGGCATACCCCCCCTACACCCATACTCACCCCCTTCCCCACCCCAATGTTCCGCGCCAGTACAACCTCCTTACTCCGCTGAGCTATGGTTTTGATGCGTTATGAACACGGGCGCCGACAACACCGGCGGGCTGGTGTGACGGTATAAATTCTCAGTGGGTTTAGAGCCTATGCTCGAGGTTCTGTGCATGCGTCAAAATCGAATGGCATTTCAGAGTATTCGAGTAATCAACTCGGGTGAGCCGAGCACATTTTTGACAAACAAATGTGATGTCATCACTCTTGTCAAATCCACGTGCGGTGTTCTATTTGAATTTCTATCAACATGGGTGACCCGAGTCACCCGGGTCGTGTTAATCGAATACGCGCATGCGCAGAACCCCAAGTTTAGACTCTAAACCCACTGAGAATCTAAACGGCGACACCGGCCCGGGCGGACAGCGCACGGCGGGCGGCGGGCGGCGGGCGGCAGCCGGTGGCTGGCGGCCGGCCTGGCGCGTTACATGGTGGCGCCCCCTCGTGGTGCCTGCTGACAACCGACTACCGGACACATTGATGAATGCTTGCCGCGTGCGGTCCCCATTGCGGGCGTCCTATTACGGGAGGAGCCATTTGCAAAGTTTCCACTTGACGTCGTTAGGTCCGGCTTAAGTACAGCTCTCTCTCTCTCTACTACTACTCCTCCTATTCATCTTTCCGCCTCCTTCCATACTCCGACCCCCCCGCCCCCCGCGTGCCCTCCACCCATCCCCGAAACCCGGGCACCTCCCGTCTCCCAGCTCCCGTCTCCCATCTCCCATATCTCCCCCCGCCCTCCACTCCACCTCCTCCGGCCTCACCGGTTCACCTCCCATCACCCCACCGCCCACCTCCTGTCTACCCTCTCTCCCATCTCCCATTCCTCACCTCCAAAAGACGCAACGTGCCTGCAATCCCGCTCCCACTCCAAGCATTATCCCCCCGGACACAATCACTCACGAAACCCTCCCGTTCCCCGCCCCTCTTTTACACCGGCCTCTTCGCTCATGTCCTTTACCTCCCCATCACCCGCTCCTCCCACCCCTCTCCTTAAACCTCCCAAAAGACGCATTCTCTCTTGAAGGCTGCTCCGACCCTATCTTAAGTACTCCCTTCTTCACGCAAACATGCCCCAAACCCGTCCACCCCAGTCTCACAGTCCCACCGCCACCTCCACCCCAACTTCCCGCCAGTCCCCCACACGCACACCGGCGTCGCACCTGTATACAAAGCGCATGCGCAGAATGGGACCCGATGTCACATACAGCCTAGTGCGTGATGGAACTGAAGCTGAGACAATGGGGAATTGGCGGCCGCATACCGGTTAAACTAACACAGCGGCCAACAGGGAATTGTGGACAGGTGAATTAGTTCATTAGAGGTTTTTCCCTTATAACTTACGATTGCAACGCATTGCAACACATTGCCTATTAGGCTTGGTGGCTGACCAGACGGGGTGTCCGAATGAGTAGAGTGTCAGACTCCTGTTTTGGGAGATCTGGAGATCCGAACCCATGAGTGTGTGGGTTCCAATCCTGGTGGAGTAAAACCGATGACTTAAACATTTATACTTGTAGCTTCCTAGCCTGCCACTCTGCATTATTAGCATAAGGTAAGGACTGGTTGGCTTAGTGTCAGGATATGTGACTGAGTGGGATACCAGATCATGGTGCTGGCAGCATGGGCTCCCAGTAGGCCAGCACTATAAAGTCGCCATGAGTGCGCACTTTCACATGTCGGTACCCGTCCTGATATGACCTTAGATGGTGCTAGGACGTAAAACTATAAATAAACAAACTTGGTGGCTTTCCAATCCCAATGTTCCAATTGCATTTGCGGTTGTAACCTTCAACTTAGCTTTCCACACTTAGCAGGTCTGCTGAAGTGTGTGTGTCATATTTGGATTACGTCACATCAGGGATTATCTGTCCAAGCATCGAGGTGCTGAAAGTAATATTACTAATAATTTAAATTTATACATTCATTGAGAATTCTCAATTATTTCCCACAATGGAGTTTAGACTCCTATTTTCTGCAGTGGTTTCCGAGCACCGTTCATGATCATATAATTTTTCGGCCACCCCTGTTCAGCAACTACTTAATTGACTTATAACTGACGAGCCAATATTCGACCCTGGTTAAGACACCAATCAATTGCTGCATAACCGAGTAGTAGTTATTTGGCCAACCTGGCTAAGTGACGCTGTAATTATTGTACAACCGGGTAGCCATTATTCCGCTATCCTGGTTAAAGGGCGCATTCCTTACATGCGGTATGCGGTGTGTGGCATGCGGCATGCGGTATGCGAATGGCAAGATTCCTTACATGTGGCATGTGGCATGCGGCATGTGGCACACTACTGGCTATATTTAAAAAATAAAAATAAACAAGTATACTCCATACTGCACTATATATGACCTAATATGGCATGTATATCTAGGTAACTCTTGGTACGCCACTTGGGGGTTCGTACCTTTATAATTACCAAATTGTAGATAAGTATTCATATTTTTGTGGCTATGGTAGCATTTTTACCAACCCGAACCCCCACCAACTACTACTACTACTGAGTGCTACTACCATATGTTTCCCCTCCGAGCACACTAATCACTATGTACACGCCGCCCCTCTATGCCTGTCTGTCCCCTCTGCACCCCTGGGTGTGACCGTTCTGTAATGCTCAGTTGCCTCTCCTAGTCTAAACCTAATGGACAAGTGCGACTGAGGTTTCTATTCGCACACCTCGTGCCACATACCGCATGCCGCACCGATCGCTACAGGGACTGATCGAGTTGACGCATTCGCATTCGCATTCGCATTCGCATACCGTGTGTAAGGAATGTGGTCCATTGACTTCAAGGCATTTCAATTATTTTCCACATTCGCATTTGCATACCGCATGCCGCTTGCCGCCTGCCGCATGTAACACATGTACCCTTAACTGTCTACTTAATTTCTGGTTAACCAAATAAAGAATATTCGGACCGCCGTTATTCCACCTCTTTTAACAAACCGTTTAATTGCTGCATAGTTGCCTGACGATAGTATTGCCATCCCTGCTAACCGACCACTTTTGCATTGTATAACCAACTAGCACTTATTCAGGCAACCCAGATAACTGACCACTTATTTGTTATACAGCTGGCTAGCCATAATTTAGCCAACCCAGTTATCTGACCACTTACTTCCTGTAGAGGTGACTAACAGTTATGCTGCCATCCCGGTTAACCACCAGTTAATTGCTGAATAACCGACTACCAACAATTCAGCCACCCAGCTTAACCGACTACTTGATCTATTATAATATTATACCCAACCTCCAGATACCAATGTGCCCTAGTGCTCTTTATTACACTACCTGCAATGTCCAACTACCATCAGTTTCTGATTGGCGCTCACCTGTTGCCTCCCACATCCCACCCTCCTCACATCAACCACCTGTTCAATGTGGACGCGATAAGGTTTCATGAGGAAATCCTTGAGGAATTATCGAATCCGGTGGCTACCACTCTGGGTGGTCGCAAACCTTCTGTAGGGAATAGTGTGGGGGAGAGTGGGGAGATGGCAGAAGTCTGAGAGGTGAGCGATATGAAGAAGAAGAAGAGGAGGAGGAAGTATCAGGGAGCCAATGTCCAGCTTAAGTATAGTCACCATTACTGGATGGGACTATATTACTGTAAACCGGACAAAGGATTTCAAGGAAGTCCATTAGTCTACACTCAAGAGTGTTCTCCCCAGGCCCCCTCAAAAAACCACAGGAGACAATAAATAGCCTGCGGGTTGTGTTGCTACTGCCGCTGTCCTTTTGTCCTGCTTCCAGGCTTCAGTCTCGGTGAGTCCATTCTCATGATTGCAAACGCACAGTCTACCATTCAGCTGTGAGCGCCCGACCGCTCTCCAGCAAACCATGAGGTTTGGCAGCAACTGCAAGCAAAATGACTGAAACCAGCTTTCACAACACATTTCTGTTTATTCTCTCCCTTGCTGGTTAACGCTAACCTTTTGATAGCTGAGCTGTGGGATATCACTGTGTGGTTTCCCTACGATAAGGGCGCGTTTTCACACCACCCCACAAGGGTGCTCAGTACCTTTGACTTTCTCTCTTCCACTCTCTCTCTGTATATATATATATATATATATATATATATATATATGTATACATATTTATAAATAGTTTGCATCATGAATGTTTGTTTGTTATTGTGTTGTTGTTTTTAGTCCTAGCAACATATAAGGTCATATCAGGACAGGTACCGACTTGTGGCAGTGCGCACTGATGGCAACTTTATAGTGCTGCCCCACTGGAAGACCAGGCCACCAGCACCAAGACCTGACATCCCACTCAGTCACATTATCCTGACACTGAGCCAACCAGTCCTTGCCATATCTTAATAATGCTGAGCGCCAGGCTAGGAACCAACCAGCATCAATTGCTAAGTCATTGGTTTGACTCGACCAGGGTTTGAACCCACGACCCCACGATCAACCAACATGGGATACCGACGCTCTAACCCATTCGGTCAACCCGTACGGTCGCATCATGAATGAGAACACATATCAGAAACTGGATGGACAGTGGCTGAGTGGATGGTTAGAGGCGATTGAACCGAGACTGCATGATTGTTGTGACCGATGCCGCCACCATCGGTCCTCCCGCCCCGAATGGCCACCGATCCGCACTTTCCTTATATTCTTATATATTTAAATATTATTACACATAATTAGAAATGCAAGAGCAACACTTAATTAAAGTACCTTACATCTACAACAATACAGTTATATTATATATATATATATATATATATATACAAATTTGATATATAAATACATAGTTATACAAAGAAGGCACACATGCAAAAGAGGAAGATCATAATAATGTATAAGTATACATATGAATGATTATATATAAATAATGATGTTTTTATATATAGCAAATGCAACACATATACTCATATGCATTTATACATCTGTTTGTATAAATATTTATATATATAAATTTAAATGCATATACATGTAATATAAACATAACTGTATCACTGGTATCTTACATTCATTTATATATGTGTATATATATACACGTATGCATATACCATTATATTATCTGTACATTAAGGCACATGCACCTTATTTGAATATGTATGTATATGTATAGCTATACACATGAACTGCACATAAGGTACCTGTGTTGAATTTATAATAATACCCACTGGCACATCCGGCTTGGCCCTACAAAAGGCCACCGTGGCGCCCCCTAGTGGAGGATCCCTTATAGGCTCCGTGCACCTGGTACCGATGCCTTGGTGTACATGCCCATCGTCTCAACCCCAGGGGCCGTTAACGCAGCGACCTTCGGTTCATGCATTAGGAAAGGCATACGCAGTACTTGACCTTCACGGGCTCCGCGGCTGTTGAGTCGGCCGCCTCCCCAGCCGCCTGCCCCGAGCCCAACCCACACCCGATATTGTCCCCAACCAGTTACCCTCCACCCACGACACACACCCCTACCTCCACTCAGACTCGCCCCACACTTTCAACCGTACCTCCAGCACCCCCCCCCCCCTATCATCCCGATCAGCTACCGACTCCCCTCCCACACCCTCCCCTTCCTCCACTGAGCCTTCTCTCCACCCTCCCACTTCCAACCCTACCCCTTATTAACCCCCCCCCCCCCGCCCCCGCACACCTCACAAATATACACACGCGCGCAATACCCACTGATACCACACACAATACATGCACTCTTCTTCCATGCATCCACATCCTTACACTTCTGAGAGAAGGACATTCATAGCTCAGCAGACAAGGATGTTTAGTTACACTTAGATTTAACGCTGTCTAAGAACAAACCACACTAGAACCATTCATCAGTAGCGACTGAGTTCAAATCTGGTGCATCCCATTATTTAGTTTGTCCAAATCCGATGGCTTTAGATGTATCGCACTTTTCTTTTAAGCTGCATAGTCCGAAGAAAACATCACATATTTCTTGCACAGTTTTGCTGCACTTTCTTAGTCCTGGGAAAAGGAACTCCTGAAATAAACAGTTTGCGCCGAGAGCTAGGCCCTATATCCCGAGAAAAAACTCACCCTATCAGCAGCTACTGTGTGATAAGACAACACCAACACTACAGCTGGCCAGCATTGAAAACAAGCCTGAATACCCAGGCTTATATGCTATGGACAGAATAAACACAGCCTCAATAAAAAAAAATTAAAAAAATTAAAAAAAACCTATTCTGCTGCTGTTCGAATTTCCCTCCGAAATAGAACTGAAACCTTCTGAGAAACAATCGGCACTGATTATATTTATAGAGAATAGTTAGAAAGAAGCAATTCACTACCCGAGAGGTCGTTAAGGAAAATGGCGCAAACTCGGCTTTGAAGAAGAGTGACTTTCAAGCCATTTAATGCTATCCTGTATCCTAGGTTCCCTGCATGACATCACAGACTAGGATAGTTAAGGTTCACCTCGGTAGGGATGGACCCAATTGGCAGGCTCATTACAAGTATGATATGGCATTTCTTAGTAGTCCTGTGTGAATGCAGTTTTGATTTCCAGCATTGAACATATGGTCAATTCACGTTAAGGCCCTGTCACATTACGGCGTATGGCGGGAGCATATTGAAAGCTTACGTCGAAAATGGGAAAAAACTGTGCGGGATCGATGTATCGTGACCTTTGGTGACCTTTTGGCTGTTTTTGAGCATATGCGTAAACTATGAGGAGCATACGAGGAGTGTAGGAGAGCGTACTGTGACATTTTTTTACGGTTTTGAGTGGCATGTAGAGCATATGAGGAGCGTATGAGGAGCGTATGAGGAGCGTATGCGAAGCGTATGCAAGACCTATGTTATCTCTCCTCGGTCCACCACCTGGTGGCTCCTGGGTATATAGTGCGTCGCCTTTATATACCGAGACCATAGGTCGGGGATACGCTGCCATACGCTACTCATACGCTTTGCATACGCTATGCATACGCTCGTCGTAGGTTCTGTGTACACTTCGTATGCCAGAGATATGCCCATGATGCAAGTTGAGCGTATGAGTAGCATATGCCAGCATAACCCTAGTGTACGCCGGCATACCCCTCGTGTACGAGGAACGTATGCCGGTGAATGAGAAGCGTATAGGTAGAGTATGAACCATACGCTCCCGTAGGTCGAGATTTTTTAGCATGCACAAAAAAATGTGGACGGATGGACGGGAGAAAATGTATGGCGGCGTACAATGGCATAAGCCAGCATAGGCGGCACATGACGGCACATACGTAGCGTATGCGTAGCGTATGCATAGCCTATGTGTAGCATACGCATAGTGTATGTGTAGCGTATGTCGGGGTATGCCGACATATATGACATAACGCGCCTACGCCGCTGTACACTCCTGCAAAAAAAACCTAATGTGACAGCCCCTTAACTAGATCTTTAAGTTTAGCAAGTAGTATCACATGCTTCGGTTATGTTGGGGTATGGTTGTTTTAGTTGGTGATCCCTTTTTTCGTCAAAGTCAATTTCAAAGCTCGATAGAATGATAAGAATGGATCAGTTGTGCTGTGAGATATAGCAGATGATAGGCCACAAAAGAGCGGAACAAATGATCTTTTAATCTTGGATTAAGCTCACATCGAGGAGTAGAAGACCGGATGTGATTTATTATTTAAAACCTTTAAGCAAGGACAGGAAAAAAGTCTAGAAGGATACTAACAACAAAGTCAAGTCAATCTTTATTACCTATATATGTATTGTTTAAACCCTGTTTTATTAATACAAAAACGGAGCTGGAACCTGGCATCAAATGCAAGTCAATCTTTCTCAGCTATCGATTTAGTGTTTGAGCACTTTAAACAAAAGACAACATCTAACAAGGAATATAGCAGCAAAATGAAGTCAATCCTTCTCAGCTATGTCATGGCGAATCATCACTTCGATATGTAGCTGAGATCAGCTGCCTTAGGATACGCGGAACACCCACCCTCTTGCTGCGTAGTCGTTCTCTCACTCCCCAACGTACAGATACACTCATACCGCATATCTCGCCCCTACTACAGAACTACGCATCTACACCACACGAAATACAGCTTCACTCCGTCAGAAAACCTAAGAGCCACACCACTAACAGTCGACGAAATAACCCCCTCAACACGTAGTACTACACGCACGACTCACATCAACAGCACCGCCAACTACGCCTCAGATGCTTTCCGATCTATCACCTCCACATTTCAGCTCTCATCACTCAGGTCACTGCCAACCATCCTCCTGCGCCAATCAAGATCACGTATACCCTGACAAACTCTCTCAATAACAAATTACATATCCCTACACAAACTCCATTAGTATCCGCACCCACTCTTCTCACTCGCACCACTCATTACTCCCTCAACCCACTCCAACGCACCGACCACCCCCCGCTACCACCATACTATCCCTCCTACCCTCCCACCTGTATTCACCACCCCCCTCCCTTCGTGTTGTAGCGCCCAATTTGAAACCACACCCCCCACCCCCAAACACATATACATATATATATATATCCATATATATTATAAACCACTCCTCCACATCCACCCAATCCCTCCACACCAAAGTAGACAAAACATATAATATCCCCTCCCCCCATATATATATATAGCCTGTGTCCGCATCACGACCTAGATGCCCTCGAAGTCTCTTCTAGAATGATAGTAATGAGTAGATCACGTTAGTCTGAATGCATTTCCATGGATGTGATGCTACTCTGAGGTGTTGTCCGTGTAAGTAAACTGATAGCGCCAGGCTGCCCCCTATCCCAGGAATGTATGATTGTTTTACTATTTGGTACTTTACACTAATATGTCCACCGCTCTCAGACCGAGAATGTGCGCATATGATAGTATTCATTAGCAGACATAACACATCATCATCATGAGCATAAAACTCCGCCTGCGGCCTGTCGTGCGTCTAGACATTGAAGTGTAGCCAGCTTGTCGTCTCATCGAGCTTCACACAACTCATATCTCCCGTACACCACACAAGATGCCAACTTACTCTGCGCGCTCCTAGGCGCGGGCCATAGCGCCGCTCGGCCGTAAAACATATCTCGAATGCAAATTTACATTACAGGTATGAATTCGCAAAGGGTCTTTGGGGTGACGATGGGGGTGGAGGTGGGATGAGGGCATGGGTTTGGTATGGGATGTGGGTGTGTGTAGGGACTGTGCAGTAGGGATAGATCTACTTTTTGACGTTGCGGTTGGTGGTATAGGTGGGGAAGAGGGATGAGGGCATGGGTTTGGTATGGGTGTGGTTGTGTGTAGAGAATGTGCAGTAGGGATAGATCTACTTGTTGACATAGCAGTTGGTGGTATTGGTGGGGAAGAGGGATGAGGGCATGGGTTTGGTATGGGTGTGGTTATGTGTAGAGAATGTGCAGTAGGGATAGATCTACTTGTTGACGTAGCGGTTGGTGGTATATGTGGGGACGGAGGATGAGGGCATGGGTTTGGTATGGGATGCGGGTGTGTGTAGGGAATGGGGAGCAGGGATGGAGCTAGTAGTGTTTGGGGAATGGATGCGGAGTAATGATGGAGGTAAGCTTGTGGGTGTGGGGATGGGGAGGGGAGGACGGGGTTAGGGATGGGGATAGTTGTATGAGGTGGGGATGTGGATAATGGTGGGTTTTGGGATAGGGATTCGGAGTGGGGATGGAGGCAGGGGTGTGAGGGTGGGTAGTGTTTGGGTGTGTATGTGTGGTGGGGATATAAGGGTATGGCTCGGGGTGGGAATGGAAATGAAGGTATGAGAGGGATTGAGGATTGGGCTACCGAGGCGGGATGGGGATGGGGTGGGGGTGAGGGTGGGGGTGGAGGTGGAGGGGATGTATCAGGGTGTTTGCCTAGGGTGAAGGCCGTGGCCCATCAGTCGGGTTCTCGCCTGATAAGGTATAAACAGCGGGAGAAGTGCCCCTGGTCGGACCTGACTAGACCTCTTCTAGCTCCCGCCCCATGCATACCGCCGTCCACCCCACATACTCCCCCTGCCCCCACCCTCCCACTGCCATGTAGTCAGGACTGGTCACCTTTTGTTCTTCAATAGAGGTCATACGCATTCAACTCTTAGTCTTACCTCCACCCCCATCACTGCTCAGAAAGCCCACCCCTCTGTCACACCACCACTTCTCACAAAACGCGCCCCCTCTCTCAGACCACCACTTCTCACAAAGCCCACCCCCTCTCTTACAATATCACTTCTCACAAAGCCCGCCCCCTCTCTTACACCATCACTTCTCACAAAGCCCACCCCTTTCTCACACCACCACTTCTCAAAAAGCCCACCCCCTCTCTTACACTATCACTTCTCACAAAGCCTACCCCTCTCTCACACCACCACTTCTCACACAGCATGCACCGTCTCTCACACCACCACTTCTCACAAAGCCTGTCCCCTCTCTTACACTATCACTTCTCACAAAGGCCGCACCTCTCTCACACCACAACTTCTCACAAAGCCCGCCCCCTCTCTTACACTATCACTTCTCACAAGGCCTGCCCCTCTCTCTCACCACAACTTCTCACAAAGCCCTACCCTCCTTCACACCACCAATGCTCACAAAGCCGGCCCGCTCTCTTACACTATCACTTCTCACAAAGCCCGGCCCTCCCTCACACCACCACTTCTCACAAAACTCGCCCCCTCTCCCACACCACCACTTGTCACAAAGCCTGTACCTTTCTCACACCACCACTTCTCACTAAGCATGCCCCCTCTCTTATACTATCACTTCTCACAAAGCATGCCCCTCTCTCACACCACCACTTCTCACAAAGGCCGCCCCCTCTCTTCCACTATCACTTCTCACAAAGCATGCCCCTCTCTCACACCACCACTTCTCACAAAGCCCAGCCCCTCTCTTACACTATCACTTCTCACAAAGCCCATCCCCTCTCTTACACTATCACTTCTCACAAAGCCCGCCCCTCTCTCACACCAGCACTTCTCAAAAAGCCCGCCCCCTCTCTTACACTATTACTTCTCACAAAGTCTGCCCCTCTCTGCCCCTCTCTCACACCACCACTTCTCACAAAGCATGTACCCTCTCTCACACCACCACTTCTCACAAAGCCCATCCCCTCTCTTACACTATCACTTCTCACAAAGTATGCCCCTCTCTCACACCACCACTTCTCACAACGCATGCACCATCTCTCGCACCACCACTTCTCACAAATCCCAGGCCCTCTCTTACAGTATCACTTCTCACAAAGCCCGCCCCCTCTCTTACACTATCACTTCTCACAAAGCCCACCCCTCTCTCACACCAGGACTTCTCAAAAAGCCCGCCCCTCTCTCAGGCCACCACTTCTCACAAAGCATGCGCCCTCTCTCACACCACCACTTCTCACAAAGCTTGCCCCCTCTCTTACACTATCACTTCTCACAAAGCCCACCCGTCTCTCACAACACCACTTCTCACAAAGCTTGCCCCCTCTCTCCCACCCCCACTTCTCACAAAGCATGCCCCCTCTCTCACACCACCACTTATCACAAAGCCTGCACCCTCTCTCACACCACCACTTCTCACAAAGCCTGCCCCCTCTCTTACACTATCACTTCTCACAAAGCATGCCCCGCTCATACACCACCACTTCTCACAAAGCCCGCCCCCCTCTTCCACTATCACTTCTCACAAAGCCCAGCCCCTCTCTTACACTATCACTTCTCACAAAGCCCATCCCCTCTCTTACACTATCACTTCTCACAAAGCCCGCCCCTCCCTCACCCCACCACTTCTCACAAAGCCCGCCCCCTCTCTTACACTATCACTTCTCACAAAGCCCGCCCCTCTCTCACACCAGCACTTCTCACAAAGCCCGCCCCCTCTCTTACACTATCACTTCTCACAAAGTATGCCCCTCTCTCACACCACCACTTCTCACAATGCATGCACCATCTCTCACATCACCACTTCTCACAAAGCCCGCCCCCTCTCTTCCAATATCACTTCTCACAAAGCATGTCCCTCTCTCACACCACCACTTCTCACAAAACCCAGCCCCTCTCTTACAATATCACTTCTCACAAAGCCCGCCCCCTCTCTCACACCAGCACTTCTCAAAGATCCCACCCCTCTCTCACACCACCACTTCTCACAAATCATGCCCCCTCTCTTACACTATCACTTCTCACAAAGCCCGCCCCTCCCTCACACCACCACTTCTCACAAAGCCTGCCCCTCTCTCACACCACCACTTCTCACAAAGCCCACCCCCTCTCTTACACTATCACTTCTCACAATGCCCGCCTCCTCTCACACTCTTTTCACCCACCCACGACACTGTCCCATCACACTCTCCCCAAGCCAACGCCCACCTCCCTACACACCCACGCCGCCCGGGCCGAGCTGCTCGCTTCAGGAGAAGGCGAGGATCAGTCCGCCTGACGCTAATATAGCACCACTTTCTCGGCGGACCTTCCTGTGGGGAAGAGGCTAATGAACAGGAAATTAGAACAAATGCCCGCCAGTGCGGCCTGAACGACGGCGGAGGAACTCGTCAGTAGGAGAGTCGGAGCCGGGGGCTGGGCGGGCACAGATGTCCTGGGGAGGGTGTGTCGGAGACCGGGCGCGGGTGGGGAGATCGGGGGCGGGGACCGGGGGCGGGAGTGGGGGGTCGGCGGGTCGGTGCGGAGCAGGGGTGGGGCTGGTTTGTGGGGACACACGTTGGGGGTTGGGGTGGTGCCGAGACTTGGTCGAGCGGAGGCCCATGCGGGGCGGGGTGGGGGTGGGGGGCGCGGGGACCGGGCGGGGACCGGGCGGGGACTGGGCGGGGCGGGCCGGGGCCGGGATGGAGCGAGTCTGGGCTGTTGGAGGGGGGAGAGGGGGGGGGGGGGGCTCACGGGGGAGGGGGGGGGGGGCTGCGCGGGCCATCAGAGACTCAGCGGGTAGCTCAGACTTGAGTGCCCACCCAGAGGTGGCATTAACCCGATGATGTGGGACCAGAGATAACACATCACACCTTGTACTACTACTCACAAGATCACCTACATATGCCTACCCGAGCTAGGTATAATTTATCCCTAGTGAGTGATGATTAGACACATGCCCGTTACAGATGCCCGTCACACATCCCCATTACACATCCCCATTACATATACCCGTTACACATCCCCATTACACACCCCAGCTACACATCCCCATTACACATCCCTGGTACACATCCCCATTACACACATCCATTGCACATCCCCAATACACATGCCGATTACACCCCCCCATTGTACATGCCCATTACATATCCCCATTACACATGCCCATTGCAAATCCCCATTACACATGACTGTTACACATCCCCATTACATATCCACATTACACCCCCCCCATTGTACACCCCCATTACACATCCCCATTTCACATCCCCATTGTACATCCCCATTTCACATCCCCATTACATATCCCCGTTACACAGGGCCATCACCCACCACCATTACACATCCCAATTACCCATCCCCGTTACAAATCCGCATTACACATCCACATTTCACATCCCCATTATGCATCACTGTTACATATCCCCATTACACCTCCCAAGTGTACATCCCCATTGCCCATCCCCATTACACATCCCCATTATACATCACCATTATGCATGCCAAATATACATCCCAATTACACATACCCCTTTTTATCCACATTACACATCCCCATTGCACATCCCCATTACAACATCCCCATTGTACATCCCCATTACACATCCTTATTACATATCAGCGTTACACAGGCCCATCACGCACCCCCGTTACACATCCCGATTACACATCCCCGTTACAAATCCGCATTACACATCCACATTTCACATCCCCATTATACATCACTGTTACATATCCCCATTAAACACCCCGATTGCACATCCACATTGTCCATCCCCATTACATATCCCCATTACACATCAACATTGCACACCCCCATTACACATCCCCATTGCACATCACCATTACAAATTACCATTACACATCACCATTACACATCACCATTACACACCACCGTGACATTTCACCATTACACATCACCATTGCACATCTCCATTAAATATCACCATTACACATCACCATTACACATCCCCATTACACATCACCATGACATTTCACCATTACACATCACCATTACACATCACCATTACACATCACCATTACACATTACCATTATACATCAGCATTGATACCATCATTACACCTCATCATTACACATCACCATTATGCAACCGTATTATACATGAGCACAACACATCCCCAATTCTCATCACTATTACACATTATTATCACATTTGCAGTTTCTCGTTTAAACATCCTCTGTAAACAATACAATTTGATAACCCCATTCTACCTCGTCATTGGACATACTAATTATTCATCCACATTAAATATCAACACTACACATCTTCAGTACATGTCATCATTCCAAATCCCCAACCTACCTAATCATTTGACATACCCATTACACATCACCTTTAATCATCCTTATTGCACATCCTCTTTAGACATGTTCAGTACACCTCATTACACATACCCATTATTAATCACCCCCATTACAGATTAGTAATCTAAATCTCCATTACACATCCCTATTATCCATCCACACTTACCTCTGTTCATTGTCAATTTTGACTGCAAATACTAATTATGAATGATCATTTCACATTATCATTCCTCGCTCTTATCACACTTTATCATTACACATCATCTTTGACCGTGCCCCAATACCCATCTGCATTTTATAGTACATCATGAACCAACCGCGTCTCACATCATCATTTCAAACACCATCCCTTTACATCCCCAGTACTGATCACAAAGACAAAGTGTTTATAAAGAAACGTCGGAAAAGAAGGGAACAATACTAAAGACAAAACGAATAATAAAGGAGGAAAGGGAAACTAATTTAAAAGAAATCGATTCATAAAGTGAATTGATATCCCTCATATTCTTAATTAATCAATTATGTCTATTTTGATTAACTTTATGAACCATGTAAAAGTGTACCTGCGTGACTGTAAGGCTTACGGCCGGACGATCAATGCTACATCACACATAATTGATAAATCAATTGAATTCAGATATCAACAAATTAAAACAAAATACTAATTCTGATTAAATAATCCCAAATCTAGATCATCATTGCACAACACCATTGCACATGCTCAGTACACGTCCTCTTTACCCAGAAACTGATCCCGCGTCTGACTCAACCGGACAGACGAGACAGGATTACTCAATGAGTAGAGCGACTATCTCCCGTGTTGGTAGATCCTGGGATGCGAACCCCCCGGTTTTGAACCCTGGGTGAGTTAAACCTACAACATAAAAACGTATAATTGACGCTTCCTAGCCAGGTGCTCAGCACTATTAGGATAGAGCAAGGACTGCTTGGCTCAGTGTCAGGATAATGTGACTGAGTGGGATATCAGGTCGTGGTGCTGACACCCTGGTCTCCCAGTGGGGCAGCACTATACAGGTGTCAGGAGTGTGCAATGTCAAAAGCATTACCCATCCTGATATAATAATAATAATAATAATAAGAGACAGGTGGCGATGGTCGCGGCGGCGGCGGCAGCGGCAGCGGCAGCGACATGGACAGGAACAGGGAGAGTGACAGTGACAGTTACCGTGAGAGTGACAGTGACAGCGGCAGTGACAGTGACAGTGCTAGTGACAGTGACAGTGACAGTGCTAGTGACAGTGACAGTGACAATGACAGTGACAGTGACAGTGCTAGTGACAATGACAATGACAATGACAATGACCCTGACAATGACAATGACACTGACAACGACGATGACAATGACAATACTACTACTAATACTACTACTACTACTACTACTACTAATAATAATAATAATAATAATAATAATAATAACAACATTAACATTTATTTCCACATGATCAATGTACACACAAGCTGATATTTATATTAGTAATTTTTTCACATGAAAAAGGAGAAAGTACTTATGAGGGGCTTTCCCTATATAAAAATAACACATATACATTACTTATACCATGGAAATAATAATCGGAAAATAAAAGTGAAAAGCATATCAAAATTACCCTCAATAAATTACATCTCAATATTTATGTAATAGAATACTATGTATTTTGCCTCTGGTAAAGCTTAACGATTTTGCCAGGACGTACGCTTCCAACAACCAACCAATGCAATCCAACCGGACACCAAAACCAGCAGGCAAGAGAGGAACGTGAGAACAATTACTCCAGTTGCCAGGCAACGCTTGGTTAATCCTACGATCGTCCACGCTATTGTGTCATCCATGCTCATGAAGCGGCTATGCAATGTAAGTGGAAGCTGGGATATGCATTCCCCAGTTGTCAATGCAGTGTTATGCCCATCATGGCATCATGTTGCCAGCTTCACTTCATCGGCAATGTGCCGCTTGTAGTATATTTCCCCGCGAGTAAATCCACACATGGTTTTAACTATTAAACATAGGAAATGTTCATCACGCTAGAATAACGTGGCTTTAGTAGCAGTCAATACGTGATGCTACGCACTATAAAATCCACGAAGATTTTTAAGTTGTGGTTTGCTTGCTTGATTGAGTGGTGGTTTCTTTACGCCGTGTCGCCAGCACAGGCCATATTCCCGGCACGTTAATTCGTGGAAGTATAGAGAACTCAAGGCATTGGTTATGGCCCTGTCACACTATGATGCTTTTTGTGCAAAATATCTTCTATGCGTCGAGACACGTCCAACTTTTTGGCGGTTTGGGGAAAAAAGATCGGTGTCAGCGCAGCGCGTTATTCGCGTGTGGCCAACATTAGTCGACGAGTGAGGAAAAAAAAAAAGAATGTTTGGCGCGACGTGCTCATATGACCTTAGATGTTGGTAGGACATAAAACAACAAAGCAACCATTTGGCGCAACGTGTGGAGACGACCCTCACGTGCGCGCGGCGACTGCCTAGCATTCGCATAATGTTATTCCAGCGCTGTCGACGTCCTTCTGACGTCGCTATAATATTGGAACCAGCGCGTTAACGCGCGTTGTGGGTCATCGTGGTTTTTTGACATGCTTAAAACATTCAGCGACCAACTATGCGCACCACCATCCTCCGGCAACTGTCGACATCCAGGATAGTGTACTGACGTGTACCGAAGTTCGCATAACATCCCCCTAACGTTTCCCGACGTTTCCCGATGATTCACCAAAAAATGACGAACGTTGACGCGAGTTGGAGAGAAACGTCATAGTGTGACAGGGGTATTAGTCTTCTTCTATGATGATACATTTTAATCTGCTTCATTGTCAAAGCATAATATCCTACGGATTTGAGAGTCAGCCATCTGCTGAGATTAATGGTTTAGATGAATGATGATCGTCAACATTAACTTATGTCGAAATAACCTGTATTTTAAATGGTCATCTTTGAAATATCTGAAGTGCAAAATTAATGTTGACAAGGACGTCTAAATTCTCTCATCATAACCTTCAGTAGTATCAGACGTCTATTGAATTGACTCAGCAATTCCTTCTATCCAGCAACAAATGCTTAATAAATACATCTATTTCTAAGCTAAATATGTAGAACCAAAATTAGATAAATGTGTCGGTATCAAAAGTTAGATGCTTTCATGGCATTATGCAGCTTTAAATATTCGCCTTGCCTTTTGGTCAAACGTTTTTTATTCAGGATTGTTTCCTTGAACTGTCTGTAAAGTAAACAAATTGCCTTTCAAATAGGATCGTATGAGACAGACGTCACCGGTGCCACACTAGATGCGTGCACCGATTGTTCTTCCTGTTGACACAGAAGAATAGTGTCTTTGTGCAGATGTCACCAAAAGACTCACGAATAACTTCGCTAAAACCCTGCTAAAACTTAGTAAAAGACAACAACTTCCGCACTACCAAATCTGGTCCCGCCCCTCATTGCCGACCTCTTGCATGCCCCCAAACACAATACAAAAACAATAGAGTCCCTCCCGACAAATACATATTAAAAATTCGGGAACTAATCCCCGCAAACGCAACTCCAACAATTAACTTATATTTGAAGTTAATTACCTGAAAGTATTCTTAATTCGTCCTAATATCACATTGGTTGTGGAGAACTGGTTAGGGAGCAATGTTGAACAAACTAGGAATGTAAATAAATTACCTTTTAAATGCTTGACTGCAATGTTTAACTCAATTTTAGGATTGGGGTTTATGGTGATTTGCGCCTGAACTCTTCATTTCGTATTCCACTATACATTTTGTTTTTCATTTTAGGCTCAGATAATATGATGGATTCATAACTTTGTCCGAAACTAAATATTTAGCTCTAACTAATGCTGCATCTCTAATGTATATATTAATCCAACTTGTAACAATGTATTTAGGTATCTAATGCAAATGCTTAAGGATTTCTTGTGTTGTTGGAGGTTGTTGAAAATAGGAAATATTGCACCTAGAGCGGGAATTAAACCCACATCTCTTGCATTCGAGACCAGTATGCTAAACATTAAACCACAAAGGGCCTCCTGATTTCACCACTCTACCCACCCCTACCTGTATATCCAGCTCCTTGCCTGATGGGTCACTACTACACTTGTCACCCTGGAATTGTAAGTCTATTATATGGTAATTAAATGCTTACAATTACATACATACAGGCAATGTACTTACATATACATACAAGGTGCATAATATTCGACATACAACATGGGGTGTGCTATTATGTGATCTGTTAAGCTATCATTCCTTACACGTGTTATGTGGCATGCAAATGCGAATGCGGCAAACAACGGAAGAGCATCTAAGTGTATAGGGGCGCTTCCATGCCTCCAAATGTGAAGGCGAATGCGAATGCGAATGCGGCAACTGAATCAGTCCCTGTAGCCATCGGTGCGGCATGTGAATGTGAATGCTGCTGCATTTGCCATAGAAACCAATACTGTTCCTTCACAAATTTGGAGGAAAAACCACAACAAATGTTGGGGCTTGGCATATATATATGCCACATATACAACATTCGCATGTTGCATGCCGCATACCGCGTATAAGGAATCTTAGCTTTATTTGTATGGCTAGCCAGTTCAGCTTGTATGTATATGTATATATATGTATATATGTATATATATGTATTTGTTGGATTATAACTGAGTTCATGTGGATGAGATAGTGAGGGCTGGCAGGTTGAGTGCAATGACACTCAGTAGCTGCCCCTTCTGCCTCAGTAGGGATCCCCACAATCCAGTAGGTGTCAACACAATCAGGCTGCGAGGAGCAACAAAATCAAGGTTGGTAGTGGCAAGCAGCCACTGGTGGTGGGCAAACTACCAGTTGCCATGGGGACTGTAAATGCTGTTCTCCTATTGGGTGACCGATCTGGTATGACACCCTACCAGGGAACCTTTGTACTATAAAAATAAAGATGGAAGGTTTGCCTTCCCCTACTCTCTTCATTCTTACTTTCTCTTTCTTCTTGGCTGTATCTTATTTCCTTACAGCCTACTTACACAACCACATATCCGGGTACCAACAGAGTAGCTTTATCAACCATACAGGGCATAGCTTGTGCAGTACCATGCTGACAGCACCAGTATTGTGGAGGGTGTTGAAAATGGGACCGACTGCGCCTAGAGCGGCAATTGAATCTACATAGTTTGTATTGCAGGACAGTGTACTAACCATTACATCACCTAGGCTAGTACACCACCGTAACATAACCTTCCCGGAGAGGTCAATGAACCCAACGACAACAGTGATATAAAAAGGAACGCTGGAATATGGAAGGTAATACTTCTGCCAGTAAATGGTTCACTGATTAAACCTGCACAGACCCGACGAATGCAGTATATATATCACTCATCTCAATGTTTTGGTTAGTTTCTTGTAATTATCTATCTGTGCTATCGGACTTTCGCATGTACCGGCACCTGGGTGAATACCGCTATGCAGCATGCCAGTTCAGCTGTCTGCGGCCGCTCAAATTGGGTGCCTTCTCAACGCACCTGCACAACCAGCACCATGATTCATGTGGAACTGTTACAACAGCAACATAGCAGGTATTCCCTAGCATCTGCCCGTGATGGGCGGGGGTGGGCGGGGAGGTGGGCGGGGGAGGGGGCGTGTGCATCTTCCGGCGGACACTACCAAGAGGGCGCTAGGGATTGCTGGCTAATTGTTTCCAAACTCACAGAGGAGGCATGCACTTAGTCAATTTCCCTTGTCTTCGCCTGGTTCTGTTATGTATTTTCGCTCCTAAGATATCTCCATTGCTTTATGTCCGGGACCGGATGACCTTTGCATTATTAAGCATAATATCATATATGTATACCTTTTTGGGGGATGCATTAGTTCATCAAGCAGGGGAAATCTCAATTGTGGATGTTTGATCCTCCTCATTCCACTGCTCCTTGCCCTGTGCAACTAATGCAAAGTGCCTGGCTAGGAAGCGACAATTATCAGTATTAAGTCGTTGATTTGACTCGATCAGGGCTCGAACCCGTGAGCTCGAATTGCACAACCTACCAAACCGGGACGCGGATGCTCATCTCATTCCGTCATCCCTCACGTGTTAAGTAGCCATGCTTATAACACAGATTACACCAAATGGAAGAGTGGATGGTGTTCTGGTGAAATCTGAGAGAGTAAAATAACTGACGGCACTATTCGTTAAGCAGGCGCCCCGAATAGAGAAGACGACAAAAGAAGCCTCATATTTAATAACTGATGATGATTCACTTCAAGGATGGCATACTATTTTCTTATAAGTTCCACTAATGATATCACGATATAATCATATTTCCATATACTCGCGAGTGCCATACTGGTTCTTGGAGTGTTACGTCCTGGCGAAATCGAAGGTCATATCAGGACGGGTCCAACTTGTGAGAGTGAGTGTGCACTTATGGCGACTATATAGTTCTGCCCCATTCAAAGACCAGGTACCAGCACCAGGACCTGATTTCACACTCATTCGCATTATTATGTCACTAAGCTAACCGGTCATTGTCCTATCCTAATAATCTTGAGCGCCTGACTAGGAAGCGACAAATATCAATGTTGTTATACCTGGAAGTCAGAGATACAACAAGCACATGCGTGGATAAAGAGTAAAACCTCTCTAAATCGACCGACATTGGGACCGACATTAAGTGATCCATTTAGGGAGGTGGTCGGTTTAGGGAGTTAGAATCTGGTTATTTTTGGGACCCAAATAAAGTGATCGATATAGGGGAGTGGTCGATCTGTGGAGGTGATCGGGTAGAGAGGTTTCACTGTAAATGGATTCACTCACCGGGAATTGAAATCCGCATCTCCCTGCGATCTATCGATTCAGACAGCGCCTCCGGTAGTACTGCTTAACTACGTGCCACAAATAGACAAGCGGGACAGAACAAGCGTTGTATTTAATAACTCATGATGATTCACTTCAACGATGCACTAATCTTTTCTTCTACGTTTCAGTAATGATAATTCGATAGCGTCATATTGCCTTGTACTTGCAACCGTCATATAGAGGGAGTCCATGTCATCACTCAGCAGTCAGTGGTCAGCGGCCAGCCATTTTGGATTACGAGCCCCCTCCCTAGCCATATTGTGAATGCATGCAGTTGCAGTAAAACAGAGTTTTCTTGTGTTATGCAAGGTTCTGGGCAGTTTACATCCAATGTGTTTAGTTACAGCATTTTAGCAACAACTTCGGAGGCCAAACTGCTCAAAACAGTGAAAAATAAACCAACAAATCAGTAAATAAGCACAGTGTAGGCAGTTGCAAGCCTTCTGTATGTAATCCAATATGGCCACCAAAAGTTGTCTTGTGACGTCATTACACCCCCACTATAGTGACGAACCACCGCATGGTTTATTATTATAATCCACTATATAGCTTCCATACCAGCATACATTCATACACATTAGATAACAAGTCCTGACTGGCAGGGCTGGGTCATACCAGGAGCCCCGTGGTGTGTCTGCGGAAATATGGCGACCGCTGTGCCAATATCCCCTTGTTTAAAATAACCCCATTTCTGAGACAATAGTACTATAAGACATTGGGTGCAGTTAAGAAATGTGCTAGTTTCAGCTCATCTCAGCTTTTGTTTTGAAACATAGAATACCAACAAAAAAATATATATATAATAAATTAAGATGTTAATCTTTTATCTCGCTTGCAGTTACTTCAATCTAATCAGCACAGCTTATGCCATCTGCATTTAGATTTTGGACAATCTAGCCACTCAGACTAGTGTTGGAGCCATAGCCAGGGTCACTTTTACTTATTTTATTCATATTTGTATTTATATCCCATGTTTAATAAAATTTTGTTGGGCTAGGAAATGGGTAAGGCTACGCAGACATTTGTGTTTTATTTCTTTGAAACAACTTTTTGTTGACACATTTGAGATTTTAATATTTAGAAGATATGTCTAATCAAAGGTGATGTAAAAATCAGCCTGTAAAGTGACTGAAATTTTATATTTTTTAGCGCAATATTCTGAATTATGCTGAATTAAACATATTCATTATATTATTATATTGCATGCATATATCGATGTTTGTGTCAAATTCTTATTAATTTTGAATAAAATCGAAGCTTTACCCTACGCGTATCGCCAAACTCAATGGCCCAGCGCCTTTGTTTTTCTCTTGATGCCATGTTCAGTGCATGCGCATTCGGAATGGCGATCTCGTCTGTTGGTATTACAGTCAGGGCTAATAGGGCCACGGTGGGTGTCCAGGTGGTTGGTTCCCCACAGTCCCCGCCTCCACGCCCAGCCCTGCCGGGAGAATGACCATACGCCAACAGATGGACATTGTTGTCGGTGCCGTACCGTGGCAGGCGACATCCTTAACGGCGGAGAAGTGTTTCCGGTCGCAGCTGGCTTTGCCGGCGTCTCAAGCAACTTCCGGTCACAGCTGGCTTTGCCATCGTCTCAAGCACCAGCTCATGATTCCGACTGTCCCCTGAGGCATGTTCGACTAATGAATCGACAACGATCTAACTATTCCTGAAGGAACCCTCAAGGGTAGTCTGCGACAGGCTAATTCTCAATTATGGCATGGTTTAGCAGTCATAATAGAGGCATATAGGCGAAATGATACCGCATCCGGTTCGCTACCTATATACTACTTCCAGAGCTCATGTAGTGATATCACAGGGAGTCCACCAATATATAACCTGTGTATATATAAATATACATATAGTCCATGAGCCAGCCTCCATATTTTTTTACCATCGGTACCATGTTAGGGGAATAATGCTCATGGTGATATATGTGCGTATTATTGGCAATATATGCTGTATTTTCATGAGTGTCTATGTAGGTGTATATGTGATGTATAAGCATTATGCGAGTATAAAGGCGCGGAGGTGAGTTATTATTTGTATTACTAGTCTATTTACCACCATTCGTTGTATCATTTGGTGCGGAGTACCCCCTCCCGTGTCACACCTGCGCCACCATCGCCATCTGTCTTAACCACGGACGATCAACACTGTCATTCGCGCCAAGGAATTGATGTGCATTACCATTAGCAGATTAGGGTATACATACGTAGTATCACAAGTATCTATGTATCTATGTATTTACATGCCTTGTAATCAGTGTATATATCTATATATATAAGATATCCACCAACAATTCGCACACTGCTAGGAATTGTAGCAACATTGTCAGTACCAGCTCCCGGTACAGTTTAAAGCTGCATAGTCCAATGAAATCATCAAATTTTGAAAAACCAAAACAATGATCTAAATTTGATTCTACATATCTAGCTTAGATGCTGATGCACTTATTAAGCATTTGTTGCCACACAGAAGGGAATAGTGAGGCAATTGAATAGATCCTGTTACTGCAGAATGCTATGGTTTCAGAATTTTGGCAAGCTTGCCAAGATTAATTTTGCATGGTTGCACTTCAAATATCCCCAAAAGTTAGCCACTTAAAATAAAAGTGACTTCAAGCTAAAGTAAGGTTCACTATAACGATCAACCTAATGTATTTGTCTCAGAACATTTCTGAAACTCAAAAGCATCGGACTAGGCAACTGTAATCTATGGGTACAATTCTTCTAGAAAATGCCCACCACCATCCTGCCCTCTGACGGTTGTGAGTAGAACTAGTCTGGAACATGTACATGCTTCAGCGAAAAGGTATGTTACGCACAGAAGAAAAGCAGCATACCCATCTCGTGGCACTTTCTCGCTTGGTACACGATACTCTGACAGGCAATCTCGACCAGGTAGTGTTTCAGGTAGTTGCTATGATCTCTACCACCGGGTTTCTTGCATGCCTGTTGGTTGTCTTCAGATCCGGCACAGGTGATGGAGCTGAAAGGTTGCACGTGCTTAAAGAAACGCATAGCTGACATGAATGTAACTCCAGCAGGAAATTGAGAAGTGGGTTTGGGGGGTGGGAAGGGGAGAGAATAATAACTGGCACTAACTGAATTGTGGATAAATATAGATGAGTCGGTGTGAATAGTGTATACATTTATATTCACATATCATATGAATATATATAGTTAGTATATGTATATACGTGTATAAATCATCGGTATGTGGTATTTTCCTATTATTATTATGATCAGGTATCGTTCAGTAATGGACTCAGATTGATTTGCTGTGGCACATTCGCCGCCACCAGCAGTTCTTTGTACGTATTCCTCAGTCTTTCTATAGATCACTTGCTGCGAAAGTGATCTATATACAGTAAATCCTCCCTAGCCGACCACCTCTACAGATCGACCACTCCCCTATATCGATCGCTTTATTTGGGTCCCAACAATACCATTGTAACCATATTCTAACTCCCTACACCGACCACCTCCCTAAATGGATCAATTGAAGTCGATTTAGAGAGGTTTTACTTTACATTCATGTAGAATATAATGTATTATATATATATAAAGGAGGTGGAGTTTCCCCCCTTCTCTTCTTTAATTAATTATTTATTATTTATTTCTTATTTATTCTTCACTATATTCACCCCGGGCCACTCTTTTGCCCCGGGACTGCCATCTCATTGCTGCTTGGCTCAGTCCAGCCTTGAATGCACGCCGAGCACCACTTATTTTTAGCTTTAGGTAGGGCTTTATTTTGCCCGGCCAAGGGACCTTCAAGCAAAAATAAAAGAAGGTTCCCCACCACTACTCATTGTTCTCTCTCTTTCCTTACCGTAGCCTAAATTCATATACATGTATGTATGTATCGATGTGAAATACAAATATATATATTAATACATAGAGAATATATAAACAAATATAACTATTATATATATACATACTATATATATATATATATATATACATACAATATATATATATATACATAGTTTATACATATATATAATATATGGTGTAGCCTTAGGCAGAATATTTCACACCCCGCAATTGCGTAGAAGGGGGCTTATATTCCAGATTCTTAAAACTACCCGGTGCACTTGGATAGGAGGAGGGGAACATTTAAGTAGAGCTTTCTCTGATCAGTCATTATCCTGGGAATATTGAAGATGGATAATATATTTTTATTCGGCAGACCCTAGCTAGCCCTCCTCACGCCTGAACCGGAAAACATGAGTTAGTGACAACCATACACGTTTTCATCGAAAGGAATATTTCCCTTAAACCTATCCATACATTCATCATCAAGTGATGTGCGAAAAGGAAGAGAGGAAGGCGGGGGTGGAAATAAAGGCGTTTATTTACGCCTCAGACAGACAGAGTATACAGAGGCATGAGAGAGGCTCATGAGGAGCAACAGTAAATAAGCTCATAAGGAGCAAAGTGTAAGTAAAATGACAATAAAAGAAGAAAGGTAAAGAGGCTCATGAGGAGCAATACAGCAGGGGGGGGCTCATGAGGAGCAGAGAGGAGATGTACATGAAGAGTAAAGGTTCAGTTAGAGTCAAATGTCATGTAGATGTTCAGTGAGTGGGTGCCGAGGAGCCCTCCACCGCTGGAAGAGAAGAGTGTATAAGGAAGAAGACGGGTGGGTGGGTGGAGGAAAACGGGAAGGGAGCTGGAAGGCGGCAGGAGGGCGAGTGCCTGAGGGAGGCCGGCGGGCGACCTTATAAGGGAAGGGGGACGGGCGACAGCAGGTGAGGTGTGAATGCTGCCGGCCCGGGGGAGGGCGAGAGGTGGCGAGCAGCGGGCGTCGGGTGAGGCGTGAGTGCTGCGCGACACGGGGCCGGGGGAGGTGGCGGCGCGCGGCGGCGTCGGGCGAGGTGGGAAAGCAGCGCGACAGCACGGGGCGAGCGAGGGTCTCTTCCTCTCCTCGCATCAAACGCAATGCTACGCATTGCGACCAAAGTTGCATAGTCCAATGAGAAGATCACATTTTCAAACACAATTATCTAGATTTGATTCTACATATCTAAAAAAAAAGAAGGAAAAAGTGTTTATAGACAATTCTAAACCCATGTAATACATATTAACTGAATGCGTGACACTTTTATTGGACTGAATTTGTAAACAGTTACTACTACAGCTGATATTTCATTCATGAAATGTATGGTACTTTTAGTAACAAACAGGATTTACATGCAGTCACTATTACAACTGATGGTAGTTTCATTTATGCATGATACTCTTTAGTGGACTGGATTTGTACACAGTTACTACTACAGCTGATACTTCATTTATAAAATGTATAATACCTTTAGTAACAAACAGGATTTGCATGCAGTCACTATTACAACTGATAGTAGTATCATTTATGTATTAAGGAGTTGCACTGTACGGCCGGAAGACCAGTGCTCTGGCGCTGACAAGAGATATTATTCGATGAAAAAATACTTGATTACAAAAAAACAAAAAAAACACTTAGATACTGGTGCACTTATTAAGCATTTGTTGTCACATATAAGGGAATACTGGGTCAGTTTAATAGAACGTCTGACTGCAGAAGCCTATGGTCGCAGAATCTTGGCAAGCTTGCCAACATTAATTTAGCATGTTTGCACTTCAAATATATCAAAAGTTAGCCATTTAAAATAAAAGTTACCGCAAACTAAAGTAATGTAGATTTATTATGATCAACCTAATATATTTATCTTAGAAAACTTACAGAAACTCAAAACCATCAGACTATGCAGCTTTAACGCTCGGTGTATAATTAGATGATTTGCATGGACAATTATATTTTCCTTTGAATGACCGCGTGTACTGACACAATCAATCAACCGGGCACTGTGGCTGATTTGGTAGAGCGCAGGCCTCGAGTATGGGAGATCGGGCGTTCGGTTCCCGGTAGAGTCAAACCAATAATTTATCAAATTGTTACTTTTAGCTTCCTAGCCTGGCGCTTGACATTAATAGGATAGGGAAAGTATGGGTTTGCTTAGTGTCAGGAGAATATGGCTGAGAGATATCAGGTCATGGTGCCGGCCTACTGATTTCCCAGTGGGGCACCATTATAAAGACACCATAAGTGTGCACAGTCACAAGTCTGTACCCATCCTGATATGATCGTAGATGTTGCCAGGACGTAATACTTCAACAACCAACCGAATGAATCAATAACAGCCCAGGCTTCCAGTATGGACAGTCAGTTATTCAAATCTCAGCTGAGTTAAAACAACTACATTCAAAATGGATACTCGTTTTCTACCTAGGATGGCTCTTAGCATTAATGAGATTGGACTTGGGCAGTATTTCGGGTATTGTAGCCATGTGTGTCCTGGTGCTGGCGGTCTGATTTCCCAATGGGGTAGCACTATAAAGTTCCCATAAGCGCACACCGTTCCAAGTCGGTACCCATCCTGATATTACCATTTATGTTGCCAGGACGTGAAACTCCCTCAACCAACCATCCTCTTCACTCCTGAAATAGGCAAGTTCCTTCTATTTTTTTTTTTTATTTTCTTGGTAAAGTATTTATTCATCTGAATATGACATTTGTCAGCGCCGGAGCACTGGTCTTCCGGCCATCTTACTATCGGAATTGACATTTTAAATAATCTAAGTTTGATCAGTGCTGTATTAGTCACAGCACCGATTGTGTAGAATTAAGGGAGTGGCTCCTGCTGTATAATGTACAGCACCAGTCACTGCGGTTCATACAAAAATGGGGAGCGGCACCGAGTAGAGGGTGTATACTCGGGGCAACTCAAACAATCGTTGTGGGTTACATTTTTTTCTTATAAAACAAGCTAAGTTTATAGTTGTCAGTTTATATTAGGTATATTGGAAACAAAAGCGTTTCCGCCGGGAGCCTCCCATATCAGCAATAACCCACTTTGGCATGATCCAGTCAGGGCAGCTCCAATTCTGGTGTGCATTACGTAATCTCACTGTAAGTGTTCTTGCATGCGCGCACTGTTCTCCGATCCTAATACAATATATGCATTGTTCGCAGCCGCCGGCAAAAGCACTCGGTGGAGATTAATTCCTGCTGACGCCATTTTGTAATGCTGCACCCGCCGCGCCATCTGCCGCTATGTCTTTACAAAAGAGACGATGACACACTGCAGTTATTGAATTGATGTGCCGCTGGCCACAACAGAAACTGTCCTTGTTTGTTTAAGAATCGGATCACTTAGCAATGCGACTTGGGAGTACGTTGCGGAAAATATCATTTCCGGCTCTCCTCTCTGATCGAAATGTAATTACACTAAAGCTGCAACGATGCTCTTGATAATAAGGCAATGAATACACGTGACGATTTTTGGGATAAGGATATTTAGGTTGGAACATAATTTGTAATAGGTAGGGAGAGTAAAGATATTATTCTTCAGCGAATATGTAATAGGGTTCATTATCATCTAGTTATTAATGGTAATCACTGTTTAGGCCAAGGTGGAGTAATTGTTGGTGTGCTATTTTTGTCGAGGAAGTTATCTGCTGTAATCATGTCTTTTAGCAATCCGCCATGAAGATTTCACTATCTGGAAGAAGTGGATTGGCGCATGCGCACACTTGTAAGGATTAAATCATATAAGAAATATAACCAGAGTAACGACTTTGTTCCTTTTATGATATCATTATCAAAAAGGTGTTGTGTTCAGGGTGATATACATACTCAGCGCAATGTATTATTGACCATGTTCTGTGAATACATTGAAAGTGTGCTAACTGGATATTGGTAGGCAAATGTTGTTGTTTGTTGGGGTTTGTTGTTTGTTGGTATTCTATATATATGGATATATACACATTTATGCATATACACCCACTGGTGCGGTTAACACGGACCAACATCCGTCTGGAGGGAATGTGGGCTGCAGGTGGCGCCACCAGTACAGTGTTTGGGTCTTACAGAGGATAGCAATATACCAAAATAGTACAATTCCATTCGGTATCTTTATACTAGCATAATTCACTATTTATACTAATATGAATGGTTTAGGCGCAAAAATTGGCAAACACCATCCAGGAAAAAAGGAAGCCATGACGTTCACATTTTACCTGCAGCTGTCCTCATTCTGATAATCAAATATATGTTTTCGCAGAATCTGCCACATCCTCTATATGATACCTTACTCAATGTGAATTGATATACTTTAACTGGATAGCAGAAAAATAAATTCTACGATACCGAAAATAATTCAAATATATTTATCATTATTCTTTGCCTGAACCCTTCATATGGATGCTTTGACAGAAGTATATTATCTGTGAGCTGAAAAGCTTGGAATAACCAAATCAGCTATCTAAGAAAGACGAGAATACAACAAGGAAATCAAGGAAGACTGGATGTTAGATATAGATAAGAAATATGCACTAAGCTATAGATCAGGAATAAAGAGTAAGTAAACCATAAAACAGCACAAGCTAATAGCAGACACGACGCCAAGCACCTACTCATCATCTAATTGCCAGGCAAGATGCGCAGTTGAAATAATTAGAGGTATTTCTAAAGTAAAATGAGCTGAAAACAACAATAAAGAAAATGGAGTATTGAGTACCTGAAACCCTACACATTATGCACAAAGGGAACCATCAAAGGTGTGACAGAAAACAATGTGGTGTCTGTAGATTAAAACCCTAGTCACATGGGTACCAGGTATGGCAAAGCTTGAATATGTACAAAATATAGCTGAAAACAAAACAACACATATTTCTTAATTGGGAACTCCCTGATTGTACACACATTGACAGAAATGATTGATAAAGGAAATCAATCCGCATGGATTATAACCACTACTACACAGTGGCACAAACAAGTGCATGCACTTAACCATTATGAGCAGAATAAACACGATTACTAAATACAAATATATGTCATGTATATATATATATATAAGGATTATACGTGTATAAAGGCATGGGAAGGAATGGTCCCTATATTATCGCCCATATTTTGTGTACTACTTTATGGATGACACCTTATCACAGTTGGAACACGTGGCACCCGGCGGAAAATACTGCACTCACGCACATACTCCCTAAGCCACACAATAATTGATCTCAACTCACTTCCTTGTATTGTGTCCTTATTGCACTGTAGCATGGAAATATAATTTATATATATATGTACTATATAATTTATTATTTGGATATAAATAACGGCAGCCCCTTAAATGCTTCCCATTACAATCTTCTTCCATGGTATTTGCTGCGGAGCGGGTCATTATTTACTCCCCCCGCCTCCTATACCGTGAGCCAACTGTCACTCTGCTCACTTTATATATAGTTTTATATATATATATACATATATACATATATATATATGCATATCTATAGATGGTGTTGTGAACTTCTTGGGCAGCAAACCAAGTGCACCGTAATATCATCACCACAAAGACTATGTGTATCTGTGTGAAGACTACTGGTCCTGGTTGATCGATGCAAGTATTGGGGATACCTTACCTGCACGGCTGTCAGCTGTTCAACATCCCACTGCAGTTTGCATACATGTAAAGAAATACGCCTTCTCTGGCTACACTACGAAAATACACTCAGAACTAAGAAGCGGCGTTTCCATCTGAGCTATTGACATCCGTCTTAACGATATGCCTATCAGTATCAGTGTCCGTATGCGCATCCGTATCCGAATGGAGAGCCTCCAGCAACATATTTCCCTACTTGAGCAAACGGACATTCCGGAAATTACGGACATTCCAGTTGGAGGTTCTGTCCCTGTAAAGACATGTATAATATATGAGATATGATATGCAAGGGAATATTACTTATTATTATGATTATTTATTTGTTTACTGAGGGTTTAAAAAAAAAATATGTATTGTTTTTTTTTTAGGCTGTATTTATACTGTCCATAGCATATAAACCCGGGTACCCAGGCTTGTTTTCAATGCTGGCCAGTTGTAGTGTTGGTGTTATTTTATTCATTGAATAATATCTCTTGTCAGCGCCTTAACACTAGTCTTCCGGTTGCACAGTACAATTCGTTGATACATAAATGAAACTACTATCAGTTGTACTAGTAACTGCATGCAAATCCTGTTTGATACTAAAAGTATTATACATTTTATAAATCAAATCTCAGCTGTAGTAGTAAGTGCTTACAATTCCTGTCCAATACAAGTAGATTGCATTCAGTGAATATGTATTGTATGGTTCTGGAATGTTCTATAAACATGTGTTCGTTCTTTCTTTTTTTTTACATTATCTATATATGTATAGAGATAATTCGACTTACAATGTATGATAGTTGTCAGCCGATGCACCTTGTTGTGTTGTGACATAATTGAACCAACGCAAAACAAGTACAGTAGTATATCAGTGGCATTTATTCTTACTAATTTTCTTGTTACAGTTAAGTCATGAAGTATTTTTGATAGTAAAGTTTGAGGATCCCAGGCACTAACCTCATCAATTATGACAATTAGTTGGGTGGGTGGGATGGGTAAATCTGAATTAGATAAAAACACATCCTTCCGATCGAGATGCCCTGGTCGAAGTGTCTAGAAATGGAACTGCGTCATAGCTCATTACGGAGAATTACAGCAGGTGGTGCCTAAGTCGGAACAAAAATATTAGTTCAAAAGGACAATATAGATGGCACCAGAAGTTGCGTCCATAGATATGGTGTGTACTTTTTCGCGGGTTCAATTACCCATGTTGATATCAACATCAACAATTGTGACATACTCTCAGCCAGAAGAGGAAGGACGGGGGAGGGAGGAAGAGGGATGGTAGGAGGGGAATCCGTGACCATAGTGATCGTGGCCAGCTAGATTGTCACGTTACAGCCTCATATCCCATCATTCCATCAATGTCACCAGGAGAGGCTGATCAGCTTCTGCTGACACGGGCATTATGTGTTCATCAACATTGCAGCCGACAGGGCTGTGTGGGAAAATTACCCCCGCGGGTTAAGTAAGCCTTGGTAGGCTGGGCAAAGGCGCACTACCCACGGTCAGGCCAGTAGTAAGGAACCCAAGTACGGGGTTAAGAGGGATTGGAACGGACAGTCCAATTCCAGCAGGAAACTGCACAGAATTTTGGACGAACATTTTTAACTTCTTTTCCATTTTGTTAATTATTGTGGTTTTTAATTCAACGAAGGATGATTTGTTATTTTATAATTATGACATATGAGAGGACAGCGTTTGTATCGTTTCCTATTTGGCTTGAGTCAACCTATAGTCAACCGCAATGACTTATCGAGGCCGAGTTCTCAATTGATTTTTTAAAATATGACTGATGGTGCATAAATAAATCATACTAATTTTGTTGTGGGTGAATTAATTGTATGTATTTATCGTGCAATATACATGTTAATTATGATGTAAACCTAATATGTAAATGTGTGTAAATAACTGTACCGCTTATATACAGTTATTTACACACATTTACATATTAGGTTTACATCATAATTAACATGTATATTGCACGATAAATACAACGTTATGAGGTGCAGTATTCTATTGGAAAATACAACTATTAATTGGTAAGAGATTAACTGGTATAAACGGCCGATTTCCAAATCACCGATAATGACTAATGATCATATTCAGAGGAATAAAACATGTATTCAATAAATCAATAGTCTAAACAACGGGATATCGTGACTTGACACACCGCCGAGCTGGTGCACAGGGAAACTATGCTGTTATATAAATGACTAGGGATCCAAAGAACCAGTGGATCCAAAAAAGCTACGAATCCAAAGAAATTCGTGTTCATTTAATAGATGATATTTCAGGTTTGGGTGGAGCATGGACTGTCTGTATCACCATGATCATGATCATCATCCTGTCAGTCACAATGCTACAAAGGCTGCTTATATTACTTAACCGCCACTCTCCTGGTTGTACATTTCATGAAAGCTGCTTGCAAAGTGTAGGGGTGGTGCTGGCTTTTGCCAGTTACTAGCGGCACTCTCTTGAGGAGCAAATAGATGTCTCCCACCCACAAGAACACGTCAAGACAGGTGCAAACTATTTTTCCCTGCAGTGGCTTGTCGGGAGATGTTGGGAGTTCAATTCATCACCGCCCTTAATGCTGCCATGGTAACATGGTTTTCTGTTAGGGTTTGCTCCCTTAGCCTTTGGTTTTATCAAGAACCTGTACCACAAGGCAGTGGTTTACAACTTTGCAATGCAAGGGAGTAAACCTCCCTGTGGTATTTTATCACCTGAGGTATTACAGGTACTGCAATACCCGTGGACCATACTCTGTGTATATAATAGGCCTGTCACACTACACCGTAAGGAGGTAAAATAAGCCGACGTAGGTGACGTTTCCTCATTACGTTGAGGTATGGCAGGTTACGTCATGCTTATGTTAGACTGACGTTGATTTACATCGAGTTACATCAGGTTACGTCGAGTTACATCAGCGCACATCCAAGTTTTGGAGATGTTCAAAACTTTCGACATACGGCAACATTGGACAACATAAGGATTTTACATTCGCCATATGTTATGTATGCGTTAGGCAAACTTCAATGTACGTTAGACATGTGTTAGTCAAATGCTGCTCACTATGTTGCACTACGTTGCAATATGTTGCACTACGTTGCACTATGTTGCACTATGTTGCATTACGTTGATTTACTTCAAAGGCAGTGGGAACGTACAGTCCGCGTAGTGACTGCATATGGATAACGTGTGCCTAACGTATGTCCAACGTACGTTTATCATTTCGCCACCATGTCATGACGTATCTAACATGTAGGCATCTAGTTCTGGCGATCGAATAACGTATATAACGTGCTGTGAGCGTAATTATGTTGTCCCCTCTCGTTGAACCACGTTATCTCTATGCTTTACCAACATTATGCTCACGTCAACCACACAGCATTGACATCCCAAATTTGCATATTACGGCAAGAAGTTTGATGTGTAGAATTTATTTTCACGTTGTCCCTACGCTGGCCCCTCATGTTGTAGTGTGACAGGGTCATAAATAAACTATCTAAGCATGTGGGATTCATGCAGCGTGTTGCAAGGGGAGTGAGATAGACAGAAGAAGGAAGTACTAAAGGAACGTATGCTTGTATATCCAGCGTGGGACAACAAAACTCTCACAATACCTCCCAGTATCTAACTTCGTTGGTTGCTAGAGTTTTATATCCTGGCAACATCTAAGGTAATATCAGGACAGGTACTGACTTATGACAGTACGCACTCATGGCAACTTTATTGTAATATCCCATTGGGAGACCAGGCCACCAGTACCCTGACCTGATATCCCACTCGGACACATTATCCTGACACCGATCCAACCAGTCCTTGCACTATCCTAATAATGCAAAGCACCTGGCTAGGAAGCTAAAAGTATAAATCTGATTTGACTTGACCAGGGTTTGAAGCTGGGGCTTTGAATCCCGCGATCTACCTCAACGGGAGACGGATGCTGAACTCATTCAGCCATCCCGTCTGGTCGACGCAAGAAGGAAGTGAGAGAGGCAAGCATTCCCCTAACTCCACCATGGCACATCACAACTGTCACACTACCTGATGATATGTAAGAATAACATACAAAATGTATCGCTTCCATCATTGTGGGAGTTGGGAATGCATGCCTGGCACCAGAGGGTGTGTGGGTGTGGGTTGTAGGTGGCTGGGTGTGGGTGTGGGTGTGGGTGTGGGGGTGGTGGGACCCGATGCTGCTCCGGTGCGCCTGCGCATTAACTTGGCGGCACCACTTCGCCGCGCCCAATTAAATTAGAGCGGCGATGGCCGGTGCTTCGCGGATTCGCCGCACGATGGCGCCACCGACGAATCCATTCCGGAACCTCAAATTGGCAATGTTGTGTCTGTAGCGCCACTGTGCGTTGATTTAAGTACGCGCCGCCTCGGCAGCCCGTGCCTCCGCACACGCCGGCGGGTCGAGTCAAGTCCAGTCAAGTCAAGTCCGGCGCTAAGTACAAGTGGGATATGACATTTAGGGGCGACTTTTAGCTAAATGCTTAAAGTTAAAGAGACAGTGATGTGACCATAGGTATTTTCCATTATTGATTGATTGATTGCATGATTGATTACTTGTGGTTTATCGACATATTTGCTACACGGGGCGAATATCCTGGCGAAAACTACTGGTATTTTTTCTTGAAGATTTATACTGCCTGTTATGGATAAGTCTGAATAGACTTGTTTTCACCATTAGACAGTTTGTCGATAGAAAGCCCGAGCCTCCACTTTTTCCAACCCAATGGATTTTTAACCTCCCACACCACATAGACATGGTATGAGAGCAACCGGCCTTTGATGATGCTGTAAGTTATACACAGCAGTGGAAATCCAAGTTTGTATTAACCGATCGTTTGATTTAACCGAGGTTAGTTTAATAGGGTTATACTGTATATACAGAAACAACAATAATCATAGTGTCCTCATACATTGTACATTCATAATGCACCCCCGTTTTTGCCAAAGCCAAGTCAAAGTCAAAGCTCAGTTAAAGCAATGATCGGTTAATCCAAACAAATTTCTAGGGTCCCTTCAAGTTTGGTTTAACGGGGTTATACTGTATTATGCTAGCACTGATCCCATTGTGGTAGTTATGATGTGCATTGGCGGAATATAGGATATTGGGAGTAATTGCTGCATTGGGTTGAGAGTTGGTGTTATTTATATCGAGACTATGTAGGAAGAAGGTTAAGTGTTCGCAAGTTCAATTCAACCACAACTAGAGTAAGTTGTGACAACATTACAGGGTCTGTGTCTTCTATATTTGAATGGTGATCAACCCTTGACCACAGGTAATACGCTCTGGTGCGTCCTGCCTCTCCGGTGTAGGTGCTAACCAGCATGCATCACTCGACTCCCCCCCTCCCCTAGGTGGGGCAACACTCTACACTCCACTCTTTTACCACCAAGTCAGACTGCATTACTTGTTTACCTGACAAGAAGTGTTATCAATGTGGGTAATATTATTCTGGTTATGATTGCTCAGTCATTTCAACAATTATTTCTACATGATAATATATGTGGAGTAGTAGTCCATACCTGCGTAACCAGACAGGATGGCTGAATGAGTTAGAGCATCCATCCCCCTTGTTGGTAGATCATGGAATCGTGGGTTCGAACCTTGATCAAGTCAATGACTTAAAAATTGATAGTTGGCGCTTCCTAGCCAGACGCTCGGCATTATTAGGATACACCAAGGACTGGTTGGCTCAGTGCCAGGATAATGTGACTGAGTGGGATATCAGGTCATGGTGCTGGTGGTCTGGTCTCCCAGGTCGGGCCTCACTATAAATTTGCCATGAGTGTGCACTGTCACACGTGGGTACCCATCCTGATATGACCTTAAATGTTGCTAGGACGTAAACAACAAACAAACAAACGGTACCTGAACTCAACAACCACGCAGTGGGTGCATGGAGAGGGAGTTGACTTGCCGGTGTTAGTGTGCTGGGAAGCCAGATGGGGGCACCACCACGAGTGACACCTAGGAGCCGCTTGGGAATAATATGCTATTCATGACTTCTGTAAATTAATAATCATATAAATGCTATGCATCACTTATATCAACTATGTATAATATACCGCTTCCACCCACACCCACTCTACATATCCCCACCCACCCACACCTCCAGACCTCCCACACCCGCCTTACATCTTTCGACTTGGCGGTGGCTGGAGACACGGCGAGTTGAAAGCATCTTTATCTTGGTTCCATGATTAAATTACAAAGCCCTAAGCCGGCGGCCCGGTCAGGCCGGATTGCCGCGCCGGGGGCCCGGCTTCTAATAGCCGGCGAGCCCCTTCTTACCTGGCGCGTGGATGGGACTTTCCCCCGCACCCCCTCCAGCTGCCCCTCCCTCCGCTCACTCTCGGGTCCCCCCCTCGGGACCCAAGCTGGTTAAATACGGCCGTATCCGACGACAAACGAGTCAGTATCGCAGTATCTCAGCCACACACCACACAGGGCTCCTCCGAAATGGCTATTCCTCCCGTGGGAGGTGGCTAGCCAGGATGGATGGCGGGCGGGGGGGGGGGGGGGGGCATTGCATGGACCGTTGGCCACAGAAGGACGCGGTACAGCCTGAGATGGCCGCCGGTCGGACGCCTCTCTCGTCGGGTGACTGGTTATGTGGTCGCCAGGAACAGCTGGTGACATTCGGCTCGAAAGAAAACCTCCGCTTCATCAGATGGGATGGCCGAATGAGTTGAGCATCCGTATACCGTTTTGCTAGATCGTGGGATTCGAAGCCATGGTTTTGAATGCTGGTCGAGTCAAAGCAATGACTTAAAAATTGATATTTGTCCCATCCTACTCAGGCGCTCTGCATTATTAGGATAGGGAAAGGCCTGGTCGGCTCAGTGTCAGGGTAATGTGAATGAGTGGGATAATAAGTCATGATGCTGGCAGCCTAGTCTCCCAGTGGGGCAGTGCTATAATGTTGCCATGAGTGTGCACTATCACACCAGGGTAATAGTTGGAAAAATATCAGGCATTTTATAATGGAACCTTTATGAGACTTAGATGTTGGACAATGATCATACATTTTACATTGGAACTCTGCTTTTGAATATATGGTAAATCAATGTTAGCAACTTTACAGCTTTTTTTGCGAAATCTAAGGATTTGCCTGATATCTTTCGCATTGTGCCTCTTCTCATATACTACTTGCTTGTGAAGGGCTCTGCACCCTCTCCTTCTTAAGGGCGCATTCCATATACGCGTAATGCGTAATGCGTTATGCGTTACGCGTTATGCGTTATGCGAATGCCAGCATTCCATATACGCGTAATGCGTAATGCGTTATGCGTTATGCGTTATGCAGTGAAGTATATAAAAAGTATATAAAAAGTGTGTGTGACTCTGTGTCTCTGTGTGTGTCTCTATGTGTGTGTATGTGTCTCCGTGTCTCTGTGTGTGTCTGTGTGTGTGTGACTCTGTGTCTCTGTGCATGTCCCTATGTGTGTGTCTGTGTCTCCGTGTCTCTGTGTGTGTCTGTGTGTGTCTGTGTGTGTGTGACTCTGTGTCTGTGTGTGTGTCTATATATGTGTGTCTGTGTCTCTGTGTCTCTGACAAAGAGACACACACAGACACATATACACACATAGACACACACAGAGACACACACAGATACACACACAAACACAGATACACACACATAGACACACACAGAGACACACACAGAGACACAACACAGAGACACACACAGACACACACAGACACACACACAGAGACAGAGACACACACACACAGACACATATACACACACAGAGACACACAGAGACACAACACAGAGACACACACACACACACACACAGAGACACACACATAGACACACACAGAGACACACACACACAGACACACACACAGAAACACAGAGACACACACAGAGACACAGAGATACACACACAGACACACACACATCAACAGAGACACAAAGACACAGACACACATAGACACAACACATAGACACACACAGAGACACACACAGATACACACACATAGACAGACACACAGACACACACAGATACACACACAGACACAGATACACACACAGACACACACACACATACACAGATACAGAATACAGAGACACACACACAGACACACACACATACACACACAGACACACACATACACACACACAGACACACACAGACACAGAGACACACACACATACACAGATACCCACACAGAGACACACACACAGACACAGAGACACAACACAGAGACACACACAGAGACGCACACACATACACACACAGAGACACACACACAGAGACAGACACACATACACAGAGACACACACACACAGACACACAGACACACACAGATACACACACACAGACACACACACAGAAACACAGAGACACACACAGAGCACCGAGATACAGACACAGACACACCCACAGCAACAGAGACACAAAGACACAGAGACACAGACACACACAGCGACACAGAGACACACCACAGAGACACACACACATACACACACATAGACAGACACACACACAGACACACACAGAGACACACACAGATACACACACAGAGACACACATAGACACAGATACACACACATAGACACACACACAGACACAGATACACAACACATAGAGACACACACAGAGACACAGAGACACAACACAGAGACACACACACACATACACACACAGAGACAGACACACACACAGACACACACATAGACACACACAAATACACACACAGAGACACACATAGACACAGATACACACACATAGACACACACACAGACACAGAGACACAACACAGAGAGACACACACATAGACACACACACATACACACATAGACACACACAGACACACACACACACAGACACGCACACAGACACAGATACACACACATATACACACACAGAGACACACACAGAGACACACACAGACAATGGGACTGTCCAAACATGGCTCAGTTTAGCTTGCTTAGAGGGATGTTAGGACCGTCCCAAATATGAAGACTGCTTCCTCACAGGTCCGCCGCATAGACCTACATGTTTGCACTGGCTGTCCGTAATTATCAGTCGCCTCCTCCAGCCTTATATCAATGGACAAATGTGACTGATGCTTTTCTATTCGCACATCTTTTACGCATTACGCATTACGCACCGATCGCTACAGGGACCGATCGGGATAATGAATTTCTGACGCATTCGCATTCGCATTACGCATTACGCGTGTATGGAATGTAGCTCATAGGTTTCAAGGCGTTTCGATTTTTTGTCGCATTCGCATTCGCATTCGCATTACGCATTACGCGTATATGGAATGCGCCCTTTACCCCGGCTAGAGAACACACCTTTTCATTACCCAATATGCCGACTATTAAACTCACATCCAAATCTTCATTTCCCATAATGCATTGAGACCTTTCCCATAATGCATTGAGAGCTCTTGCCCAATAGTTATTCCACTGACTTCAGAGGGGGGGAGGATTTTGACCATTATCTAGTTCTATAATATATATATGGGCTCTATAATCTATTAAGGGAATATAAACAAGGACATTATCAGTTATCAGTTCTCTCTATATTAGTTATTACCTACTGTACTACTCTCATAGGACTTATATATTACCTACTGTACTACTCCATATGGGTTTAGTTCCTGCCTCCGCCAGTACGGTGCCACCTGTGAGTGGCTCCTGGCCACCCAGATACCAGCTGTGTCTGGTCACTACCACTGCCAGACCCGTTTGGATTGTCAGATTTTAATATATATGTATATATATATATATATATATATATATATATATATCAGAAGAGTTCTGAGGCAAAACCCCGTAAACGCGAATCCAAAATTGTAATTAAAATAAAAGATGCTTACAGGAAGCTAATTTTAATTCTCACTAATTCAACTTGTCTTGCGATCTAATGCACATGGAGGAATAAACAAAAGAAAAACATTGGAATCTAAGAAGACAACTTTTCGGAGGTTTGATTCCAATAGCTATAAATTTTGGATTTGCGTTTACTCTGTTTTGCGCATGAACTCGTCATTTATTTCCACATGTCATCACCTTGTTTGTGTTACCACTGACCCAAGCACACACAAATATACTGGAGGACACTGAAAGATACTTCAGAAATGGACCGTCGCTTATCAAGTATTGAGAAAGCCATTGCTAGGTTATAGTTTGAGTTGTTACTCAAATATCCTTACCCCAGACAAAGTCACATCAGGAGATTGAAGGCGCAAAAGATCACAAGTGGCTTATACACATATCAAAGCAGTTCATCGAAAGATTTGGGTAGTTTGATAAACTGCCAAAAGGACCACCCTTGGAAAACTCAGAATCAGTGACACCCATCATCGGATTTGTTCAGCAATCATTGTTGCATTAAGCAATGGCTAGTAATGATCCTGACCAATCAGACTGCCTGTTATACAATTGTCTAGGGTGAGCCTCCTGATTAAGCCTTGCTAGGAGGGCTTAACCAACTTGACCTATTCCCCAATTACACCAATGGTACACGAATGGACTGCGCTGATTAAGGCACAGAGGGAGTCGGTAGAAAACTAGCTTAAATGTGTTAGTAGGAGACAGAGTAGTTTGTGCATTGAGTGAAGCTGGAAGGGGGAATTAGCCTAACATAGTAGCAAGGATTCTCTAGTAAGGCCGCATAGTCCGATAGGGTTGAGTTTCTCCTATTTCATTTAGATTCATGTATTAGATCGATCATTGAGAACTACCTTACATTATTATGAAATAACCTTTTTTTGTGATGCAGTATTTGTTAACGTATATTGGCTAATTTGGAATATGCAAATTAATTAGGCATTGGCATTATTGTTCTAACCCCATATATTTAAGGATTCGCCTCTTACATTTACTTTATGTGCAGACATAAGAGAAGGTGTACCAGTATTTAATATGGATGTGTAGAATCAACTTTAGATAATGATTTTCTTTTGCTGCATTGTATGTTTTCATACGACTAGGCAGGATTAATATTCATTACATATGAATATGTCAACTATGGTGGGCAAGGGACCACTATGCAGTCATCCAACTATGATGATAGTTACAATAATGTGAATGTACTACTCCAAGCAGTATGTCCATTACATATGAAGCAGTTGGATGGCATTGTAGTAGGCTGCACTACCCTCTCAGACAAGGAACCTGCTTCTTGTCTTTGTTTGTTGTTGGTTTACATCCTAGCAACATATATGGTAATATCAGGACGGGTAGTGAATTGTGCCAGTGCGTAATCATCGCGACTTTACAATGCTGCCTACTAGGAAACAAGGCTGCCAGCACCATGACCTGATATCCCACTCAGTAACATTATCCTGACATTGAGCCAACCAGTAATTGCCCTATCTTACTAATCCCGAGCGCCTGGCTAGCAAGGGACAATTGGAAATTGTTACGTCATTGGTTTGACTGAACCAGGGTTCGAACCCACGAACACGTGTGTGTGAATAGGGGGTTTGCAACAGGGAGCCTTCTACTGTACGGCTGTGGTATGTGCTGTCCTGTCTGTTAGAAATACATATTATCTGCGCTAAGTACTGAAAGTAATAATAATAATAAACCACAATAAGGACAAGAGTCATATATGTAAATGGAATGAGTAAATCTACTCTGGCTGGCCTCTAAGACCCCAATCTTTATTAAAGAAAGATTCAGGTAGAAGTGACCAACCAGTGTTAGGACAGGAAGCACTTGCTGACCAGCTGCTTTGCTTACCTGCCCCAACAAGCAACCAGTCTCCAAGCTGCTCTAGCTGTACCATAGAACCTTCCAGAATCAGCACACAATAGATTCACTTTCAACGCTTATATACTATTTGCATAAAGGTAAACATTTATACATACACATAAAAGACCGCTTCTTGCTTATCAGAAAGAGTAGCCTATGTGGCTTCCTCCAAAGAAATATGTCAGAATGACCATATGTTTGACCCACAATAGCCGCTGATATTAAAATCAAGGCGCTGTAAAGGAGTTGTTAAATAAAACAAGCTTATTTTTCTGTTGACTGAACAGCAATGGACACGGGAGGGGGCGACCTAACGCATGCTGACAGCTTGACCGCGCCCCTCTCCGCCTCGACTGTCACACACACACATAGTCAGAGCAGTCCCGGTGCTTGATCACAATGTGACGGCCGATCATTCGAGTCGATGGTCACCGTGCCTTAGGAGGCACTGCTGGTGCCCGGCGTCACTCAGGACGCTAATTACTCATTTTACGGCCAATGAAGGTATGCAGCGTCAGGACTGATTGATAGCCAGTAATAAGCAGCAGCACAGCAGTGGCTACTCCCCGATGACTTGCCTCACAACCCGCCGTTTCTACCCCACATACCCTGCCTACCAGATCACTACATCACATATTTGCGTTCGTCCCCCACACACCCCACTCCCTACCCCACTCCCTCCCCCGCCTACCAGATCACTGCATCACAACTTGGCATTCCTACCCCACAAACCCCACTCCCTCCCCCACCTACCAGATCACTGCATCACAACTTGGCATTCATACCCCACACACCCCACTCCCTCCCGCCCACCTTCCAGATCACTGCATCACAACTTGGCGTTCCTACCCCACACACCCCACTCCCTCCCCCCCCCCCCACCTACCAGATCACTGTATCACAACTTGGTATTTCTACCCCACACACCCCACTCCCTCCCGCCCACCTACCAGATCACTGTATCACAACTTGGCATTTCAACCCCACACACACCCCAATCCCTCCCCCCTGCCTACCAGATCACTGCATCACAACTTGGTATTTCTACCCCACACACCCCACTCCCTCCCGCCCACCTACCAGATCACTGTATCACAACTTGGCATTTCTACCCCACACACCCCAATCCCTCCCCCTGCCTACAAGATCAACTTGTCGTTCCTACCCCACACACCCTACTCCCTCCCCCCCCCCCCCACCTACCACATCACTGCATCACTGCTTGGCGTTCCTACCCCACACACCCCACTACCTTCCGCACCTACCAGATCACTGCATCACAACTTGGAGTTCCTACCCCACACACCCCCCTCCCACCCTCCCCCGCCTACTAGAGCACTGCACCACAACCCGGCGCTACTCCACTACCCCCCCCCCCCCCCCCCCCATCCTCGCCAGCGCATCCTCTTTTATCGCCCGCGCTGTCACTGTTGAACTGCTGAGCGGGTGGTCTTTGTTCTAAATCTGGATGGTTGTCAATTATGCTTAAATATTGTCACCGTCAATTAGCATTTCCTTTTTTCTTTTTTTCTTTTTGGTTAAAGCGTGACAGTTTATTTCCCGGGAGGACGGCGGTATTTCATTTTAATTATATAATTTTATTATTTTGTATTCGTTCTCAATTTGCCGCGCGCAGCTGAGTTGAGGCCAGTTGGCTGTCTGACGCATGCGCGCCGCATGTTGAGAAGCTGCTGCAAATGGGTGAGGTATGCAGACCAGGTCGGGGCCCTTCTTGGAACAGTCCAACAACTACAGTGGTAGTGTTTCACAAAGTAACCATTAATATAATTAGACACTCTGCGAATCGAATTCGCGTGTTTGTATGTGTGTGTGTGTGTGGGCGGGGGAGTAAGCTGTACTGGAATGGGAGAGAGGGCGGGTTGTTTGTGTGTGTGGGGGGGGGGGGAGTAAACGCGTGAGGAAACACGCGCATAATCAGCTGGAGTAAACAGACAGCAACATACACATCTCCTACTTTAAAATACGGATAAACACTGCTCAGTGAGGAACATTAGAAGTAAGAGAGCATAATGATATCAACCTCATGACTAATCTGGGATGAAAATCATTGGCTATCACTCAATAAGCCAACGGTACAACATTACCCACAGGAACTCCTCCCCAAGGTGCAAGTGGAAGTATATGAGTGGGCCAAAGAGCAGTCTATACCCCCATGGTTGAGTGGAGGTGCCCTATTGTTTGGGACTTACTGCTATACCAACAGAGTATTATCATGGGCAGTTCTGGCATGTAGCCATATGTTGTAACTACTGAATTATTTCCTAATATTCACTGCTAATTTACTCAATCCAGTTCCAACTAAATGGCCTGGACATATTCAAGACATTTGATATAAGTATGTGCTTTCTAGTGATGTATTCCAATATGGAAACATCCCAAAACTCAGTGTATCAGCGCCCAAACTGTCAAAGTACACATTAATCTTATGAAAAAATGTGACCTTCGAAATTGAACCGGGGGTCGAATGAGGTATTTAACCACCATAGCCCAATCGAGGTAAGCTCTCCAACCTGGTGACTTGAGATAGATGCTGATGACAATATCATACTACATATACATATATTGTAAATAACTGCAATGTCACATGGCTGGAAGACCAGTGGCACGGTGCTGACAAAATACTTTATTCAATGAATAAACTATATTTACAACAACAACAAAAGAATAGCCATTGGCCACCGGCAGATAGGAGGCGTCACGTCAGGTGACGGGAAGCTTCCAACTGCATGCCGGGAGGTGGCGCCCCGGAGCGATGGGCGGGATATGGGGGGAGTATGGAAGGTGGGAGGGAGATGTGGGGAGGAGCGACGGGGGTAAGCGGGATGGACTCGGGGGGGGGGGGGGGGGGGGAGGATCTGTCACTCACTCTCCAACCCTCGGCCGCGCGTGGACAAGCAACGCGGCGCTATCCACTCTCCAAGCGGAGTTTTAAACTGGGTATTAGCTAGGGATCGGCGCTAGGTTTGCTTTGCTGTGCCTGTGTTTGGAGAGCGGCTGGCGCCAACTTTGTCACGTGATTGCATCGAAACCCAGTCTGCCCAGTCTGTAATGAAGAACGCCTCAGTTCCTCTTGCACAGCTCCACTGTCAATCTCCTATCGCAGGGAGCAGGGCGATCGGGCAATGTGGGCACACACGGCTGTCTCTTCTTGAATTAAGGATTTTATTCTTCTTTTCTTTTCGGGCTTTATTTTGCGTTGAGTTTGTTAAAGTTGTATAGTCCGATGGTTTTGAATTTCTGTATTTTTTCTGAGGTAAATGTATGAGATCGATCACTACTATCTACTTTACATTAGTTCAAAGTTTCTTTTATTTTAAATGGTAAACTTTTGAGATATTTTGAGTGCAAGCATGGAAAATTAGTTTTGGCAAGCTTGCGAAAGGTCTGACACCATAGACTTCTGCAGTAACATGTTCTGTTAAATTGCCTTCTACACAGAAAGAAATGCTTAATAAGTACATCAGTATCTAAGTTAAATATGTGAAATCAAATCTGGATAATTGGTTTGGTGTTGAAAATATGATATTTCATTAACTTTGTACAGCTATCAGAGACGATATGCACTGTCATGCTATATAGAGGCAGATAAATATATCACGCTATTCAAAGTGTGCCCCCATTACAAAGGGAGTATGTCTACACCTCAATTAGGACCTCCTGCAAGTAAGGGTATGTTTGGTTTAAAGTTTCATAGTCCGATGAAAACATCAAATTGTCAAAACCAAACCACTTATCTAGATTTGATTATACATATTCAACTTAGACATGAGTGCACTTATTAAACATTTCTTGCAGAATAGAAGGGCACACTAAGTGAATTAATAGAAACCATTACTATTGACGTCTATGCTGTCAGACTTTTGGTATGCTTGCCAACATTATTTTGGCATGATTTGACATCAAATATATCCATGCTTAGCCATTTAAAATTCAAGTTACTTCAAACTAAAGTAAAGTAGGTTATAATGATTAGCATAATATATTTATCTCAGAAAATAGCAAAAATTCAAAAGCATCGGACTATGCAACATTAATTTGCCCACTGTAACCTCTTCACCCTTACCCCTACCTACCCTCGACCCCCCACATCCACCCACCACCCGCCGCGCACAGACGTCCACATTCCACAATGTAGTATGGATATTCCCAGTTCCGCTGATCTCCTTGAATGAAGGAAGCTGAGACCCATCATGCCTGGTCGCAGCTTTAGCTTATACGCTGGAAGGTGGAGAAGGTGGTGAGTATACGCACACAAAGTGATATTTTATCGGAGCAATTAAACTATAGTTATTTGACTTGGGAAAGTTCAATGGAAGGGTTGAACCTTTTGCAACACTTCTGGAATAGTCAATGAGCATACACTATTGGTATTTTGCTTTGGTATATGTGCATTTATGAATATCCTAAATGCAAGCATTCAATAGTTTTTAATGGATCCTCAATCCACAGAGAATATTCTCTCTTCACCCGAATATGTTCCTCTGAATCATAATCTTTATGGTATTATTTGTATATGTTACCATTTCAAATCTATGCAAACCTGTCCACTTATAACAAACACTCTCTTATGTTATTTACCTATGTAGAGTTGGTACCTGGATCTGTGGCTGTGCAAGTAGGCTGTAGGGAAATACGATATAGACACAAATAAAGTGAAAGTAAGACTGAAGAGAGTAAGTGAAGGCAAGCCTTCTATCTTTATTTTTATAGTACATAGGTTCCCTGGTAGGGTGTCACACCACCCCTGTCACCCAAGAGGAGAACATTATGTCTAGACCCCATGGTAGTCTGCCCACCACCAGGTGTTGCCTGGCCATTGCCAACCCTGATCTAGCTGCTCCTCACAGCCTGATTGTGTTGACCCCTACTGGGTTGTGTTGACCCCTACTCAGGCAGAAGTGCCAGGTCCTGAGTGCCACTCCACTCAACCTGCCAGCACTCACTATGTCATCCGCATGGAACTGAGCTATAACCCAACCAATACATATATATATATATATATACATATACACATATACATACAAGCTCCACTGGCTAGGCATACAAATAACACATCACATAAAAGTACCCCCCTGCCGTATATCAGAATACTTTACAACTAGCCTGGTGTTGAGTATTAATGGAAAGAGGCAATGACTGCTTTTCTCCATATAAGGATAATATGTTTCAGTCGGACATCGGGTCATGGCCGCGGTGGTTTTGTCTGTCAATAGGATGGACTAGAAAGTCAGGATGGGTGCACATTTTCACCAGTTAGTACCACATTCTCGCAGGAACTTAGGTGTGGCCAGGACGTAAAACCCAGTAAATACACAAGCTGGATTCCACCTCAATAACTTGCAAATCACATGATTTCGTTTAAACTTAAAGCTGCATAATCCGATGAAAACATAAAATTGTCATGACCAAAACAATTACCTCGATTTGCTGCTACATATCTCCCTTCGCCACTGGTACCAGGGTGCATATATAATATTATAAGGCAATACTAGGGCAATAGAATAAAACCTGTTATTGCAGAGGCCTATGGTCTCAGCATTTTGGCATGCTTGCCAACATTATTTGTGTATGGTTACCCTTCAAATATCTGCAGTGTTAGCCATTTAAAATAAAAGTTACTTCGAACTAAATTAAGCTAGATTTTAACGATCAACTTAATATATTTATCTCAGAAAATGACAGAAGCTCAAAGACATCGGACAATGCACCTCTAAAACTACTCCGAAGCTGAGTATTTCGAGAGCAGGTTAGTTTTGAGCATGTAGTTTGTTGTACATGTGCCTGGCGGTATGAGGTTGAGCTATTTAAGTTTCCGGGCCAATGCCAGTGATCTGGTAGGCGGGCGGAGGAGTAGGGTGTGGCGGGGAGCTTATCACTTGGGCCCAACGCACTGGTTGTATGCAGTGGACCTCACCGGCAAGTGACAGGGTAGATTCTCCACTAAGAGGTCTTGGGGCGACTGCCTAGCTGATATAAGCCTGATCGAAAACAGGAAGTGTTCTGAATATAAAACTGCATAGTCCACTGAACGCATCAAGTTATCAAAACCAAAACAATTAGTGAGATTAGGGTCTAGATATCTAACTTAGAAATTGGTGCACATATTACGTATTTGTTGCTGCATACGAAGATTGAGTCGAATTAATAGAACTATTTCCTGCAGAAGCCTATGGTATTCTAGCTTTGATGTGCGTGAGAAATTGAATCGTCCATGTTTGCACTTCGAATATCTGAAAAGTTAGCTTCACCAGACGCGATGGCTGAATGAGTTGAGCGTCCTTCTCCCGTTGTATGCACACTTGTATAATCAATATTATTTCAAAATTAAAATAAAGTAGATTATTATCATCAAACTTATATATGTACCTTTAAAAATTAAAGATACAACAGCAATTGTTGAAACAATTCAAAACTACGAAAATTATTTGTTTAAATACCCAAACATATGAAAAAATACAAACATACAAAAAATAATAAACACCCAAAAAGATTTATTTTTAAACTAAAAGATATATACATTACAAAATGTACACCATTAGCGGACAGAACTTAAACACTTGATGAATCCACATTCAAGTCTTACATCTGTATTATTCAGTAGCCGTACTCGATTTTCAACCAGGTCTGCCTCACTTCCGGTCGGTGCCGAGTTAGATGGCCGGTGTACATTAACTATTCCAAGCTGCGTCCGACTCGTCTGGGAGCGGTTGCACCAGATGCCACGGGCAATAAACAAACTGAATACGGTGTTCCGATACAGAGTCAACCCTCCCTAATCCAGCCTACTTTCTTCCCATCAGCCGATGTCAGATTAGCGAGACCGTCAGATAAGCACAGTTTGTTTTTTAACCTCGACCACCTCGTGCGAGCATTGAATTAGCCAAAATCATCACTCCAGATAATTTCAGCAGATAGCGAGATTTCCAGATTCAATGGGCCTATGCATTTTACCAAGGTGACTGCATGAACAATACATTGTTGTTAAGCAGCCTTACTTATTTTTCTTTTCTTGATGATTTATACTGCCCATCATGGATAAGTCTGAGTAGACTTGTTTTCACCATTAGACCGTTTGTCGATAGAAAGCCCGAGCCTACACTTTTACCAACCCAAAGGATTTTAACCTTCCACACCACATATGAGAGCAACTGTCCTTTGATGACGCTGTATGTTATACACAGCAGTGGAAATCCAAATTGGCAGAGGTGGGGGGGGGGGGCATGGGGAATCAAACCACCAACCTTCAGATTAGGCGTCTGACCTAGACAAAAGTCAGACACTCTAACCACTCTGCCACAGAGAACACCACACTTACAGGCACCCAGCTGGAGGTGGAAATGCTGGTGGGAGATGGGCATGACATCAACCAACGCCTGTACTTGGACTTGAGTGCTGGGTAGTAGAGCCGAATTAGACACTGTGAGACAATGGCAATGCATCACCGTAGGTGTCGTAACGCAGGATGCAGGTCGGGCAGGAGAGTGATGGAAGATGTCCCTGTGACCAGGAGAAGTAACAGAAGCTGCGGTAGGAGAGGCGACAATCAGCTGATGTTAAAGCTGCATAGTGTTGTGGGTGGGTGTTGGTTCTGCCATTTTCATGAGCAGATAAATATATTACTTGTATTGATATATTCGACATATCTCTATATTCTAGTTATTTTGTATTATAAATGGTTAACTTTGGGGGTATTTGAATTGAAATGGAAAGATGCAAGGACTATGTTGGTGTGCACATCAACATTCTGACAACATGGGTTTCATTTGTCGGCCTATGCAACTTTAAAGATGCCTAGTCCTGGGGCCTGATTTAATGTAGATTAGTATGCAATCGAAATGGTGGGCAATAACCCTGTGAAGCATACCCCAAGTTAAAGTCGCATATTCCGATGAAGCATCAGATTTTCAAAACCAAACCAATTATCTACATCTAATTCTACATACCTAACTTAGATAATGGTGGACTTATTAAGCATTTATTGCCACATAGAAGGTGATACTGAGTCAATTTAATAGAACCGGTTACTGCTGAAGCCTATGGCATCAGAGTTCTGCATGGCATGCTTGCCAAATTAATTTGACATGTTTGCACTTCAAATATCTCAAAGGTTAGTCATTCAAAATAAAAGTTACTTCAAATTAAAGAAAGGTAGATTATGACAATCAATTTAATATATTTACCCCAGAAAAATGGCAGAAACTTAAAACCATCGGACTATTCTATGAGCAAGAACATTGTTGAATATATTCTGATATAAGGTCGATTTATTGGTGACACTATCTGCAATCAAGGTAGGTGGATAAGAAAACCCTTGGTCGTAATGCTTGCATTGCGCTTGATTCGCAGTGGAGGAGGAGTACCTCCCCCCCCCTCTCTCTACCTCCCCCCAGCCCGCGACCGTTGCGTTGCGTAACCCCCCCCCCCCTCTCTCTCTCCCTTATAACCCAGCCTCGCTGCCCTCTCTTGCCACTTGCTATCCGGACCGCACCTCGTCCACACCTCTCTCTATCACCTCTCCGCCGGCCGGACACCTCCTTGATATGTCTGAAAAGAGTTCCAGGAGGGGGTGCCTGCCGGCATTTTCACTTTCTTACCCTTACTCTGTCCCGTGTCTATGGCTCGCCGGTTGGTTACCATAGGGCAGATAGGCACGGGCCTTTGACTCAACTCTCCTCATTTCTCTTTCCTAGATCTGCCCATTCGATTTCTTCCCAGGCTCACTTCTTCCCTAACCAGGGTTGTTGTGTTCTTGGGGGGGCTCTTGACCTTTTTGCCATTTCTCTGACTGGTTCTTGTTGCTGGAACGACCGCTGCTCCCACCTTGCCCGCACTTTCCTCGAACCCCTGCTGACCGGATGCAAGTGCTGCACTACAGTCGCCATACAGATTACTACAAACAGACGGCACGGAGAGATCCGCTGCCACCGGCGCCCCGTCGTCACCACGTCTTGAAGGATGTCCCCAGCCTTCACAACACTTCCTCTGAGACCACTTCACCCGCAGAAGACATGTCTTAACCAAAGACTGGGCCGATTTATCGGAGCCTCTCTATAAATGTTGCAGTTCTGCAACCGGTAACCGTCGTAAGGTTACGAACACCCCATACCATACCATACCCTCTCTTGCCAGTCATCCTCCTTCCCCTGCCAGACGCACTCCTCCCTTTCTTCTCCACCCACCCACCCAAACTACACTCACTTCTACCCTCTAGGGCGGAGGGCTCTTCGGGGCCGCTCCCCTAAAAAGACTCTGACATTATCCTGCACTTTATTGTTATTTATCATTGTACATATACTCCCCCACATTGTACATTGCCCCCCCCCCCCCCCACTTTACATAATAAAGTGTGCTTTTCTCCACTCCTGCCTTGGTCTTCCCCCTTCGCTGCGCATCACGTGCACATATCAGGAATCGTGTATTTATGAGTTAAAAGTGACATTAAATAATATGGTTTTTAATGAAGGCTAAAAGTAGAAAAGACAGAAGCCATTTCACGGCATGTAAATACACCTGATCACAGTTGTAACTCCTCCACAGGAACCAGCGGGCAATATATCTCAAAAGACATGTATTCCAAACTCACCACCAATCTGGCTACCAGTTCCAGTAACATTTAAAAGGAACGCTCATTCCGTATTGAACCAGGCTTATAACAGTTAGATACTGCTAGATGAAAGATGGACTCCTTCTTCTAGTGTATAGATTCTCACAGGGCTATATCGAACCCACTACGCTTTCCGCAAGGGGGACCATGAGTCTCCGACACTAGGTTACCGGGCGCGGTGGCCGATTCGGTAGAGCACACGCCTCCCGTTTGGAAGATCGGGAGTTCAAATCGTGGTCGAGTCAAACCAATGACTTACAAAGTTGATACTTGTTGCTTCCAAGCCTAGCGCTTGGCATTAATAGGAGAGGGCAATGGCTGATTAGTTTAGTGTCAGGAGGCTCTGACTGAGTGGGATATCCCATCTAATTTCCCAGTGGGGCAGCACTATAAATTCGCCATGACTGCACACTGTCACACATCAGTACCTATCCTGATATGACTTTAGATGTTGCCAGGGCGTAAAACTCCAACAACGAAGCTATCCAGCGGAATGGTCAAATAACAACTATGCTTCTAATTTCTAGATTCAGACGGGTGAGCATCGAACACACAACCCTTTCAGCATGTGGCCGCATCTTTCTCCACCGCTAGGCCGTCCCCTACTGCCGGCTGGAGATGAGTGAAGGACATAGTATACCAGGGGTGTAGCTAGACCTTTAACGATCTGTTCTCCTAATTTTGGCAGGGGGTTTAGGGGGCCACTTAAGCTTAAGCTGGCGGATTTTACACATTTTAGACTTGAGTTTTCGACACTCCGGACTACTACATGCCTCCTCTCTCTCTCTCTCTCTCTCTCTCTATCTCTCTCTCTCTCTCTTTATTATTTTCTAATTAAATTGTTTGTTGACAAAACGATGTGGACGTTTTGGCATACGCACCTAGCTACGCCCCTGTATACACACAGACTAGAGGATACCGGGAAGTGGGTGGGCTGGGCCGGGGTGAGGGGAGGGAGGAAGTGAGGGGAGGGTACCGCTGGGCGTGAGGGTGGGTGGGGGCGGGGGGGGTCCGGTAGGTGATCAGTCAATTAGACACGTGGGCATCACGTGCAGTCCCCACTCGGCGCCCCACAGACAAGTTGTGATTGGAATGACGAGGCGTTAATGCACTCCTCCTTCCAGCAACAGTATCCACCTGATCGCGCCAAATATGCGCAAATTGTCGCCTCATGGATCACTCACCCTCCACCCACACCCACACTCCCACACCCCCACCCACACCCACCCACCCCACACCCACACCCACACCCACACCCACACACCCACCACACCCCACACCCACACCCACACACCCACACACACACACTGCAACATCCCCCAGCATCACCGGACGCGGTGGCCGAATCGGTAGAGCGCGGTCCTCGATGCGGGAGATCTGGAGTTCAATTCCTCGGTCGAGTCAAATCAATGACTTATATACAATTGATACTTATCACTTCCTAGCCTGGTGCGTTTGGTATTAATAGGAGAGGGCAATGACTTGGTAGCCCAGTGTAAGGATAATGTGACTGAGTGGTTTCGTTGGCTTGATTTCCCAGTGGGGCAGTACGATGACATCAACGTGAGCGTGCACTTTCACAAGTCTCTAGCTGTCCTTAAATGAGCTTGGTGTCCGGTGTGTATGGTGGGAAGTTTTGAACATGCACAAAACTTGTACCGGACACCGCCGGACTGGCCTGTAGGGTTGGTGTCCGGTGTAAGTCCATTTAGTCCGTTTTGTCCGTTTCATGTCCAGTACCCATCCGTTACGTCTCTGGTTTGCTTCCTACAGAGTCTGTTGACAGTCCTGTGGGAATTCGGTCTGTCGGTTTTTTATTTGTTTTCGGCGCGTCCGTGAACAGTCCGGTAGGTGTCCAGTAGGTGTCCGGTTGGTGTCCGGTCCATCCGTTTGACATTCGGTTTTCGCCAATCGGTTGACCGTTGCTTGTCCGTTGTTATTCGTGGCTATTCGTTAATGTACGTTCCTTGTCCATTGAAAGTGCAAAAGTTCGACACATTTCAATACATTTTGACACCAGACACCAACGGACTAGACAATTCTGTGTCCGGTTGTGTCTGTTGCTCAATCCGATGATGTGTTTGTTTGTTTCTTTGTTGTTGTTTTACGTCCTAGCAACATCTAAGGTCATATCAGGACGGGTGATGTGTGACTGGGGCTTTACAAACTCACCTCACACCCATCGGCTAATAATAGGACAGCCACATGTTAACGACGTCACCATCTCATTGCACATGGTCATTATGTGTTACCGCGCGTGTATGCATTAAGCAATTATTGCCCGAAATGGGACCTATCGAAGGAGTATTGACCGAAGCCGCCCTGGAGATTGTCACGTGACACTATTCACGTTATATATGAGTAGCCTAAATTAAAAGTTAGTGCATCTACAAATATTCTTCTAATGCCAAATAAAAAAAAACATTCAATAAATGCTCTAGCAAACACATATAGAGCCTTTGAATGGAATCCACAGTGATTTTATGTTTGCGTTAGGTCAATGCCCATAGGGTGGAAACCCCATATCCTGCAAAAAATGGCCTATTAAATACACAGTGTTAAGTGGCCGTAGTTTGGATGACTAGCCAGAACCCGGCATGTAATGGCCCTGTCACATTACGACGCTTCTCGCCGGTGTGCCGCCAACGTGCAAAATAAGTTGTACTCGGCGAGACACGTTGGCGCGGTGGCAAAACGTTTGACGTCAGCACAACGTGTTGGTAGCGTGCGGCCGAAAGTGTTGGCACGCTGTCCTGATATGACCTGAGACATAGCTAGGATGTAAAACAACAAAGTGATGTGTTTAGCGCAACATGTGGGAATGCGTAGTGTGCACATAACGTTTGCATAATGTTATTCCAGCGCTTCAAATGGATCTCGACGGCCTCCTAACATCCCCATACTGTTCACACCCACACATTGGCACACATCAAAAGTTTTGTGCAAGCACAAAACTTTCGACGGGCCACGACGCGTGCCACCGATCCTCACTGACCGTCGACGTCCATCAATGTGTACCAATGTACACCTAACGCATGTGTAATGCTTCCTGACGTGTCCCGATGTTCCGTTGGTGAGAAGCATCGTAATGTGACAGGTCTATAAGCTAAGCAGGGAGCGGGGATTTGGTATCAGACACTCGATCCTTGCCCGACGAATGAGATTTCCCCTCTAACTGTCTATATATATATATATGAAGTGAAGCTGTGCCCATGAATTTCTCGGCGCTTAAGTGTGTAGCGTACACAATGTCATGCTCAGATAGGCTTCTCTCCCCCTCCTAGACCAGACGGCATGGCCGAATGAGTTGAGCGTCCGTCTACCGTTTTGGTAGAGCATGGGATTCGAACCTACGGTTTCGAACTATAGTCTAATTAAACCAATGGTGTACAAGTTGGTACATGTCGCTTCCACGCTTGGCGATCGGCATCATCAGGATTGGACAATGACTGATTAGCTTGGTGTCAGGATAATGTGAGTGAGTGGGATATCAGGTCATGATGCAGGCGACATCATCTCCCAGCGGGCCAGCACTGTAACCTCACCATGAGTGCACACTGTCACAAGTTGGTTTTCGCCCGTCGCAAGTTGGTATCTATCCTGATATGACCTTAGATGTTGTGAGGATGTAAAACTCCCAACAATCAACCAACATCCCCCTCCTCCCCACACACACCACCACCACCACTACCAATATCCGTCATGTATGCGTAGCATGGCATTGGTCGGCGATCTATGCGGTTACTGCTTCTGGTGGTAGATTTGCATTTTGATTGATCGGCGAAGATATGTTTGCTTATTTAATTCCAGGGTAGAGGTAGGCAGCAGCACAGTGTGGTTTAATTATACCGTCCCAGCACCGGTGGGGAGCATATGTGTATACACACTTAGGAGTTGCCACGGTCTTGTCTTGTTATACCGACACTGTGGACAGAAACTTGTGTTGACAACTAATTGCAGTGACTGGATAGCATCTTTTAGTACTACACAAGGAGTGGATAAAATGATGCATGATGTGTCAGTAGTTTATGGAATAGTTGGTCTATCATCTTTTAATCAGCATTTGTATGTTGGTTAACACTAAACAGCATTCACTCTTTCAGTAGAGCTAGTGGATAAGCAGGTCTCCCAGGAAATAAACAATTAAATTGCTGATGAAAACCAAGTATTTAATTCCAGGGTAGAGGTAGGCAGCAACACAGTGTGGTGTAAGTATACCATCCCAGCAACGCTGCGGATCATATGTGTATACACACTTAGGAGTTGCCACGGTCTTGTATTGGTATACCGACACTATGGAAACAAACTTCTGTGGACAACTAATTGCAGTTACTGGATAGCATATTTTAGTACTACACAAGGAGTGGATAAAATGAGGCATGATGTGTCAGTAGTTTATGTAAATAGTTGGTCTATCATCTTATAGTCATCATTGGTAGGTTGATTTACACAAAACAGCATTCACTCTTTCAGTAGAACTTGTGGATAAACAGGTCTCCCAGGAAATAAACAATTAAATTGCTGATGAAAACCAAGTATGGGGTACATTCAGTCTCCAAATAAAAGGAGCACTTTGCTGCATAGTCCGATGAAAAGATACAATTTCCTAAGACAAGGCATTTAGTTAGGTTTATTCAGATGTAATTATCATAGATAGTTTTGCTCATATTAAGCACAGTTTGCAGCATAGAACGGAATATGTAATCATTGAAATATAACCTGGTCGTGCTGAAGCCAACTTAACTTTGGCAATTCTGTCAAAATTAGACTTGCTTGCGAAATTTAATTTGGCATGTTTTTTTTTACTTCAAATTACTAAAGGAATTACCCATTCAATATTAAAATTACTTCAAACTAAACTGAAGGAGATTGCATGTATCCCTCCTAAGTCTTAGAAAATGACAATCTCCTTCTCCTTTCCACTTACTTTTCTGCCTTTGATTTTCTCCGCCTCAGTCTTAGTCTTACACTCATTCTAACTCAGTCATATTTGTTATCTTAGGCTTATTATTAATCCTAATCTTAGTCTTAATTGTAGTCTTAGTCGCAATCTTAGTCTCATTTCATGTTCATATTCATATTCATATCATATTCATATTCATATGAAGCAACCTTTCACAGATGCGTCAAATCCAGTGCTTCATCCGTGTACTTCAGGACGGACATTTGATGTGTTCTCAGGAATAATTCACTGAACAAAGCCCGGGTAGGGGGAAGCCCATTGACAGTTCATGCAATTTAGCTTTTTTATTCTGCCCGTACATCAATTATCCATAGGTTACGGTGCCTGCTTGAATTCCAGAATGACAATTGCACATGATCACGAACATTGCGACCACACATGGCCTTGTAACACTAACAGACAATGACAGTCATTGAGAATGTGGGTGTGTGTGAGTGTGTGGGTGTGGGTGTGTGGGTATATGGATGTGTGGCGGTGTGGGTATGTGGGTGTGTGTGGGGGTGTGGGTGGATGTGTGGGTATGTGGGTGTGCGGGTGTGCGCATGTGTGGGTTTGTGGGTGTGTGGGTGTGTGGGTGTGTGGGTGTGTGCATGTGTGGGTGCGTGTGTATGTGTGGGTGGGTGGGAGTGTGGGTGTGGGTGTGGGTGTGGGTGTGGGTGTGTGGGTGTGGGTGTGTGGTGTGGGTGTGGGTGTGTGTGGTAGGTGGGTGTGGGTGTGTGGGGTGTGGGTGGGTGTGCGTGGTGCGTATGTGTGTGTGGTGTGTGGGTGTGTGGGTGTGTGGGTGTGTGGGTGTGTGGGTGTGGGTGTGTGGGTGTGTGGGTGTGTGGGTGTGGTGGATGTGTGGGTGTGTGGGTGTATGGGCGGGTGGGGGTGTGGGGTGTGGGTGTGTGGGTGTATGGGTGTGTGGGTGTATGGGTGTGTGGGTGTGTGGGTATGTGGGCGTGTGGGTGTGTGGGTGTGTGGGTGTATGAGTGTGTGGGTGTATGGGTAGGTGGGTATGTGTGTGTGTGGGTGTGGGTGTGGGTGTGTGGGTGTGTTTGATTGATTGATTGAATGGTGGTTGCTTTATGCTGTGTCGGCAGCATAGGCCATATTCACGGCGAGAAATGTTTGATTTTTGTTCAAACTATCGCTTTTACATGTAAAAGCAGACAATCACTTATGTGCCAATAGACACTCATTAAATGAGAAAGCTCACAATCATATATTTGTGGTCAAGGGAAACAAATTCCCATAGAAAAAGAAAAGTGTTATTAATAATTGATAGAATCGATTTAGTAAACTATATGAGGTGGTACAGTCCAGCTGCCCTCAAAAAGGCTAAACTGTTTTCCTGTTTTACCTTAGTAAAATGGTCATGCATTCTGTCTGCAGTGTAGAACTGTTGGCGCAGGTCAAAAAAATCAATGCAACTTAGTAAAATGTGTTTGAGTGTCGGCGGGGACTGACACCCAATACATTCAAGGTTCCCCCTTGAGCAGAAAAGCATGTGTAAGCCACGAGTGGCCAATACGGCAGCGGCTAAGGACCACTTGGTCCCGCCGACCTCCCTCATGAGTCTGTGGTGGCTTTCCCACAGATGGTTCAATTTCTTTAAGTTTATTAATGTTTTCATCCCACTCATGTTGCCATTTGGATTTTATGTGGGTGGCTACTAGTGGTTTCAGATCAGAGTGAGGGATCAGACACGGTTCAAGATCACAGTTCAGGGCCTTCTTCGCAGCCCAATCAGCTCGTTCATTTCCTTGTATGCCGGCATGGCCAGGCACCCAGCACAGGTGGATGTCATACCCATCCGTTGTCAGTTGATTCATTTTATAAATGACCATTGCTAGAATAGGGTGATTCGTTTTCAGTCCAGCAACAGGCAGGAGGCAAGAGAACAAATCACTGATTATAACATAGTTAGTATGGTTGGATACCTCGATACACTCCAATGCGAGAAGGAGTGCTCGGGCTTCTGCAGTGAAAATCGAGCTCTGGTCGGGCAAACGTACACCAATATGGGTGTGTGGGTGTGTGGGTGTGGGTGTGTGTGCGTTGCGCTGTGGGTGTGTGGGTGTGTGGGTGTGTGGGATGTGGGTGTGTGGGTGTGTGGGTGTGTGGGTATGTGCGGGTGGAGGGGAGGTTGGTTGATTGCTGGATATTTACATCCAAGGTGATATCAGGACAGGTACCAACTTGTGACAGTATGCACTCATGAGAATTGTATAGTGGTTATGCCCCACTGGGAGAGCAGACCACCAGCACCATGCCCTGATATCCCACTCAGCCACATTATCCTGACACTGAGCCAACCAGTCCTTGCCCTATCCAAATAACGCCGAGTGCATGGCTAGGAAGCAACAAGTATGCATTTTTAAGTCATTGCTTTGACTCGACCTTTGCGTTTGAATCCCACCAGCTACCAAATGGGAGACGGAAGCTCAACTCATTCGGCCAGCCCTTATGGTTCCGGTGTGGGGATGTGGGGTTGTGGGGGTGGTGGGGTGGGATTGTGGGGTTGTGGGATGGTGGGGTTGTGGGGATGTAGGACTTTGGGTGGTGGAGCTGAGGGTGGGTGGGAGAGGTGGCACAAGATGTACCGCGCGCCAGCCTCTTTGAAGCCACGGATAATTTCTCACGAGAATTCCATGTCGGCGAGAATGTCAACGCACTCATTCAGCGGGACTCTGCCCATCATGCCCCACCCGCCCTCGATGGATCTGCTGCACCACTTCCGGCTGCGCGCGACGCCAACGCAGACCGGAACCGGAAGCTAGGAGACAAGACAGGGGAGCGGCGGGGTGGGGAATGATGACGGGGTAGCGTGTGGTGTGTGGTGTGTGGGAGACGGGGGAGGGAGGGTGTGGAGGGAAGGTGGGGTCGGAGTAGTGGTAAAAGAGTTGAAGAGTAGGGGTGGGAGATGGCGAGAAGAGAACCCGGAAATATGTGTGGGTGGGGTGGGGGGGTGGTAGAGATGGACAGTAGGGCATGGAAGGGTAGGGGGCAGATAATGGGGGCGGGTGGGGCGTCGGCCGGGAACAGGAGAGGAAGAGAAGGACGGAGGGGAGCCAAGAGGGAAGGGTGATATATAGTGGATTTGATTGTTGTTGTTTTCCATCCTAGCACAATTTAAGGTCATATCAGAACGGATACCGACTTGTCACTATGCACACTTATATCGATGTTATAGTGTTGTCCCACTAGGAGACCAGGCAACCAGCACTATGACCTGATATCCCACTCAGTCACATTATTCTGACCAACCTGCAATTGCCCTATCCTAATAATACCGAGCGCCTGGCTAGGAAGTGACAAGTATCAATTTTTAAGTCATTGGTTTGACGCGACCAGGGTTCGAACCCACAAACCCATGGGGTTGGATCCACCAATCTCCCAAAACAGGAGACGGACGTGCAACTCATTTGGCCATCCCATCTGGTATGATGAAATGGGATGGGATATTGGGGTAGTGAGGTATTGGAGGAGCATGGGGGATAGGAGATGGGAGATGGGAGAGCGGAGAGGGGAGAGGGGAGAGGGGAGAGGGAGAGGGAGAGGAGAGAGGGAGATGGGAGAGCGGAGAGGGAGAGGGAGAGGAGAGAGGGAGAGGGAGACCACAGTGGGAAGAGGGGGCACGAAGAGGAGAGAATGGGAAGGGCTTAAAGGGGATAGAAATAATGGGAGGGGCGTGAGAAAATAGAATCTGGTTAAATGAGGGAAATTGGGGGGGGGGGTGGCCTACTTAGAATGGTTAAACTTAATCCAGAAAGTTAAGGTGCGAGAGGATAGGGCGGATGGTTCTAAGCATTAAGGCGTGAATAACAATAAGTGAGCGGATTTGTTTGAGAAGAGGGGACGAGGAAGTGAGAGGTCGGTGTGCCACATTGCGAGAACGTGAGATGGCGGAGAGACGGAGAAGGAGAGGCATTAGGAGAGAGCAGGGAGGGTGGCGTAAAGTGGGGAGGGTATGGGATAAGGAAGAGAGGCCATGAAGAGCGGGCATGTGGGAGTGCTGGCATGTGGGTATGTGGGAATGTGGGAATGTGGGCCATGTGTGTATGTGGTCATGTGGGCCGGTCGGCAGGTGGGAAGGTTGGGCCGATGGGCTGGCGGATCGGCAGCGGCGGGATGGGAGGTGGGGGATGGGGGGTGGGGAGGTTGTCTGTTCCCTGATTCGGGCCCCTTGAAAATTGACTAAAACGGTCTGGTGCGTTTCGAGTATTTGAACAAGATGCATGGAGGTGACCGAACCCATTGGGGCCATCCGTTGGTCGGCTGCCGTCCTTTGTCTACTGTCTGCAACAATCGTTGGTGCCCGCCGGTGCCCGCCGGTGCCCGCCGGTGCCCGCCGGTGCCCGCCGGTGCCCGCCGGTGCCCGCCGGTGCCCGCCGGTGCCCGCCGGTGCCCGCCGGTGCCCGCCGGTGCCCGCCGGTGCCCGCCGGTGCCCGCCGGTGCCCGCCGGTGCCCCGCCGGTGCCCGGCCGGTGCCCGGCCGGTGCCCGCCGGTGCCCGCCGGTGCCCGGCCGGTGTCCCGGCCGGTGCCCGCCGGTGCCCGCCGGTGCCCGCCGGTTGCCCGCCGGTGCCCGCCGGTGCCCGCCGGTGCCCGCCGGTGCCCGCCGGTGCCCGCGCGGTGCCCGGCCGGTGCCCGCCGGTGCCCGCCGGTGCCCGCCGTTGCCCGCCGTGCCCGCCGGTGCCCGCCGTGCCCGCGTGCCCGCCGGTGCCCGCCGGTCGCCCGCCGTGCCCCCCGGTGCCCCCGTGCCCCGCCGTGCCCCCCCCCCGTCCCCCGTGCCCCCGCCGGCGCCCGCCGGCGCCCGCCGGCGCCCGCCGGCGCGCCCCCCGCCGGCGCCCGCCGGCGCCCGCCGGCGCCCGCCGGCGCCCGCCGGCGCCCGCCGGCGCCCGCTGGTCTTTGCTGGTCTCCGCTGGTCCCCGATGGGCCCCACTCATCCGCTCTGGTCCCCGGTCGTCCCCGCTCATCCCCACTGGACCACGCTGGTCGCCGCTGGTCCTCGCTGGGCCCCGATGGTCGCCGCTGGTACCCTCTGGTCCCCTCGATGGTATCTGCGCATGCACCACAACCCCATACCCACAACACACATAGCACACATACACAGGTTCCACACACATACCCGTCTGCTCTGATGCATCCCATCCTCTGCTAGGCATCACATAAACCTATACTCTACTGCACTTGTATAAATACTCCCCCCCCCCCGCCTTACTACAACATCACTATTAATACTACAGTGTTACGCTTCCTCACATTACTACATCACTATTAAATCACATACAGCTATAGTTACTGCACTATTGTCACTCTCCCCCACATTTCTACAACAGCAATTCACAGTCTATTATATTTGTAAAGCAGAACCCCATCCTACAAGTACACTACGACCACACCCCAAGGGACTGGCTACCACAGTATCAGGATAATGTGGTTGAGTGGGGAATCAGATCATGGCACCGGTGTAGTACGTTCAAAACACCCCCCCGCAAAAACATTACGGTCGGGTTTTCAACCTAGGTTCACAACACTAGAGTACTATTTGCAACCTAGTTGAAGGTAGGTTTGTAACACTACTGTAGTCACACTGAAAACACCATCCGTAAGTTCAAAACACTACCTTTAAGTTCAAAACACTACCTTTAAGTTCAAAACACTACTCTAATTGTTCTAATACAATTGCTGCATAGTCATTATCATTTGTAGCAGGGACGGGCAGTATGCAATAGGGTGGGGCAGTATGCCGTAGTGTGGGGCTGTATGCAGTGAGGTGGGGAAGAATGCAGTAGGGTGGGACAGTGTTGGGTATACTACTAATATGTGCAGCACCATCAGCATATACTCCTAGTATGTGTGCCTGATATGACCTTAGATGTTGCCAGGATGTAAAACTCCCAATAACCAAACCAATTACTGCATGCTTGAAACGCCACAGCATGGTCAGTGTATACCAATATGTACCAGTAGGTTACATTTGGTGGCATGACATCCCCATGGTATGATAGTGGTTTGAACCTGGGTAGTGTTTTGAAATTAACAGTAGTGTTTTGAACTTAAGTTCAAAACACTACCATAGTGTTTTAAACTTAGGTTCAAAACAGTACCATAGTGTTTTCAATGGGGTAGTGTTTTGAACGTCCTACACCGGCGGCCTGGTCTCGCATAGCAGCAGTGCTATAAACTCGCCATGAGTGCAAACTGTCACAAGTCGGTACCTGTTGTGATATGATCTTAGATATAGCAAGGATGTAAAGCCCCAACAAACACAACAATGCACACTCCGATTCGCACCATCCCCGCACGCACAGACTCAGTAGCTACACCCATACATTAATTTGCTTGCCACCTCCCAGTCCCCCCCCCCCCTCCCTCCTCTTCCAACAGGTCTCCGCAGTTCCACTTCCCACGTCATTCCCCTCACCCTCCCCTTCCCCGTCCCACACACCCACAGACACACCCTTGGGCTGTCCAGCCAGGTTGAACCAGCCGCTCCCTACCTGTCAATCAAACACACCCCTCTTCTAATTAAATGTTGCGTCTAGTCCCGTTTTTGTGTTGTTGTGGGAGGGGGTGTGTGTGGGGGAGGGGCGGGGTGCCGGGGGCAAGGAGTGGGTGGGCGGTGGCTGTATGTTGGGAGGAGGCGGACTGGTGGTGGTGGGGGGGAGGGTGCTGCTTGGTGGTTGGGCACACACTTTATCGTGTCCTCTTCTCATTCCAGCCCCATTAGGCTGCCAGCAATACAGGGATGCTTAGGCCGGCTTCGATTTAAAGTTGCATACTCCGATAAAAGCATAAAATTTGCAAAACCAAAAAAATTACCTAAATTTGGTGCTGCATATCTAACTTAGATACTGGTGCACATATTAATAATGTGTTGCCACATAGAAGGGAATGCAGAGTCAATTTAATAGAATCCATTACTGCTGAAGCCGATGGCGTCAGTATTTGGGCAGGCTTGGCAAAATTAATATATAATGATTGCACTTCAAATATCACCAAAATTAGCCACTTAAAATAAAAATAACTTCAGTCTAAAGTAATGTCGACTATAACAATCAATTTAATATAATTATCTAACAAAAGGGACAGGAACTCAAAGCGATCGCATTATGCCACTTTAAGTTTGCCTCGCATCCTGTGAAGCACATTTTGATGTGCAGCATCTTCGTTGCAGCAGAGAATATAAGCAGACGCGAGTTGATCAATAATACATTTACAATATAGATATTAGCGAAATGAGCTCTAATAGCCAGGGATCAATGTTGAGGGTGTTTTCACAGGGGGCTTGTAATCTCAAACTGCTTAGGTGGAATTAACAGGATCTAGTGTGGGCCGCAAGCTCGAACCTCAGCTGTACTCTGACAAATCGTCTTCAAGCACCTACTTGCCTAGTTGGATTTGTGTCCACTTTATGCATCTGAATACGTGGAGGGAGCATGCTGAGATCTGTAATATATGTTTGGCGACATTGGCCGGATTCCCTCATCACATGACTTAGATGAGTTCTCCACTGACCGGGGAATGCCTCTATGTTGCACTTACACACTAGTCATCGTGGACACTGACCTCAGCACTCCCCGTCCACATGGTCATCAATCTAAACGGAAAAGATCTGGTTTGAGAGCATTTGTCACAGTACACTTCTGGTCCTAATGGTCTATGAGCATATCCTTTAAATATATTCTGATGAGAGATGTGCATAGGTCTGCTGTACAGATTGGTTGGTTGTTGGAGTTTTGCATCCTGGCATCATCTAAGGTCATATCAGGACGGGTACCGACGTGTGACAGTGCACAGTCATGCTGATTGTATAGTGCTGCCCCACTGGGAAATCAGACCACCGGTACCATGGCTCAGTCACATTATGCTGGCATTGAGCTAGCCATCCCGTGTTGTACAGATGGCTGGTGTCAACCCCTGTCCTTGTTAGTGTCGTGGGGGTGATGAAAATGGGAAATACTGCGCCTAGAGCGGGACTCGAACCCACATCTCTTTGCATTCCGGGCCAGTGTGCTAACCTAGGCTCCCTGATATCAATACACTCCCCACGCCTACCTGTCTATGTGGTTACTTGCCTGAGAGGTCAGTGCAGACCACTACACTCGTCCCCCTGGAATTGTAAGTCTTGTAATGCTTACAATTACATACATACAGGCAATGCACTAACACATACATACACAGGGTAGGTTCAACAACCATACAGCGCAAAGCTTGTACAGGATCCTGATCACGGCAACCAGTGTCGTGGGGGTGATGAAAATGGGAAATACTGCGCCTAGAGCGGGACTCGAACCCACATCTCTTTGCATTCCGGGCCAGTGTGCGTAACCATTACACCACCTAGGCTCCCTGATATCAATACACTCCCCACGCCTACCTGTCTATGTGGTTACTTGCCTGAGAGGTCAGTGCAGACCACTACATTAGTAACAATCTTCCAAAATGGTCGGATATATAATTGTAATGTAAGCGGGTAACCTTGGTTATGATCGTTTCTGCTTCATGGGGAAAGTTATCTGTGATTTCTGATAGACATGTCATCATGATGCTGTCGGTCGCGATGCGACAAATACTGCTTTCATTAATTGACTGCTGCTCTCATTTCATGAAAGCTGCCTGCAAAAGTCTTGAAGTGCTGCTGGCTTTTGCAAGTTACCAGTGGCACTCTCTCAGGGAGCAAATAGAGGTTTCACACCGGCAAGAACATGTCAAGACAGGCGCAAACTATTTGTCCCTGCAGTGGCTGGTCGGGAGATGTTGGGAGTTCCATACATCAACCACCCTTAATGCTGCCACAGTGACATGGTTTTCTGTCAAGGGTTTGCTCCCTTAGCCTTCGGTTCTGCAAAGAACCTGTTCCACAAGACAGTGGTTGACAACTCTGCAGGGCAGGGGTGTCAAACCCCCTAAGATATTGCTATTCCTAATACCTGCAATACCTGCAATACCTGCATACCAATAGACATGTACTCCTAGCTATATGTGATATGTATTGACAATGTGGAACACTCACCATATTTAGCTATCTTCAAGCATACCTGCCATATGTAGTATATATATATATATATATCGCTGAATCGATTCTGTCATAAAGGATGGCGGATTGTTGGTGAGGCTGAAGAAATACAGCCGTTGTATACTCACTACCAGTACCACCAAATATAGCAGCGTAACGGATAAATGTCATGTCAGCAGCAACAGCCATTCACGGTGAAAAATATATGTTCTAGAAAAGATCTAGTGTGTATGTAGGCAGATACATATTATATATATATATATATATATATACACTATCTTATTCTTATTCAGAGACTGATTAGTGAGCAATATATTTCCAGCTATTCCAATATAGAATGCAATATACCATCTTTGTGACATGCTGTGTTAAGCTAGGATTCCTTACACGAGGTATGCGGCATGCGGCATGCGGCATGCGGCATGCATACGGGATGGTTCCTTTAACCCACACCCACACCCACACCCACACCAACACCCACACACATTGTCAGGTTTCCTCACCACTGTTCTCTATGGCAAACGCAGCAGCATTCGCATTTGCATGCCACACCGATAGCTACATGGACCGATTCAGTTCGCATTCGCATTCACATTCGCATGCCGCGTGTAAGGACTCACCCCCATTGACTTAAAGGCGTTTCCATGTTTTGCCGCATTCACATTCGCATTTGCATGCTGCATGTCGTGTGTAAAGCTGAGATTCCTTCTACGCGGTATGCGGGCTGCGGCATGCGGTATGCGGTATGCGGTATGCGAATGGGAAGATTCCTTATATGCGGTATGCGGCATGCGGCATGCGGCACACGACTGGCTATATTTAAAAAATAAAAATAAACAAGTATACTCCATACTGCACGGTATATGGCCTAATATGGCATGTATATCTATGTAACTCTTGGTACGTCACATGGAGGTTCTTACCTTTATAATTACCAAATTATAGATAAGTATTCATATTTTTGTGGCTCTGGTAGCATTTTTACCAACCCGAACCCCCACCACAACCACTACCAGATGTTCCCCTCAGCACCCCTGTGTGAGACCGTTCCGTAATGCTCAGTCGCCTCTCCTGGTGTTAAACTAATGGAGACATCAGACTCAGGTTTCTATTCACATCCTCAGTGCCGCATACCGCATGCCGCACCGATCGCTACAGGGACCGATCGAGTTGTTGCATTCGCATTCGCATTCGCACTCGCATTCGCATACCGCGTGTAAGGGTTGTAGCCCATTGACTTCAAGGCCTTTCGATTGTTTGCCGCATTCGCATTCGCATACCGCATGCCACATACCGCGTGTAAGGAATCTTAGCTTTAGGAATGTAGCCTTTAACAAGCAGAGATACAGATCCAAGCGCCCATGGGGAGTTTACCGGGAGGGGGAGTAATAGGCGCGGGGAGAAAGGGTTCAGCAGGGTGCGGGGCGCCTCGTACCACCACGGGCCGCCATGGGCCATCGCCTCCCATCCCCACCAAGGGGCACCACCACCGGGGGACCGACCACTGACAACACCACCAGAAACCCTGCCCCGGTGTTGCAGTTTGAAACTGAAAGGTTATACGGTTTCAAATAGGCCTTTTCTCAATACACATGCGTTAAAGTCAAACGCCAAGCCTGGAATCTTATATTAATTCCTAGCTTCCTTCTTCTTGTCCATGGAGCAGCTTTCTGGAAATGTAGGGCTAGACAAACAAGGAGGACTGGCCATCATTCTAGTGAATATTTTATGCCTGATACCAATGATAGTATATATTACCCTCTGCACTAACAAGTTAACAGGCAATTAACATGTTATTAAACGTGGATACAATTTAAATCAGGTGGAAATGGACTTCGACTTTGACGCATGCGCATTGTGAACAGGTCCAGGCCCCGGCTCTCGGGGCGAAGTCCCGGAGATAGGCGGTAGAATTGCGCCGCGGACGCACTCTACACGGTTGCTAAGAAACCGTTGTAGGTCAACTGGTGGGTAGAGTGCACCACGCTGCTGTCATTGTGGGTGACTTTGTGGTTGTCACTATGGCTGTCAGTGTGGTTGACATTGTGGTTGACATTGTTTTTGAGAGTGTGGCTGTCAGTGTGGTTGTCATTGTGGTTGTCAGTGTGGTTGTCAGTGTGGCTGTCAGATGGACGTTCAACTAATAACTACCAGTTAGTTTGTTCAATAAACTTATATTTCCCTTTAACAACTCGTAAACCTACCTATCTGATGTGTCCGAGCACGGAGGCTCGAACCTGTCCCGTCACTCGGACTAGGAGAATCACCAAGGAACTCACGGTGCGTCTTCTAGCGACGGGATTCAGAACTAACCTTTCCCTGCACTTGTGAAATATTGCAGGCCCGCGTAGGCGCCTGACACGCAAAGACTACACATCACCCATTACGAGCCATTCGCAGACTTGCCCACTGTAGATTTGCCCACTGCAGACTTGCGCACTCCCGATTTGCACACTGCAGATTTGCCCACTGCATATATGTGATGTATAAGGACTATGCAAACGTATAAAGGCGCGCAAGGGACATTCAATTATTGACTATTGTATTAATTAACCACTGCTATGCTGTGTACTATTTTATGGGTGGCCCAGCCCTATGACTGGTGGCGCCACCACCCACTTCCGACTTCACCAGTGGCGCGCATATTGCCACTCACGCACTGGAATGTTGATAATTGTCGCTTCCTAGCCTGGCACTGAGCATTAATATGAAGGCCAAGGACTGGTTAGCTCAGTGTCAGGATAATGGGACTGAGTGGGATATCGAGTCATATCGAGTCATGCTTGCCGGTGACTGATTATATATATATATATTTAAAATTCGTCCTGCCGAGCGGGAGCCGCAGTGGTAGTGACCAGGTGCAACTGGTATCATGCAGTCATGAGCCACTCACAGGTGGCAGTGCAGTGGTGGATGCAGGAACTAAGCTAGGCATAGCAGGTTGGGTAGTAGTAACTCAATGAATAGGAGTGGGTACTAGCTAAGTCACATGACATTCAGGTGTAGAGTAAATAGAGGGGAGAACTGCTCGGTGGTAGTTGTCCTTGTTTATATTCCCATAATAGATTATAGAACACATATATATATATATATATATATATATATATATATGGATGGGACGGAGACTGGTCAATATCCGGGGGGGGGGGGAGGTGAGGTGAACTGAGATGGCGCCACCGGTAGATTGTTGCATCTTACATTAGTTACAATGTATAATAATAATAATAAAATAATAAGTACTAATAGTCCCTTACGCATCTTTATTCTTGCATAATACGTTATACATCACATACATATGTGTGTAAATATAGAAAGAGAAATAACGGTTCAGATTAGCCCGGACTCTTGCCGACTTCATCTGTGATGTATAACGAATTATGAGAGTATAACGATATGTAAGGGAATTATTATAATTTGTGTTATACTCCGTAAGACCAACACTGTACTGGTGGCTCCACCTTCGGCCTCCTCGACTCCACCAGAAGTAGACCAGTGTCAGTCACACAGGAGGAATGTCTATACATATATATATATATATATATATATATGTATATATATATATATATATATGTATATATATATATATATATATATATATATATATGTGTGTGTGTAGACATAAAAAAAGAACTAGACATAGTGCCTGGGTGGTATATGGTCTCCGGCTGAGTTGTCACCCGGGAGAACCGTCGTAAATAAGTGAAATCGTCACCCCGGCCAACTTTACAACCCCTTTTACGACCAGTTAACCGATCCAAACATCCCCACTATGTACAAGGCGGGCAGGGTGCGCTGTGTGTCTGCTACTCCCCACAGGGGGCGCCTCAGTCAACACACAGCCGGCATATATAGCTCCACCTATGTGTCCGTGTCTACAACGGTTTATCTAGTGAACAGGGGCTGCATAACTTCGTACAATTGTATGACGGTTTGGTAATTGTAGGTGTGAGTGAGTAGGGGTGGGGGTGCGTTGCGCAATTGTGTGCTGATTAATAAATTGTGTGTGTAGGGATGTGTGAGGGGGGGGGGGGATTCGTTCGTCCGAACAAACGGCTGAGATTATAAATCTGATGTAGGAGGGTAGCTCCCCCCCTCTCCCCGCTCGCCAAATCCCGTATATATTTGGGAGATGGAGAAGAGAGGGGGGGGGGGGGGACTTCACAGTAATGTACACTACGTCAAAGTGGCTTCATCACTCGATGCCCTTTCTCTTTTCTTTCCTTGAAGATTTATAGTGACTGTCATGGATAAGTCAGAATAGACTTGTTTTCACCATTAGACAGTTTGTCCGGAGAAAGCCCGAGCCTAGACTTGTACCAACCCAAGGGGTTTTTAACCTCCCACACCACATAGATATGGTGTGAGAGCAACTGGCCTTTGTTGACGCTGTAAGTTATACACAGCGGTGGAAATCCAAATTACCAGAGGTGGGGGCATGGGGAATCGAACCACCGACCCTCAGATTAGGAGTCCGAACTAGGAAAAAGACAGACGCTCTAACCACTCTGTAACAGAGAATTAAACCATTATGCCATATCTTATATCGATGTTTTTCCTCTCCTTAAAGCAATACTATGGTAGTAGTCTGCACTGACCTTTCAAGAGAGGGGCCGCGTATACAGGTAGGCGTGGGTAGAGCGGTGACATGAGGGAGCCTATGTGGTGTAATGGTCAACACACTGGGTCGGACTAGATGATATATGGGTTCGATTCCTGTTCTAGTGCAATAGTTGCTATGTTCATCAGCCACCACGACACAATCAACAATACCAAGTTGGACATTTAAATTGTGGATGAATTGACTCCCGTCATTTCATTGAATCTTGCCCTTTCCATCTAAAGCCAATCTCTCGGATTGGTAGGTATCGATTTTGACGTGATTGTTTTGACTCGGCCGGGTTTGATCCTCGCACGTTGGACTCCCCCAGCAGGCCACACAGGAAGCAGATACTCACCTCATTCAGCCACGTTAGTGCAGACCACTACAGTAATATCGCTGCGCGCTCAGAATTAGTAGTGTATCTGTTTTACAATCCTTTTTTTTTTAGTTTTACGATATTGATTTTCTGCTGCCTCTTTGTTGTGGCGCGATGCTAGCTCTATCACCATAATGCACCACATTGTGAGATAATTACAATATGTCCTAATCCCCAATAGCAGTTTTTGTTACTTATCTTCTATTAAGACATTCACAGAGACGATCGATAGGCAGACGACAAGTGACAGCGTTTTGTGCTTCCTTTTGTCGGGTGTGGAGTACATCCCACTAATCCATTTATACATATATATATGTATATATATATATATACTTAGTTGCACTACATGTTATAGTATATGTATTTATGTGCACATAGGTGTACTTCAGTTTCCCGATACTACTTTATTGCAATCACTATGTACACATATATTATCATGTTTCAGCACTATATATATATATATATATATATATATATATATGTGTGTGTGTGTGTGTGAGTGTTTACACACATAGTATATACATATATATATTTATATATGGTTCATGGTATAGTGCTTAAAATAAGGACAGGACGAGATGACCGATTCGGTAGTAAGTACCAAGGCTTCACCTGCGTAAATTCGTCAGGTCGAATCTCCGCCGAGTCAAACCAATGACTTAGTAAATTGAATATTTTCACTCTCTAGCCTGGTGTTCAGCATTAACAGGATAGGACATGGTCTCCCAGCTGGGTAGCATTATAAAGTTGCCATGAGTGTAAACTGTCACAAGTCGTTACCAATTCTGATATCACTGGAGTTGTTGCTAGGCTATAAAACAACAACAAACAAACTTAAACTAAGGTATTCTCGGGCGCCCGATACCCTGAACTAAGAATAGCCAGAGCACAGTTTTATTCGAAATACATCGACAACAAAGATAGTGTTTACTCCTCTGCCTTCATGTGAATGTTCCTTTCGGTATTCTTGATCACATTTTGTTTAATTATAAAAGCACACATTACAATGTCATGGTTAATGTGGCGTTTCCTATCCTCTAGGTGAGCAATCTTCCCAAAGATAGCATCTCGTTACCCTTCATCCAGTCTCGCCCCCAATCACAATCACCGAATTCATGATTCCATAAATGTTCTGGAACCCCGCAATGAACATGAAACAAGACCTGATTTGGTCGAGCCGAGGAGCTGGGTGGAGGTGGTGGTGGTGGTGGGAGGACAAATAAAATATGGGGGGTAAAAAAGAGTAATAACAATGCCGTTTCATTCTCTTTGAAATGAGGGGAGAAAGGCACAATGCACTACCAATACCAGCACCACACATACAGGAATTTGGATTTACTTTGTGTGTAGTTTGTTTTTGTTAGGAACCAGAACAAATAAATGGCCAACCGCCGAGCAGTCTAGGGTTCAGCCTGTCGAGAAGTCTCCTTAGGCTTAAAAGGCGGAACGGAAGGTTTGAAGAGGCGCCCTCTCGCGGTAGTTATCCGCCATCTTCGCCTATTGAAGTGGTCATTTCGGAGCGAAACCCACACCAGGCATTAGCGTCACAAATGAACTACAGGCTGCCTCCGGGGATAATCGCGACGGGGGTGGAGAAGGTGGGAGCGTGGGAGGGTGGGAGGGGGGGGGTGGTGGAGGGATGGGCGGGACCCGCTAAGGGCGGGCGCCTTCAAGTGCAGCCTACAGCTGCGAACATTGGAGGAGGGGGCGTGGCTTGCCTGCAGGGTTGACGGGACCACCTGCAGACAAGTCCCGCCCCTTCCACCCGCCCACCCACCGATCCAGCAGCGTCCTCCCACCTACCGCCCTCCAGCCACCGCCCACCGCCCGCTCACTCCCGATGCGACCGTCACCGTTAGCGCTGCCCGCTACTTGCTCTCCCAACACCCTCTCCCCACCTTGCAGACTTACCCACACCCCACATCTCCCCAAACCTCAACCTCATCACACATCTCTCCAACAACCCACCAACCGCGCCCCCTTCAGACACCTCTCCAAGCTCCAACACCCAACCACAGCCCCTTCACACACCTCTCAACCCCCCAACCCCCCACCAAATACCTTATAATACTAAGATGGCTCACTCCCTATCTCTCCAATGGTAATGTAAATTTTGCAGTGCCCCCTTGTTGTGGGTTTGATCAGCCCGGCTGCTGGTTGGTGTTTCACATGTAAACACATACAATTATAGTTTACATGAGATCGGTAAGTATGAATACACATCAATATGAAATTGATATGAACAAATACACATCATCATCACCATCATTGCCATCATCACACATCTTTCACATTCATATATACATTTATTCATATAATATAGCAACTGTTTAACCAAAATAACAGCCAGTGCACCAAGTGGTGGGTTTGATCATTTTGATTACACAGTACAGGCTGAGTGAGCCGTCTTAGTATTATAGGGTCTTTGCCCCCACCAACCGCACCCGCTTCACACACTCTCTCCAAGCTCAAACACCCAACCACAACCCCTTCACACACTCTCTCCAAGCTCCAACACCCAACCACAACCCCTTCACACACATCTCCAAGACCCACACCCCAAGAGCAACTCCTTCACACAACCCTCCAGCACCCCTAACCACAACTCATCCACACACCTCTCCAATCCCTCCCCAACGGAAACCCCTTCAGACACCTCTCCAAGCCCAGCACCCCAACGGCAATCCCTTCACACACCTCTCCCATCCCCGCGCCCCCAACCGCAACACCTTCATACACCTTTACAAGTCCACCCACCCCAACCGCAACCCCTTCAAACACCTCTGTAAATCCCCTCCCCCCTCCCACTCCAACTGCAAACCCTTCACACCCCTATTCAAGTACCCCCGAGACCTCTGGTCCCTGGGCATCCCCCGCTGTGCAACACTAACCCCCGCCCCCCCCCCCCTCCCCCCACGTTACTCTGCCCTCCCTACCCGGCATCCTTAAAGGCTGTGTTGTTGTTACCAACCTTGAACTTAGGCAATGTCATGCATACACTCCCCAACTGCTCGTCAAAGCAAGAGAGAATTTGAGGTTTATTGCCCTACACACATTTCTGTGCATCAGCCCGTCTACTCGAAATTGTTATTATAATCAAGATGAAAATGAACAGTCCTATAGATTTTTGTTTTGGGTGATGGCATGTTTACACTGTCCATAACGAATAAGTCACATCACGGCTAGTTTTCATCATTGAACAAGAATCGTCTCAATTTGGTAGTTGCCTTTTCATCTTAGCCATCAGTGGCTAGCCTTAGTTGTTTGGTGGCCACGTTTGGAATATTTTGGTGTATACCTACGGCACAGGGCTGCCCTCTATGGAAGATCTCCTAATCAAAAGACTCTCCGGTGGATTGGACACCTCATGAGGATGTCATCAGACAGGCTGCCAAAGAGGATCCTCTACTCTCAACTGCCTTCTGGTTACAGAAAGAGAGGGCACCCTCATCTCCGGTTCAAGGATACCATCAAGGATACCATCAAGAGAAACCTGAAGCTGAGATAAATTAAGACTGACTCATGGACATCACTCTCACATCAGAGAGCTAAATGGAGAGGGACAGTCAAGTAATGGAAGCAGTCTTTGTTGCGTCGCGACTGACAGCTTGATACTGATGACCTACGGCATGTGCGAGTGTTATTAGGGATACTCAGTTTATGGCTTTGTGATGTCGGGCTGTGAGTTCATTTGAAGATAATATAATGGTTTATATCCTAGTCTACTCATCATGTTCTCTCACCTTTACAGCTATACAGTCCCCAATGATCGAAACACATCAATATATATGCATATTGCCATATTGCGATGGATGATCTTCCATTATACTGCTATGTTATTGTACAATAGTGTAGTCGTCTGTACTGACCTCTCAGGCAAGTAACCACACAGACAGGTAGGAATGGGTAGTGTGTTGATATCAGGGAGCCTAGGTGGTGTAATGGTTAGCACCCTGGCCTGGAATGCACAGAGATGTGGGATCGAGTCCCACTCTAGGCGCAATATTTCACATTTTCATCACCCCCATGACACTGGTCGCCATGACCATGATCCTGTACAAGCTACGTGCTGTATGGTTGTTGAACCTACCATGTGTATGTATGTGTTAGTGCATTGCATGTATGTATGTAATTGTAAGCATTAACAAACTTACAATTCCAGAAAGACGAGTGTAGTAGGCTGCATTTTCTAAGTCATTGGTTTTAAACCCATTACCTTCCATACAAGACAGCACACAGAAGAGCCAGCGCGTTTACCATGCTGGTATTGTTCTAAATATAGCTTACTACTTGAACTGCAAGTATTTCCTCAGCGTCGTGGAAACTGGAATTCTGGTCACGTGACAATATAGTGATGTACATTAAATTTCCGTCTTGTGTGTGCGGTTCAAGGGGGGCGGAGGCCCCCGTATACATTTACGGCCCGATATGTGTGTGTGTGGATTGGGGGCGGGGGCACTCCGCAAATGCACAGAAAGGAGGAATTAGAAAAGGACGTTGTTTCCGTAGAATGTATGCTCGTATAATTGTTTATTCTGACCGTATATATGATATCCTCTGGTGAGACTGATACTGGCCAACATCTGGGGGAGGTGAGGAGAGCGAGATAGCGCCACCGGTACAGTGTTGTATCTTACGGAAGATAATAATAATAATAACAACAAGCAATATTACCTTGCAAATCTGTATACTCTCGTAATACGTTATACATCGCATACGGTGTATGATATTGCCATCAGCAGCTAACTCAAGTCAGCTGAATTGAGCATCTTATTAATGTAAAGAATCAGAATTGAACATGTTATTAATTATTTACTACTCAGGGCTTGGTATATCTTACTGATCCAGCTGTCCCGTTCAGTTGAAGTTAAAGTTGCATAGTCCGATACTTTTGAATTTCCGTATTTCTTCTGAGATAAATATATTAGGTCAATCACTAATAATATATACTTTACATTACTTCAAAGTTACTTTTATTTTAAATGGTAAACCTTTTAGATATTTTGAGTGCACACATGGAAAATTAGTTTTGGTATGCTTGCCAAAACTCTGACACCATAGACTTCTGCAGTAACAGGTTCCGTTAAATTGACTCTGTATTGCCTTCTATGCAGAAACAAATGCTTAATAAGTGCATCAGTATCGAAGGTAGATATATGTACAATAAAATCTAGATAATTGGTTTTGTTTTGAAAATGTGATGTTTCACCAGACTATGCAGCTTTAACACGATGTGAATAGCAAGTTAGTATACATGTTAAATGACATGTGCCTAAAGATCGGTTGGTTGGTTGGTTGTAGGACTTAAACATCCTGGCACCATCTAAGGTACTATCAGGATGGCTACTAATTTGTGACGGTGTGCACTCATGCCAACTTCATGGTGCTGCACCACTGTGTGAGCAAGCCACCAGCACCATGACCTGATGATATCTGATCCAGTTACATTATCCTGACTCTGAGCCAACCAGTGCTTGTCCTATCCCAATAATGCCGAGGGCCTGGCTAGGAAGCTACAATCATCAATTTTTAAGTCAGGGTTTGACTGGACCAGGGTTAGTCCCAGGATCTATGAAAATGGGGGCCCGACGCTCAAGTCATTCGGGTATTTTGTTTATAAGGTGTTCTCTGTGGCGAAGTGGTTAGAATGTCTGACTTTTTTCTAGGTCGGTCTCCTAATCTGAAGGTCAGTGGTTCGATTCCCTGTGTGCCCCCCCCCCCCCCCTCTGCCAATTTGGATTTCCACCGCTGTGTATAACTTACAGCATCATCAAAGGCCAGTTGCTCTCATACCATGTCTATGTGGTGTGGGAGGTTAAAAATCCCTTGGGTCGGTAAAAGTGTAGGCTCAGGCTTTCTATTGACAAACGGTCTAATGGTGAAAACAAGCCTATTCAGGCTTATCCATGATAGGCAGTAAAAATCTTCAACAACAAAATAAGGGGCAGTGGAAGACAACCATTAATGGTTACACTGTTCCTACAAGTTCTCTTGTTAACAGAATAGTATATGCTTGTGGAATAATGTATTGAAATTGTGAATGGAAAAATGTCTTAATTTCATGAATACCTTTTGCCACCCCTGTCTAGTCCTAAAGATCGGCGTGTGTATGCCGAGCACCACACCGCCTGAGGAAACCTGCTCAACCGCTGTCACATTGTAAATCAGACGATAGGGGGCGCCACTCAGTGCCTGTCTAGTGAGGGGCGTATGTGTGAGGCCGCGGGCGGTTGGGGAGGTCATTAAAATATGTTAAATGCCCCCTAAATGGAAGTAATTACGACACAGGGGGAATTCTGCTAAACCGTAGTGCACCTGTGTACGGCACAATTTCTAATGTATTGCCGGGTTTTCCCGTAGGAATTACCGAAAAAACCCGAAACAAAATTCAAGCAGTTGAGATTATATCCCTAGGCGTTTAAAGTTGAAAAGTCTGGGGAAAAAAAACATACACTTTACAAAAGCAAAACACCTATTTAAATTTGAACCTGCTTAAGTGTGCACGGTAGATACTATGCAGTAATTTCGATTGTGCTGCTGGCTAGAATGATATTTGAGGTTAGTCTGACATAATATGTTACTGCTCAAGCCTAGGAGTTTTGTTATGCATGACTAAATTAATGATGCATATTCACATTTCAATTATGTCTTAAGTGAGTCATTCCAAAGGAAAGATTACCCTACATACGCTTGCCTGTCTATGTGGCTCCTTCTCTGGGAGGTTAGGGTTGTCTACTCCAGTAATTCACTTTAAAGGTTTGTGTCCATAAATTCTTTAATGCTTAAAGTAATAGCGAAATAATAGCGAATGGTAGACAGGAAGTGTGAACCCTTATTTGACTCTCATTTTTGCTTGCGTGCAAGTAAATAAGCAACACAAGGAATAATTAGTAGCATGTGGTGAATAAGGCGTCAAATTTCCCTGGATCATCAGCCCATGCTTTTTCTAATCTGTTCTTGAATGAATTTATTGACTCGGCATCAATAACATTTTGTGGGAGACTGTTCCATATATTGATGATCCTGTTTGAGATACTGTGTTGCCTTAAAGTTAGAGTTACATACCTACAGGCAGTGCATTTGCAAATACATACCCAGGGTAGGTTTCTTTTTTTGTTTCATAAATTATTTATTCATCTGAATATGACATCTGTCAGCGCCGGAACACTGTTCTTCCGGCCTTCTTACTATTGGAATTGGCAGCCTAATTCAACAGCCATACACCATGAAGCCTGTACAGAGTTGCATACCAACAACCAGTAACATGCGCATGATAAAAATAGGAAATATTGCACTTAGACTAGTAAAATAGTAGTATTCAAACCAACACATCTGGTCATTCCAGGGCTTGCTAGTGCTAATCCGTAGACTACCTAGGCTCCCTGATATCAAGATATTCTCTGTGGCGGAATGGTTAGAGTGTCTGACTTTTTTCTAGGTCAGACTTCTAATATGAAGGTCAGTGCTTTGATTCCCTATGCCCTCTCCTATGCCACTTTGGATTCCCACCACTGTGTATAACTTACAGTGTCATCAAAGGCCAGTTGCTCTCATACTATGTCTATGTGGTGTGGGACATTAAAAATCCCTTGGGTCAGTAAAAGTGTACACTCAGGCTTTCTATCGACAAACTGTCTAACGGTGAAATCGAGTCTATTCAGACTTATCAATAATAGGCAGTATAAATCTTCAAGAAAAAAACAAAAAAATCCTGTACATACGTCTCCTTGCCTGAGAGATCAGTTCAGTTTTCTACACTAACATCAAGCGCCAATCAGAAATATATATTAATGCATACCTCATGGTAAACAGCACAGTGCGTTTACTCAAATTGACAAACAACCTTTATCTTTATAGCCATATACCAGAGGTGGCTGATGGAATTCTTGCAACGTCGGCCTTGTTACATGCTAATATGCCTAAATGCAATATCAATTACTGAAACACAATTCAATAGATTTGAATCAAATTGGACTAGTGCTGTCCAGCGGTGAAAACAAGTGGTAATAGTTACTAACAGTAACAACTAACACCCTTATCTGTTATGAGCAGGGTAAATACAGTTATTACCAATTTAAAAAAAAGAAGAAACAAAAAGAAGAGTTTTTGCTGACTCTGCTAGCCAGCGCGCAAAGGTGCCAGTTTTGTTGTTGGTTTTATTTTGCTGTCAGATCTGCGTAACACATAGGAGTTGGGCCTAATCCAGTTACCGTCAGTGGAAATGTATAATCTATACAGACCGACCTCGCCAAAGGCTGCTTGCCGCCTGATGTGAACACACATCTGAGGTTGGCCCTAATGGGGCTGTCACATTATGACGCTTCTCTCCAATGCGCATCGACGTGTGTCACTTTTTGACGAAACGTCCGGAAGCGTTACGCGCACGTTAGGCGCATGTCGGTACATGTCAGTACACTTTCATTGACACCAATGGTCGCACCCACATGTTGGTGTGCGTCGGCGCGCATCAAAAGTTTTGTGCTTGCACAAAACTTTTGACGTTATGGGGATGTCAGAAGCATGTCACCATCGCTGGAATAACATTATGCGGATGCTAGGCAGACACCGCGCGCACGGGAGGGTTGTTCCCAAATGTTGCGCCAAACTCGTGTGTTGTTGTTTTACGCCCTAGCAACATCTAAGGTCTTATGAGGACCCCGCGCCAAACATTTTTGTTTTTTTCCCTCACGCGTCGATATACATTACCACAATGTCAGCCGCACGCTACCAACAGGTTGCGCTGACGTCAAACTTTTTTCCAAAATGCTGAAAAGTTGGACGTGTCTCGACGTGTACAACTTACTTTGTGTGTTGGTGATGCGCCAGCGAGAAGCGTCGTAATGTGACAGCCCCATAATGGATCATAAAACGTGGTGGAGATTAATCCGTCATGTAATGTGTATAGATAGACGCGTTCTCCCCTTCAAGGGCGGGCTATTGGAGGAAGGACTCAGACTCAGCCGTGAGCGCGTAAATACTGCTTCAGTGTTGACATTGAAATGCTGCGGGGATCGTGAGGAGACGTTCATAAATGGACGGATTGAATCGATATCTACCGCTCAATGTTTTCTTCTATCACGTATATGTAGCTTGATAATTACTGCATGGGCGGGTGAGGGAGGGTGGGGGGGGGGGGGATTGAGATGAATATTCACCTCCAATAGACCCCTTTCAATGTTTATAATGATCTTGTATGCGCCCGGAGCTTGGCTGCAGATCGAAAGCACACTGCCATTGAGTTTGGCGGTACGCGCATTGCAAAGCGTCAATTTTATTCAAAAGTAATAGAAATGTAGAACCCTAACCTTATAAATTTAATATAATCTGGTTGGTAAGCATGTTTTCTATATGTGTTCCAAGCGGTTTATTTCTAGGTGGTGTGATTTTAGAGATATTTCACCTTTTCTGTATGAAAATTGCTCACAGCCATTGACAATGCATTGAGTTTGCCGGGACGCGCAGTGCAAAACGTCAGTTTTATTCCAAATTAATAGAAATGCAGACCACCTAACCATATACATTTAATATGATCTGTTTAATATCAACTGAACTCACACCCAGACCTGCCAGCACAAATATGTATATTTACATCCCACTCAGGCACCACCAGCCCATACATATATATATATATATATATATATATAATTTAAAATCCGTCCTGCTGAGAGGGAGCGGTAGTGGTAGTGACCAGGCGCAGCTGGTATCATGCGGTCATGAGCTGCTCACAGGTGGCAGTGCAGTGGAGAATGAAGGAACTAACCTAGTCCTATGGTAGTAATAGCTTAGTGACATTAGGGTATAGAGTAAGTAAGGGAGAGAACTGCTAGGGAGTAGTGTCCTTGTTTATATTCCCATAATAGATTATAGAGCACATATATACATGCGCCTGGTCACGTACACCGATAAGTAATAGAACATTTGCATTCCCCCCATGCCGTTTATCGGAATATTTTACAAGAATATGCAACTTAGTTAAAGAGTGTATTTAGGGCTTGTTCTATCCAAGTAGACACAGCTTGATAGGTAAAGACCACCAGTTCAAGTTTATGGAAGCTCACAGATAATATTAATATTAATAGTTACACACAGACAATGGCAATATAATAAAATGTGAAAGAGAAAGGAAATAGCGTCACACGTCACATCCCATCACGATGCCTGTGGATACGCGCAGTTGCCCGTGTCTTGTTACCGGACCTTTAATGCAGGACAGGCCCGCGACATAATGTGACGTCATTGTCCCTCATAGGGAACGCGCGACACATGTCGCCGTCCCCTATTTCATTCTAATTGGCCTCGAGCAGAGAAACAAGCACGACCATAAAACAAACATGACATGTGCGCTTGTTTTCTGGTCATGTCCTGAGAGCCAAGAAAGGAGAGAAGCAGATAAAAACAAAACCTGTAGGGGGAGGAGGAGGAGGGGGGGGGGGGGAAGAGGGGCGGGGGGGGGGGGGAAGAGAAGAGTAAAAGAAGAAGCACAAATTAGGCCTAAATCCCGCAAGACATAGATAGACTGTGGTAAAACAGCAGCGGTATTCCCACGACTGTGGTAATGTGTTACATGAGAATTCTAATTATCGAGCAAAACAGATATCCTAGATGTAAACCCGCAGCTGGGACTGTATTCCCTGAGGTGTTACACCGAGTTTGTTTGTATTTATGTGTTTTGAGGTAGCTGCAGGGTGGGCGTGTACACGCTAGGCATTTTTTAAGAGTGTATTACTATTAAAGTCCAATGTGGTCCTATTTACAATGCAATTAAGATGGTTTTTGATTAAGGGTGATTTCTCCCTCCCCCCACCCACCCACCCACCCCCGTCGTCTCCCTCCTCCCTCCGTAACACAGGGATCCGGTCAATAGCATCCTCCTCCCCATAGTCAGTTAACGTTGCATTCTCTAATGGCCCTACCCAATACCATCCTCCTCCCCATAGTCAGTTTGTTTATTTGTTGTTTTACGTCCTAGCAACATCTTAGGCCATATTAGGACGGGTACCGACTTGTGACAATGCGCACTCATGGCGACTTTATAGTGCTGTCCCACTGGGAAACCAGGCCGCCGGCACCATGACCTGGTATCCCACTCAGTCATATTATCCTGACACTGAGCACACCAGTCCTTGCCCTGTCCTAATAATGCTGAGCGCCTGGCTAGGAAGCGACAAGTATCAATTGTTAAGTCATTGGTTTGACTCAACCGGGGTTCGAACCCACGACCCCACGATCTACCAGCACGGGAGATGGGCGCTCTAACTCATTCGGCCATCCCGTATGGTCCCCCATAGTCAGTTAAAGGTGCCTACTCCGGTGGTACCTACCAATACAATCCTCCTCCCCATAGTCAGTTAAAGTTGCATAGGGCAATGGGCTGTAGCGATGCCATTCCCAGTCAGTTAAAGGTGCATAGACAGGAGGTCCCTACCAATACCCATCCTCCTCCGCATAATAGTCAGTTAAAGTTGCATAGTCAAATGGTCCCTAGCAATGGCATTCCTAGTCAGTTAAAGGAGCATAGTCTAGAGATCCCTACCAATGCCATCCTCCTCCCGATGATAGTCAGTTAAATGTGCATAGTCCAAAGGTCCCTAGCAATACAATCCTATGTCATTACAAAGTGGCTACTCTGGAGGTCCCTATGCAATACTAGCCTCCTACCCATAGACAGTTAACGGTACATATTCCACTGACCCCTAGCAATACAATCCTCCTCCCCATAGTCAGTTAAAGGTACATAGTCCAATGGTCCCTAGTAATACCACCCTCCTCCCCGCAGTCAGTTAACGTTGCATAGACCAATGACCACTAGTGATGCTACCCTTCTCATCACAGTCAGTTAACGTTGCATAGTCAAACACCCACTAAGAATACCATGCTTATCCCCATAGTCAGTTAATGTTGCATCGTCAAATTACCTCTATCAATACCATCCTCCACCATATTCAGTTAAAGGTGCATAGTCCAATGGCCACTACCAATACCATCCTCCTTCTAAAACTCAGTTATAAGAAATAATTGCATAGTCCAATGGTTTTGGGTTTCTCTCATTTTCTGAGATAAATATTATGTTGATCACAAGAAGTTAACTTACTTGAGTTCGGAGTAAATCTGCTTTAGCTCTTTGTTTCCTGGCTAGGAGGAAGGTAACCCATGCTTACACCTGAGCATCCCAACAGATAATCTTTAAAGTGTATCGGTCCCAAGCAAAAGGAAATTTACAGAAAACAACTTGACAGAACCCAATAAAAATGTAGCATCTTACCCGACATTGTCAATCTGTCAGTCTAATTGTCATATTGGATAAGGTTCCTTTTTTATGCGGACCGATGGTGATGTATGTTTTCAGCAGAACATACATTCGTTAATTCCCAGTATACCAGGGAGATGAAGGGGAAACACAAAGAATAATAACTTAGGAAATATACAATAAATTATAGCTAAGATGATATGGCACAAACCAAGAGATACAAAATAACATAACTTCAAAAAGATATGATAGACTTGGTAAGGTACCAGCAATGAATACAAAAGCCTCAGTCAACAAGAACACTCAGGGAAGGAAGTCTTTCTGTCTGAGGCGTCCAGCTCTTCAAGGCAATACCAGCTTACATTAGAAATCAATCAAACTGCAGTGTTCAATCATGAAAAAGGCAGTGTGACAAGGTGTTAACAACAATACCAGATGAACCACAGATTCCAGGATACACCCAGCTAACACCAGCACATTCAAACTCATCACTGCGCATGGTATAACTGAACAGAGCATCCTCACCACATGTGCTGGGGCCTGATGGTGGAGTCTCTGACTTGGCCTGGTCATACAACTCAAACATTCTAATAGTAATATAATATAATTTAAGGTGTAACTAAGAACAGTATTGCATGCATGCTTCTCAAAATCCTAACCCACAAGCTTCACTCTGAATAGGTTCTATTAACTTGACTTCCTGGTCACTTCTACAGATACACAAATGCTTAGTAAGTGCACCAGTCCCTATGTTGTGTATGGAGATTCAAATCTAGATAAGTGGTTTTCCTTTGAAAATGTTATGCTTTCAGCAGACTATGCACCTTTAAGCACCCCATCTCTGCACATATGACTATGTCTCAAAAGGTGCTAACTCTTCAGTTTGTTGTCCATTGTAATGATTGACACAAAACAGCACAGAAACGGTTACACTGAAAACACAAGGACATTTGCTTCAAATCAATATGTATTCTAATTCTATTGCGATTATGAAACACCATGGTAAAAACAATTCAGTTTATCCTGAGTAAATGCATAAGTAGATAGTATGTTGATCAGTACAATGGAGAAAGTTTTGTCCCATATTGCTTAGCACCTTTTGAGACAGTCTCATATACACACGGCGACAGCCCCCACCCTCCCGCGCACACAATTGACTATATGCACTGGCTATTTGCAGAGCCCCTCTGCGAATTATAGCAACTGATACTATAATTAGCAGAGCTGAATCCAACCAATCAGCATGCACTATTTTACTGTGCATGTACATGTGTAAATATGTGTAAATATAGTTTATTCATTTGGGTATGCAGTTAATGCAGTACCTATCTGCTAAAATACCTCAGGGAGTTTGACGCCCCTGCCTTGCAAAGTTATAAACCACTGCCTTGTGGTATAGGTTCTTGATAGAACCAAAGGCTATGGGAGCAAACCCTAACAGAAAACCATGCTTCCATGGCAGCGTTAAGGGTGGTTATGAAGGGAACTCCCAACATCTCCCGGCCAGCTACTGCAGGGACAAATAGTTTGCGCCTGTCTTGACATGTTCTTGCCAGTGTGAGACCTCTATTTGCTCCCCGAGAGAGTGCTGCTAGTAACTTGCAAAAGCCAGCAGCACTTCAACACTTTGCAAGCAGCATTTATGAAATGCCCAACCACACGAAATAGCGGCGGTTAAGAAATAAAAGCAGTCTTTGTCGCATTGCGACCAACAGCATGATGATGATGATGACATGTGCAGAATTATTTAGTCTGTTGTTTTGGTTTAAAGCAGTACAAATTTAAAATGATATGTGTGTGTTTTCTGTTAATGTGGGTTAAAAATAAATAGTCAACACGGAATCACTGAATAACACTTGATTTACTGATATGTACAGCGACCTTTACAAAATGTTGAGGCCCCATATTGCATCCTTCCTTCTATTGTTATACCATGCCGTACAAGTATTAATGTATGCATTCTGTTATTAGTTACTATGTCATGTGTATATACTTCCTGGTGTTACAATATTGTAAATGGGTACTACACGATAAGCAATTATATAATATAATGTATGTATTATAACATATTAAATGTGTCGTAATCTGCAGAGCAGCACTACGACAGAACAGCTCTGCGAATAATAATCTGTTTTTGTTTGTTGTAAATATAGTTTATTCATTGAAGTAAATATTTTATTAGCGTAGTGGCACTGGTCTTCCAGCCATGTGATATTACAGTTATTTACAATATATGTACATGTCGTCTTATATTGTCTTGTGGCATATTTTTCTGCTAATTTACAGAGATGCTCTCCGAATAGCGTCATCCTTAAACAATCACAAACGCACCCCCCCCCCCCCACACACACACACATATTCACTCACACTTCATTGCATACGCATGTCCGATGGAAACAAGACATTTTCGAAACAAAGATACTTGTATACTTATTATGTGTAACTTAGATACTTGTATACTTGTACCTTAGATACTTGTAACTTAGATACTTGTATACTTATTATGCATGTATTGCTGAATACCTAGGGACACTAAGTAATTGGAATGAGATGGTACTGGTGAAGCATATTCTGTTGGAATGTGTATGTGCACACCCAACATATTTGCAAAGCTAGCTGGTTTAAATAAAACTTCATTTGACGTTAATTACAGTAGATTATAATGAGCAAGCTGATACATTGTCCCTCTCAGTGTAATAACCAATCTCACACACACCCTCCCTCACCTCCCAAACATATATCCTCCCTCCCCCCGCCACTTACCCCCGAAAACCGTCCCACTCAGTGCAATAAACAATTTCACACACACCCTCCCTCACCCTGCCACCTCTCTCCGAAAACAGTCCCACTCAGCGCAATAAATACTCTCATACACACCCTGCCACCTCTCCCCGAAAACAGTCCCATTCATCGCAATAAATACTCTCATACACACCCTGCCGCACCCTGCCACCTCTCCCCCAAAACAGTCCCACTCAGCATAATAAACACTCACAGTCACACACACCCTCCCATGCATATCCTACCTCATGTCGACCCCCCCCCCCCCATGTCCTGCAACACCCCCACCCCGACCAAGTTCCGCGCTGGAGGTTTCCATACCAGGTCAGACCTCCCGGGGGTATTGTTCTCGGGTTGACCCGCCTTTCTAAAACAGCAGACTTGCCGCTCGTCACCCATACCAGTGTCACTGTCAGTGCTAATACGCGTCAGTCGGCGCAAAGTACGTGGTGCTCTGACAGTGACAGTCACAGGGTAAATATATGAGCACTCCCTCGTTGATAAGTGTATCTGTATTTTCAGTTCCCAGGGCGAGGATTGGTTGTTTAACTGGTTTCTTGTTGGAGTTTTTCATCATTGCAAGATCTAAGGTAATGTCAGAACGGGTATTGACCTGTGACAGTGCCAACTCATGGCAACTTTATAGTGCTTCCCCGTGGGAAATTAGGCTGCCAGCACCACGAGCCAACATCCCACTCAATTACATTATCTTGACACTGAGCTACCTAGTCCTTGTCCTATCCTATTAATGCCGACTACCACCCTAAGAAGCGACATGTATCAATTTGTATGAGTCGTTGGTTTGATTCAACCGGGAACCAAACTCTTGATCTCGTTCACGTGAGGCCCGCGCTCTACCGATTCGGCTACCACATATATATATATATACATATATATATATATATATATACATACATATTTGTCAATGTATACATATATGCATATGCATATGTATGTATAACTATATACATGTATATATATATATATATATATATATATATATATATATAAATATACATACATGTATATATAAGGTATATATATACATATATATATATATATATACATAGATAAATACATAGATATAGCTGCATATATAGCTGCATATATACATAGATATAGCTGCATATGTATATATATGGACTTGCTTGCTGCCACTAGGCTCATACACACCTGTTCTATTTACTTTGACACTTGACACTTCTTGGCATTCACACACCTGTGTTTACCTTATACCTGCACCTGTACCAGGACGATCCTACACACAGTCTACTTGCTACCTGTGTTCTTTTATTCTGCGATCTCCACTCTGGACCTGAAATACGCCATGAAAGGACGATCGACCTGCTTGGGTGCCGTGAGCTAACATCATTCATTTTACATATACTTTATGGTCGATTATCAATATTAATTCGACGTGAGTGTGTCGAATCTAAGGACCGATCGCAGGTAGTGCGGCCTTAATATTGGTCTGAAATTAACGACGTCCAGTTTGTCGATAATTTATTTCATGTTATAGTCTTGGCTTTTCATATGTATTGTGTGTCGACTTGCATATTGCTTGAAAAACCAAGATGGCGGACGGCGGGAAAGCCGCCATGATGGTCGACGACTATGCCGATTATTGGCCTCGACACTAAAGCCGTTACTCTGTTGATTTGATTTTACCTGGATGTGCATTTAACCAAAGCAGCATTGACTCATGACTGTCGAGTACATATTTCGGCCCTGTCTCGACATGCTCAGTTACTTTGAACCTTGTGGTGGTCGATTACATTTCGACAATCTTTTGTTTTATTTATTTTATTGTGTTACTTGAGGAACATTTGACCAATGTAACTTTTATAATATCAACTCCTTTATAATATCATTTTATTCTTATATAAAATACATTCGGATGATTTGAGAGACTCTGGTTGTTTTTTTTTAATTTTTGCGACATTTTACATCGCCCAACATCAACCTACTCGGCACAGCAGATACTTATGTACTGTGGACCATGCGGCCTTACTCACCGGGGCCCGGTTAACGACAGCTGCCTTACGGCAGCTATGCAGACTAGGCACGCCAAACGGGTGTCGGAGAAAGTGAGTGCAATGTCCGACGATGGCGGATCTTCGCCGATGGCGGATGGGACTCAAACGCCAACTTCGTCCAAGGCGCCGCCAAGCGACAGCGAGTTGGACGAGAGGGAGGCCGCGATAGCTGAACAGGAGCGGGCTCTTCAGCGCCGGAAGCACTGCGCTGAACTCGACCGTCGCGAACGCCGCCTGGCGGACGAAGCGGCCGAGTTGACGACCAGGCACAAGAGAGGCAGGAGCACCAGTCGGAGGAGGAGCGGCTCTCATGACCGGCGGCACCGACGACGACGCCGACATTCATCAAGCTCAAGCACCTCGGACGGGACAACAGTCGGAACGAAGGAGCGCGTAAGTGTCTCTGGTAGATACTAGAGGACGTAAGACTGCCCCTCGAGGTGCTGGAGTCGTGTGCGTTGGATCCTTGTAAAAAGGAGTGGACTGCGGGAGCTGAGGCATGTCGTTAAACATATGAAGTATATTTGCGGGAAAGCGAAAATGGGGAAGTTCCAGGACCAATCGCATGCTAAGTACGATCTTGCAGTCCGGAAACTTGCCGTCGCCGAGGGCTACGATGCCTTCTGCGATGGGAACCCCAAACTAGCTCTTAAATATTACGCTTTTGAGTTTATGCAGACCCAGTCTGCCAGAGACAGTCAGAGAACAACCAGGGGTGTAAAGGGCAGCTCGGGCCAACTTTTCTCTAAAGACGGGAAGAAGCCCTGTTTTTCTTACAATAAAACTGAGGGCTGCAGCAGAGATGAGAGAACCTGCAATTTTGGGCATTGGTGCTCCCGCTGCGGGAGCAAGTCACACATTAGGGGGAATTGTCGTAAGGAATGAATACCGAGAGGCCGGGGTCGGGGTCGGAGAAAAGTTCGCAATTGTGTATTTGCTACTGATGACTATGTCGCTTCAGACTCAGACTCCCGCCCAGGCCTCGACATAACGCCGGTTGTTACACCCCCCCCCCATCTTTCTGAAGCCGGTACTGACGATTTTGTGCATTGTTTTGATGTAATGGGAGTGGGTATGTGTCCCAGCAACTCTAATTGTCGCCAGGTAGGCGCCCCTAGTCAAGTCATTACCAGCACAGGCATTGTGAGCCACACTAATGGCGTTAACTGCCACATTGTCCGCCCCCGCAACGCCGACAAATCAGGCCCTTCGGGCGCAGGTTGCCTTGGTAGCGTGCCGGTAATAACCGCACGTGTTGGAGCGGGGGGCGGGGCTGTCTGCCCCCGCCCCCCATGCCAACTAGCCAACCCCTTGTTACGCTATGCCCTTGAAGCGGCTAACATTGACTGGTTGAGTGTTAAGGCCTTTGGGCAAGGCCTTTGTGTGTCCGCCCTTGACACTTACTCTAATGAACGGGTCACCTTTACTGTCACTGCCGCTTGTTCGGCCGCTACCGCCGCTCCTTCTCCGCTGTTTCTGTGATTGCTTTGCCGGGGGGGATGTTGACCCTGACACCGAATTCGTTCTGCATGGGGCGATTTTCGGTTTCAAGGTTATAAATCCTTCATGTTGCGCGGTTTACGCAGGTAATTGTAATAAGAGCACCCAGAGCAGTTTTATTGATTCAAAGTTACGCACCAAACTTTCTTGTGATTACATAAGCCGGGCGAGTGGCGAGGCATTGTGCGTTCATAATGTCTTTGCCGTTCCGAAATCAAATGGGGGCGGCTACCGAACAATCGTCGACTGCAGTAAACCTGTCGGGCGATCTGTGAATAACTATGTTTCCGAAGTTTCAAATAAATGTTCATACCTTGGAGTCGGAGACTTGGTGAAGGTTATGGCACAGGGTGACTTCATCACCTGTATAGACATAAAGGATGCCTATAGGGCCCTTAATATTCACCCTTCTGACCGCCCCCGCCAGGCAATCAGATGGAACTTCGGTGGCGGGAACAAATTATTTTTTGATAACCGCTTGTGTATGGCACTCTCCTCGAGCCCCTACATTTTTAGCTAAATTTCAGATTTTGTTGTTCGCTGCCCACGTAAGGAAGGCGTTACCCATATTGTGAATTACTTGGAAGACCTTGCCATCCTCGGTGATGATTATAATGAATGTTTACGTAACCAATATATTGTAATTAAAGTTCTCCGCCGCTTAGGCTTCTATCTAAGCTACCATAAGCTTTCAGCCCCTTCCCAATGCTCAAGGTTTATGGGTATAGAGATCGACTCTGTTATGCTCCAGCTGAGATTGCCTATTGACAAAATTCTTAAACTAAAGCGCATTCTCCTTGAATTCTTGGGCCGCAGGAAGGTTACTCGAAAGGAGCTCGAAAAGTTGGGCGGCCTGCTAGCCCATTGTGCTATGGTCGTCCGCGGCGGCCGCTCCTTCTCCACCAGAGTATACGACGCTATACGCCAGTTAAGGAACCCCTACTATAAATTAAGGCTGAACGCAGAGTTCTGTTCTGAATTGCACTGGTGGCTGAACTACGCTGAAACCTTTAACGGTTATGCGAAGATTTTGGGTGTTCATGCGACTTCTATCGCGGTTTATAGTGACGCGTCATGCTGGGGGTTTGGAGCGGCCCATGCGGGCGATTGGCGTGTGGGCAGCTTCATTGAGGAACCTGACCTCCCCGCTGAGGTGGGACACCATTACGCCGAAGGCAACTGGGCGTGCAAGGGTGCGCACATTAACGTGAAGGAAATGTGGGCGGTCGTCGCTGCCGCCCGCCGCTGGGGCCACCTGTGGAGGGACCACTGCATTGTGTTTGTGACAGACAATAACACGGTGCGCGCATCACTCTCTACGGGCAGGTGTATTACTAAGCAGATTATGGTCTACGTCAAAGAGCTCTTCTGGCTCTCTGTCCAGTTTAATTTCGATATTAAATCCGCATATGTCCGCAGCAGTGATAACATAATCTGTGATTCACTTAGCTGCTGGAGGGAACCCTCTAGCAAGACCCGCATAGCTGAGGCGGACTGTACCGCTCAACTGTGTTGTGCCTCCCTGTTTGCCTGAATTGTTTCCCCTTGTGTCGTTGCAGGCCTAGATCTCTTGAGAGGGGCGGCTAAGGCTATGAGCGATCAGTACTATTCTACAAATTCTCGCTCAACCAGATCCATGCAGCTACGAAAGTACTTCAGCTTCATAGACGAGTTTAAGGGGATCTTATCGCCCCTGCCTTGCCCCCCTTCTCAGGTTGCGATATACGTGGTCTGGTTATCCCGCACTTTAAAATATTCATCGATCACCAACTACTTGAGCGCTCTAAATTTCTTTCTTAAATCCCAGGGCAGCGCGCCTATTGACTTCGCCTCGCACCAAATCCGAACCATAATGGGCGGGACAAAGCGTATGTTGGGATGCTCAGTCAAGCGTGCCCTCCCCCTACTGCCATCTGAATTAATTAGGATGTTCTCGCATATGTCTGGTAGCGAAGGACATGTTGCAACACGTACAGCCATACTGACCGGGTTTAGGGCCCTGTTGCGAAAATGTCAGTTAACTAATTCCGAATCGGTTCTACTCCATTCCGATTTCTCCTTTCACCCATGGGGTATGTTGCTGAGCGTTCGCCGGACTAAGACCATTCAGTTTGCCGAATGGGAGCTGCTTATTCCTGTCGCTTGCATGCCCAATACGGACTTGTGCGCCGTATTCTGGGTGAGAAAACATTTCTCGCAAGTCAACGTATCTCCCAGCGAGCCTGCCTTCCAGGTGCCCCGGGCAGGTGGCTATTCACCCCTGGACTACGCTACACTCCAGTCTACTATAAAGTACTTTGCCGCACTAGCTGGCTTAGACAGTGAGAATTTCTCATGCCATTCTCTCCGCCGGGGCGGGTGTACTTACCTCGCCCTTCAAGGCGCCCCGATCGATGAAATTCGGCTTAGGGGCGATTGGTCGTCTGACGCAGTTTATAAGTATATCGCGCGCCCCCTGACGGACCGAATAGTCCTCGGACATGCGGGTCGCGTCTTGCCTCGGGGGTGTTAGTTAGTTCTGTCTGGAGGGTCCTGGGGGACTTGGCATTTGTAGCCCAGCCAGATACTTCTACACTGACTTAATAATAAAACTGTATCCACCACACTGCCTTCGGCTTAATGCGTACCTACACCAACGTATATACTACAGTATATGCGGATGTAGGAATCGCATGGTGCTGCCCCCTCCCTCCGGTTCCATGAACCCCAGGGAGGGGTTTGGCTATTCCACCAGCCTACCCACCTGTGATATGTATACACCACTGATCCCACTGGCTGCTCACTTGCTTGCTGCCTCTAGGCTCATACACACCTGTTCTATTTACTTTTATTTTTTATTCTTATTTTTTGCTATTTTATCCTTTTATACTATATATTCCGGTAGGGCATTTGTAGCCCAGCCAGATACTTCTACACTGACTTAATAATAAAACTGTATCCACCATACTGCCTTCGGCTTAATGCGTACCTACATATAAATATATATACATGTATATATAAGGTATATATATACATATATATATATATATATATATACATTGATAAATACATAGATATAGCTGCATATATATGTAGATATGTACATATCTACAGGTATATATGGGTCAGCCTCACGAAAATGGGCCAATTGGAGGAAGTTGTCGGCGTCGATCATTGGATGTCGGCGTCGATTGGTATAATTATAGTTTAGCATTGACAGGTGTTGGAAAGTCCTTATATGTATCCTGAATGTAAATGTCGAGCAAATACAATAACATTATTTGTTTCTAGGATAATTTAATATAAAACAAAGAAATTCACTACACTTTAAGAATTGCGACGCCGCCATCTGGTAAAGTTGTCGGCGTCGATCATTGGATGTCGGCGTCGACCGGTATAATTATAGTTTAGCATTGACAGAGGTGTTGGAAAGTCCATGAATTTATCCTGAATGTAAAGGTCGGGAAAATACAACAACCTTATTTGTTTCTAGGATAATTTAATATGAAACAAAGAAATACACTACACTTTTAAGAATTGCGATGCCGACATCTTCAATTGACCACCGATTGACCCATTTTCGTGCGGCTGCCTCATATCTATAAATATATATGTTCACCGGTGGCCGAATTGGTTGAGCACAAAGTTCCCGTGTCGAAGGTCGGCAGTTCAATTCCCTATGACATACACAATAAATACTTTACTAGGTTAGGGCAGTGACTGCTGAACTCAGTCTCAGGATAATGTGAATGAGTGGGGAATCGGGTCACGATTGTCCCGGAATGGCAATAAATGTGGGTTCGGATCCTGCTCTTGGCACAATATTTCCCATTTTAATCCAACCCACGTCATGTCCATAACCAGACGTTCCGAGACTGCTCATATGTGGTTGATTATTAACCATGTACGATACATCCATGCTGGGCTGTGCGAGTAACTGATTCCCACTTACCCATATCCTCTAGGACTCAGGAGCCTCAGCTTAACCAGAGTAGCTAATCATGTGATGGTTACTGTTTGTTGTAGTTTTACGTTCTAGAAAAATGTTGGATCATATCGGTACGGGTACCCACTTGTGACACTGCACACTCATGACAACTTTATAGTGCTGCCCCACTGGGATACTAGGCCCCGAGCACCACAACCTGATACCACACTAAGTCCCATTGTCCTGAAACTGAGCCAACCAGTCCTTGCCCTATTTCATTAGTGCTGAGACCCTAGCTAGGGAGTGAGAAGTATAAATTGTTACGTCATTGGTTTGACTCGACCAGGGTTCGAACACACGAACCCGTGGGTTCGGAGCCCCCGATCTGCCAAAACAGGAGACAGATGCTCAACTCACTCGGCCGTCCCGTCCGGTTGATGTTAACTGAGAGCAGCTGAACACAATTTGGGTTTACCACGTGAATTACGACAGTCTGCAGAAACTGTGGCACGCGTTCCAGGCATTCAATCCGACAACTTCCACGCTCACGCGCATGCGTCACGATCCTTAGAACAATAGGTCTTCCGTATCCGGTTCACTGCACGGATGTAACTATATACATGAAATAGCGCATGTCACGTGGTGAATAACGAAGCAAAAAAACGGTCAATAATGGGGTTAATAATTAAAAGAATTTAAATAAATCTGGAGAAACACAAAGATGCGTGGGAAAATTGCGTAAATAATGCATGAGTAATTTCACTACCAAATTGGATATCGACAACATTATTAGTGTCAATCTTCGACCTGATTTCGTGAGTGTTATTGGAATGCTCTCCGTCTCTCTCTCTCTGTCTCTCTCTGAGTGACCCAGTAAAAGCTTGCAGCTTGAAAAGCTTACTGGGTTTCATTCCGGGGGCAACGGTATTTTGTCAGTCTTCGGCCTGTTTTCAGAAATGTTATTGGAATGCTCTCTCTCAAAGTGAACTAGAAAAAGCTTGCAGCTTGAAAAGCTTACTCTGCTACAAAAGGTGGGGCGGGCACTGGTCTTACAGTTATAGTATTATAGTACAATAGGGTTCTGTCACACCATTGCATTAAATATGATGCATTCCGCAAACAACATTCATCAATAAAGTAATATGTAATTTATAATTAGCATTCTCAAGTGGGTTACATAAATATTGCTCTCTCGGTACGCTATCCTGCATATTATCTATTGTACTCAAGTATAGCGATAAATACATTATCTCCCAAACGGGAATAGCTTACGTACAGAGTCAGCCCTATGTATGTAATCTCTCTCTCTCTCTCTCTGTCTGAGTGACCCAGTACAAGCTTGCAGCTTGAAAAGCTTACTGTGTTTCATTTCGGGGGCAACGGCATTTTGTCAGTCTTCGGCCTGTTTTCAGAAATGTTATTGGAATGCTCTCTCTCGAAGTGAACTAGAAAAAGCTTGCAGCTTGAAAAGCTTACTCTGCTACAAAAGATGGGGCGGGCACTGGTCTTACAGTTATAGTATTATAGTACAATAGGGTTCTGTCGCACCATTGCATTAAATACGATGCATTCCGCAAACAACATTCATCAATAAAGTAATATGTAATTTATAATTAGCATTCTCAAGTGGGTTACATAAATATTGCTCTATCGGTATGCTATCCTGCATATTATCTATTGTACTCAAGTATAGCGATGAATACATTATCTCCCAACCGGGAATAGCTTACGTACAGAGTCAGCCCCATGTATGTAATCTCTCTCTCTCTCTCTCTCTCTCTCTCTCTCTCTCTCTCTCTCTGAGTGACCCAGTAAAAGCTTGCAGCTTGAAAAGCTTACTGTGTTTCATTCTGGCGGCAGCAGTATTTTGTCAGTGTTCGGCCTCTTTTCAGAAATGTTATTGGAATGCTCTCTCTCGAAGTGAACTAGAAAAAGCTTGCAGCTTGAAAAGCTTACTCTGCTACAAAAGGTGGGGTGGGCACTGGTCTTACAGTTATAGTATGATAATACAATAGGGTTCTGTCGCACCATTGCATTAAATATGATGCATTCCACAAAGAACATTCATCAATAAAGTAATATGTAATTTATAATTAGCATTCTCAAGTGGGTTACATAAATATTGCTCTATCGGTACGCTATCCTGCATATTATCTATTGTACTCAAGTATAGCGATAAATACATTATCTCCCAACCGGGAATAGCTTACATACAGAGTCAGCCCCATGTATGTAATCCACCCCCCCCACCCCCCATCTCTCCTTTGGGGTTAACCTATCGACACTACACATTAAATTGTTTTTCCATAGTATGTGTGATTTCGGATATTTACACTCACCAAACGCATCTAAAATTGCATTCACAATGCTGTTTTTATATATCCATGTAATCTACATATTATTATCTATATATAAACAGTCGTCCCCTGGAAACAGAAATAACAAAAGACAGGAGTGGTTGAGAAAAGTGTATATTCTCTGGCGGGAATATATAATATACCCACCTAAAATTTCAAATCCATCCTGCTGAGCGGGAGCGGCAGTGGTAGTGACTAGGTGCAGCTGGTATCATGCAGTCATGAGCCACTCACAGGGCGCAGTGCAGTGGTGGATGAAGGAAGTAAGCTAGGCATAGCAGGTTGGGTAGTACTAACTCAATGAATAGGAGTGGGTAGTAGCTAAGTCACATGACATCCAGGTGTAGAGTAAATAGAGGGAGAGAAACTGCTCGGTGGTAGTGTCCTTGTTTATATTCCCATAATAGATTATAGAGCACATATATATATATATATATATATATATATATATATATTTGGACATACGCGTGTTGTATTGGGAACTATGCAAAATCGAACACTGTGCCCGAATCGGTAAGAAAGGTGGCTTCAAGTTTTGAAGGTCGGGTATTTGACTCCTGCACAAATCAAAACACTGTCTGACAGCATTGATACTTGTCTCTACCAAGCCAAGCGCTCAGTATGACTAGGGATAGGCAAGGACTGATTAGCTCAATTGAGGATTTGCGTGTGACGTAGGGATCCAACTACTCCTGCTTCCTGGTTGTATAGAAGCAGTTTGTTCTACTATCAAGTGTATGTAAATAAAACAAAAAGCACAAATCTATTCAGTACTCATGAATATTCACTGGGGGGGGGGGGGGCAAATAATGTTTATTTAACAGGATAAAATACTCAATAAGTGAAATTCCGTCAAATTAAACCCAAAATCCAAGCGATGTTTATATATATTCGGTTATTTAGAATCATGAATATTCACTGGGGGGTTGAAATACTATTTATTTAACAGAATAACATATTCAATAAGTGAAATTTAGTAAAAAGATAAAACCCTAAATCCAAGCGATATTAATATATTTAATGTCGCCGCCGAATCGGCGGCACTATTGCGAATGAAAAAAAAAATCATAACTATATTCACTGCTACAATCTAAATTCTTATTTAGAATCATGAATATTCAATAGGGGGTTGAAATAATGTCATTTATGAGCATAATTTACTCAATAAGTGAAATTTGGCTCAAATAAACTCAAAATCCAAGCGATATTAACGCACCCGCCGCATCGGCGGCAATATTGTCGAATGTAAACAAAACAAAAAGCACAAATCTATTCACTGCTATGGATTAATTATGTTATTTAGAATCAGGAATATTCACTCGGGGGTTGAAATTATATTATTTATGAGAATAGCTTACTCAAAAAGTGAAATTTGGTCAAATTAAACCCAACATCGAAGCAATATTAACACTGCCGCCGCATCGGCAGTGTTATGCTGTACTTTCTATCCAACCATGATGGCCGATGAGGCACTGATCACGTGGTCCTAATCGTTTTATGCAAATCCTCAATATCAGGAAAACAGGATTGAGTGCATTATTGGTTCTGGTCTCCCAGTGTGGCAGCACTATCCAGGGACTATTCCTGCACACTGCCACAATCAGTGCAAACCCGATATAGTCATATACCCATTGTGGTCTCTAGGAGGTATAACCCAAGAAACAAGCAGGCCCATGCTAATCGCATATTAGTATGCAACACATAATTAAGAAAATGCTTTATTTAAAAGTTACAATAATGGCTCTTTGTTAAAGATGTAGATTCCGAAAACAACGGAACATTTTTACAAAGTCATAGCATATGTTACATCTGATTTTACACATCCAACATGTCTATCTATCTACCTCCATATACATATGGCAACGTTATAGTCCTCCAGTGTATGTGGCGTGATGGGGGTCACCCGTATACAACTCCCCAACAGGTGGGGGGGGGGGGGCACTCCACCAATGGAGGAAGTAGCAAAGTATATACGATCCCTTATCATTTATACTTGTATAGGACTGAGTAGCTACAAATAATAAACAAGACAAGAGAGGGTAAATGGATTGGCAACTTTATATATATATATCTCGACCAAGGGCTTGGAATACCCGTACCAGTAACAACAAATACAAATAAAAAAGCAAGCAAGTTGGGTGAGGCAGGCGCTCCGATGGTGTATATATAGGCGAACACAGGACCGAAGCACCGCCGGAGCAGGCTCACAGCAACGTGGTGTAGTGCCAGTGAAACAATAGACCGTTTCGTAATAACATTGGTAACATATTCAAATGGACATAATGTATTTTCATCATCATCATGCTGTCGGTCGCGATGCGACAAAGACTGCTTTCATTACTTGACTGCCGCTCTCCATTTAGCTCTCTGCTGTGAGAGTGATGTCCATGAGTCGGTCTTAATGTCTCTCAACTTCAGGTTTCTCTTGATGGTATCCTTGAACTGGAGACGACGGCGCCCTCTCTTTCTGTAACCAGAAGACAGTTGAGAGTAGAGGATCTGCTTTGGTAGCCTGTCTGATGATATCCTCATGAGGTGCCCAGTCCACCGGAGATTCTTTTTGATCAGAAGATCTTACATAGAGGGCAGCCCCGGCCGTTCGAGTAATTCAAAATCAGACACAGATAATCTTTTTTGTGGGCTAATAAATTTATTAATCAGGCTTAATAAATTTCACAACAGCCTTTTTTACTACACCTTTGTGAACATTATATATTATCAGCCTTTTCTCAATAGTACAATTGAGATTATTAGCTTTAATTATTCTATTGCATCAGGTAGTACAACCTAAGTCATTTATCTAATATAATATTCTTTACATATGTGCAGGTCAGTTCAGAATTACTTTTTCGTACTTCAATTACTTATATGCAGGTCGGTCGTATCAGTGATTGTACTATCATTTTACTATATGATATAGCTCTGAGCAACTTCTAATACTTTCTGTAATAAGAATTTGGAACAGACGACATGACGACACAACTACAGCAGATCACGGTCACACAAACAGCTCACATCTGGCACACACAACCACTTTTTTGCACTTTCACGTCACACAGCAGCTTTCATTACATTTCACACTGGGATCATCATCTCTCAGCTCTCAGGTCTGACAAACCTGACTGGTGCTGATGGGTGGGTGGGTTGGTAAAAGTTTCACTGCAGTGTCCGCGCTCCGTCAATGGCAATGGCAAGGTAAGAACTGACTGTGCTTAGCATTCTCTACCGGAAGTAGACTCGGTCCATAGCAACGCATGCTACGAACGGTATCTATGGTAATCATCCTATCAAGCCCGTAGTCAGTAATTTTGAATTACGCATGTTACCGGCAACATGTACAATTCAAAATCAGACACAGATAATCTTTTTTGTGGGCTAATAAATTTATTAATCAGGCTTAATAAATTTCACAACAGCCTTTTTTACTACACCTTTGTGAACATTATATATTATCAGCCTTTTCTCAATAGTACAATTGAGATTATTAGCTTTAATTATTCTATTGCATCAGGTAGTACAACCTAAGTCATTTATCTAATATAATATTCTTTACATATGTGCAGGTCAGTTCAGAATTACTTTTTCGTACTTCAATTACTTATATGCAGGTCGGTCGTATCAGTGATTGTACTATCATTTTACTATATGATATAGCTCTGAGCAACTTCTAATACTTTCTGTAATAAGAATTTGGAACAGACGACATGACGACACAACTACAGCAGATCACGGTCACACAAACAGCTCACATCTGGCACACACAACCACTTTTTTGCACTTTCACGTCACACAGCAGCTTTCATTACATTTCACACTGGGATCATCATCTCTCAGCCAAATTTGGAACAAGAGAGATGATGATTCCTACCTGACAGTATGTTTATTGACATAGCTAAACACACTATCGGATTTCCAATTCCCCAGTGTCTTTATGCACTCTATTGGCATCCCAATACGTGCATACTCTTGCGCTCCCCCTCGCCGTAGACTATGACACGTCACCAATGGCCAACCGGGATGTCCACAAGCCTTCAATGCAGCTTGCATACACTCTTTAAACACTGTGGCAGTCAGCGGCTCTCCATTGTTCAACATGAAAGCTGGGTTGCCCTCATGTACTGGAGTCAGTCGGTTGTACTCGGACCACGCACGCACTGGGCAGAAGTCGCGACTTGATACTTTTGGTAGCTCAATGCTGTACGCATCCTCTGGTCTGTGTGTAGTTTTAGTGCTCCTAACCGTTATCGTTAGGTGTGATTCGTGTGCCTGGATGTCCCTTCTGAGCAGCATGTGACCGCCATCTCCAGATACCTCGGAGTAGAATAAATTAGACTGTCTTAATAAACATAAATAACCTATTAATAAAGCGACAATCAACACAAGTCCTTCATCTTTCAATTTTTTAAATTTTAAAATCATCATTTTAATATGCTTAACTTTCAGGGGAAATGCTCTATTCACAGTGTTATTTTTTAATTTACATATTCCAGCTTTAATTAATGTCATAGCATAACAGTCAAATGATTCAGTACTTCCATTCATCAATCTTATCCAAGTTCTAGCCCCACTAATATAATTTTTTACAGCACCTTCAGTTTTCAATTTATCATTTAAATATAAAGCATATAACATTACCGTTTTCTTTTTGGGTTTCTTAGGACTGTCTCCAATATTATTACAAAACATTAGATACTCCCTAAATTGTACCCTTTTATTCCTCCAAGTCCCTTCTGCTAGTCCTGCCGAGAAGTACACACTTAACCTATGTACTAATGCCCGCCTCTTCTCTGCAAGTTGATAAAGGCAAAAAGAAAAATTATCAGCATGCAGAGTGCCACTACAAAGACATGTCCAAGACCTGCTCGTCATAAGAAACATTTATTTTAGTCAATAACTTGTCCTGACACAACTCGTCAGCCACTACTTTCAATTTTTTATCAAAAAACAACCTACTTAGGGCATCCGCCAGTACCAGATCCTTCCCAGGCTTATGGACAACCTGTACCGCACAAGTATAAGTGGCTGCGAACCTCCAAATCTCGCGAGCACAGGCGCACAAGACCGGATCTTTTCCGGCACCGGTAGATAGGACCTGTTGGGAAGCAGCATTATCGGTATTAATGATAATTTGATAATTATGTGGGTCAGGAGGAGACAAATTTTTAAGGGCCACTACTAAATTTACGGCCTCTAATTGGGCAATGTGAAAACCATTTCCTAAAAATTTTGCAGGGTATAATTCAGAATAATAATGCGTTGGACTGAATGCACCTCCACCAAGCAATGAAGAATCACATTCAATGATCCATTTTTTTGCTAGGCAAGTGATGTAACAAAACTAACTTATTATGACCTTCTGAAAAATGCAAAAACCAAGCTACATCCCGTACCAAATTAACTGTGACGCTTACCTTCCCCGTAAAAGGCGTATCCCGAAGAAAATCCAAAATTCTATTCATAAAAAACACGTGAGTGCATTACACATTTAGAAATAAATTGTAACCGCCCTACTAGCCTCTGCACATTTTTACGTGTAACCTGCCTACCCACAACCCACTTCTCACATTCCAATAGGATGTCCAGTAATTTCTCATTAGGGATACGAACAAACAAACGTTTTGAATCTATGTCATAACCTAACCATATCAACCGTTGAGTAGGGGGAACACATTTTTTAAACGACAATTGAAGGCCCAAACATGCAGTCAATTTAAGGGCATAATTATATGCCTCCTGAGCCTTAGAAAAAGAATTTTCTACTCCCACAAAATCGTCCAAAAAACATAAGGTAAAGAATCCCATTTTATCCATTAAGTACACGACTGCAGCCGTAGTCCAGGCACAAGCCATGCTCGATGTCCGACATCCAAACGGTGGAGCAATGTCAAAAAAATATTTATTATTCACTTTAATCCCAAACAAAGGCACACTCAAGGGGCAGGTTCTTAATTGCCTGTACGCCCTAGCTAAATCTATGGACCACATGAAGGACGTGCTACCCAATTTTGTGACTCCCCTTGATGCACCTTCCCTTTCTTTTCATGCCGTATTACATATTTGTGAGGTAACAGTTTAAATGTCTTAGTGCGCCTGACCTTCTTGCCAGCATACCGTATCAGATCCCTCATCACGGAATCATCACTGTCTGAATCTATCTCAACATCCGAAGCGGCACGCTTACACCCACGACTATGACAATAAGAATGACACACTTCACCTTTCGCCGCACTTATAGTTGTCTCCCTACGGCATGATCTGTCCGGACGAACCGCTGAGTTACTGGAAGTGCGAAGAACCGTTACAACAGACTGCTCCGTGACGTCATCATTTGAATCAAGCGGTTCGCCCGGCTGCCCAACGTAATGGCTTCCACTGGACCTTGACTGCTCTAAACACTTTAATCTCTCCAACAACGGCTCCTGCGCAGACCTCAACTTGTGATCCAATAATGTAGCTATATCCTCCAGAGATGGCACGCAACCAGCCTTAGATGTGGACGGAGATGGCTCCACAGGAGGATCCAAGTCAGCCCTCTTCATCTGTGTCGTAACCACTCTCCGGCTGACTGACGTGTCGGTTCGTACATCGTCCTCCGAACCGCCCGAACAATCCATTGATCTCAGTAACGCCTTGGAATATTGTCCGACCACACTCTTGACCTTATGCAATTTCGGCATTGTACGTGTCCTCCAAGTTCAACGTAAAAGTTTCACTGCAGTGTCCGCGCTCCGTCAATGGCAATGGCAAGGTAAGAACTGACTGTGCTTAGCATTCTCTACCGGAAGTAGACTCGGTCCATAGCAACGCATGCTACGAACGGTATCTATGGTAATCATCCTATCAAGCCCGTAGTCAGTAATTTTGAATTACGCATGTTACCGGCAACATGTACAATGTATTTTACGCTTACCTATATTCGCATAATTCGTTATAGTCTTATAATGTGTTATACATCACATGTATATATCAGTGCCCGTGCTAACCATGCATTCCTGCATAGACAAAGGAGTAGGTCAGATTATTCGAACCAGGGTATGATGCCCAACGTATTGTTCTGCACACCCACAGTATGTTTTATGTATTCACTTCAGACATTTCAAATAGGTAGCTAATTAGAGCAATATTTACTCCAAACGAAGGTCATGATGTAGGCCCTACCGAAGAGATTTTGTTTAAAAAAGAGACATACATTCAAAATCATAGGGCTCTGCCATTTTCGCATACAAATATATTATTAAATCTTCTATAGAACTTGGAAAATAGCTGCTGCTTGCGTGTGCCACATGAGGTTCTCCTTACTTCAAATCGAATTCAGATACTTTATTATTAAGCAACGTGGAGGTCCTAACAAGAATGAAAATAAAGAGACAGATAATACAAACGATCAACAACAGAAAAATTAAATACTTTGGCCACATGATACGACACCAGGAATCACAGAGAAGAATACTGGAAGGGAAGATAGAAGGGAAAAGACCAAGAGGGAGAAGGAGAACAACATGGATGGACAACATCACTGAGTGGACAGCAATGAGCTATGCGGAATGCGTGAGAGGAACGAATGACAGGAAGAGATGGAGGTCCATTGCAGCCAACCTTCTTCGAGAAGACGGCACCCATTGATTGATTGATACTTTATTATGGTAATAAAATAACAAATATGTATCCCTTGAGACGCTGTGAGATGCATTCTCTCGTGATAATACTTAATAGCGCCACAACTGACCATTTGTGATGTCGCCCATCGCCACTGAAATATGTATGCATATACCATTGAATCACACCTCTGCATGCCTATATAATAAATCTTAAAATATATATATATAAATAAATGTATATATATATATATATATGTAGTGGTCTGCACTGAGCTCTCAGGCAAGTAACCACATAGACAGGTAGGCGTGGGGAGTGTATTGATATCAGGGAGCCTAGGTGGTGTAATGGTTAGCACACTGGCCCGGAATGGAAAGGGATGTGGGTTCGAGTCCCGCTCTAGGCGCAGTATTTCCCATTTTCATCACCCCCACGACATATATATATATAAATATATATGTATATATATGTCTTTGTTGAAAGGGGTATATTAATTATTATGCACACACTGCCACTGTTGTCGCCAAGGCATACATTCACAACCCTTACAATCTATATATCAGTGAACATTATTATGTGCATACATTGTTACATTTGTTTGTTGTATAGTTAATTTCGCATGTGTGAGAGTTCTTTTATGACTACAAGAGAGCGATAATAGATGTGGGTGAAAAACCTCAACTAGAATGAGCTCCAAGGTGGAATGCTGGTCGAGTGAGTGTATGCTTGGGTATATAAGGGGTCATCGACCATGTTGGGGGGAGCTGGGGTGGGGTAGTTTGAGAGCTGAGGTTGTATATGTGGTTTATGGTCAGCAGCGGCAGTGGGAGGCTGAAACGTGCTGCGCATTGTCCTTGTTCTAGAACAGGTAATATCGGTGTATGCTGAAATCACGCGGTAATACATCAGCTAATGCAATGAGCTGCTCACATGCATAACCCAAAGTGCTGGTAGTAAGCCAAAGCCTAATGTAGCAGTCACACTATGACGACAAGCAGCGGCGACAGCCCTGCGACAGCGACTTCCGGTCTGTCGTCGATTGTCGCTGATTGTCGCGCAGCTGTTGCGCAGCTGTCGCCGCGACACCTCCGCGACAACTCCAGTTTCTCCACTATTTCTCGACTGTCGCTGAGTTGTCGCGGGGATTTTGGACATGTTGAAAAACTTTGGTGACAGCGGACAACAGCCGAGGTTGTGGCACTGTCGCGGCACTGTCGCGGCACTGTCGCGGCACTGTCGCGGCACTGTCGCGGCACTGTCGCGGAACTGTCGCGGCACTGTCGTGGCACTGTCGCACTGTTGCGGCACTGTGGCGGCACTGTCGCGGCACTGTCATCTTGTCGTTAAGCTGTAGTTGCTTCTCTCTCCATGTATGTTGTCTCTGCGCCGCATACATATACCTACATGTTTGCACCGTCCCATTCTTCATATTTCTCATGAAGACTGCTTCCTAACAGGTCCACCGCATACATATATATACCTACATGTTTGGACCGTCCCATTCTTCATATTTCTCATGAAGACTGCTTCCTAACAGGTCCGCCGCATACATATACCTACATGTTTGCACCGTCCCATTCTTCATATTTCTCCTGAAGACTGTTTCCTCACAGGTCCGCCGCATACATATACATACATGTTTGCACCGTCCCATTCTTCATATTTCTCATGAAGACTGCTTCCTCACAGGTCCGCCGCATACATATACCTACATGTTTGCACCGTTGCATTCTTCATATTTCTCATGAAGACTGCTTCGTGTGTGTCTCTGTGTGTGTATCTCTGTATATGTGTGTGTGTCTGTGTGTGTATCTGTGTCTGTGTGTGTGTCTCTGTGTGTGTATATGTGTCTGTGTGTGTGTCTCTTTGTCTCTGTGTGTGTCTATATATGTGTATATGTGTTTGTGTGTGTGTCTGTGTGTGTATGTGTGTGTGTGGGTATGTGTGTCTGTGTGTATGTGTCTATGTGTGTGTATATGTATATATGTGTGTGTATGTGTATGTGTGTGTATGTGTGTGTCTCTCTGTGTCTGTGGCTATGTGTGTGTCTGTGTCTATGTGTGTGGTTGTGTGTGTATGTGTGTATATGTGTGTGTCTGTGTCTCTGTGTGTGTCTGTGTATATGTGTGTGCCTCACTCTCACTCTCAGTCTGACTCTGACTCTCAGTCTGACTCTCACTCTCAGTCTCAGTCTGACTCTCACTCTCAGTCTAACTCTGATTCTCAGTCTGACTCTCACTCTCAGTCTGACTCTCACTCTCACTCTCAGTCTGACTCTGACTCTCAGTCTGACTCTCACTCTCAGTCTGACTCTCACTCTCACTCTCAGTGTGACTCTCACTCTCACTCTCAGTCTGACTCAGACACAGACACACACAGACACACACATACACAGACACACATACACAGACACACACCTACACACACATATACACATATACACCCATAGAGACACTATTAGTGAGAGTCAGACTGAGAGTGAGAGTGAGAGTCAGACTGAGAGTCAGAGTCAGAGTCAGACTGAGAGTCAGAGTGAGGCAAACACAGAGACACACACACAGACACATACACACACACATACACATACACAGACACACACAGACACATACACAGACACACACAGATACACAGCCACACACACATACACACACAGACACCCACATATACACACATATACACACATAGACACATACACACACATAGACACAGACACACACATAGAGACACACACAGAGACACATATTCACACACACACAGACACAGACACACAGACACTGTCGTCCCGCTGTCGTCCCGTCTGTTGTCCCGATGTCGTCCGGATGTCGTCCGGATGTCGTCCAATTTAGCCCGAATTTGCATATGTCGTCGTGATTTCTCAAAATTCCAGCGGCCGGGCTGTCGTCCTCCCATTGTCGTCGTAGTGTGACTGCTACATTACACTTGGGATTATCCCAGCGGGAGTCCAGGACAGGGGCCACTGGGTAGCGGCACGGGAGCATGGCAGGGGGCGGGAATTAATTAATGGGCTGGGAGTATGGGACGGGAAGCCACGGGGTGACCTAGTTTGAGTCCACCAGCCTCGTATTCATACCCGTCCTGGTACCGCGCAGCGCGACTCTCAGCTAGTGGTATTATATATATATATATATATATATATATACATATATATATATATTATATATAATATATGAGTCAGCCTCACGAAAATGGGCCAATTGGTGGTTTATTTAAGATGTCAGTGTCACAATTCTTAAAGTGTAGTGCATTTCTTTGTTTTATATTAACTTATCCTAGAAACAAATAAGGTTGTTTTATTTTCTCATACTTTACATTCAGGATAAATTTAAGGACTTTGCAACACCTCTGTCAATGCTAAACTATAAGTATGCTGATCGACGGCGGCATCCAATGATCGATGCCGACAACTTTAACAGATGTTGGCGTCACAATTCTTAAAGTGTTGTGCATTTCTTTGTTTTATATTAAATTATCCTAGAAACAAATACGGTTGTTGTGTTTTCTCCACCTTTACATTCAGGATAAATTTAAGGGCTTTCCAATACCTCTGTCAATGCTAAACTATAATTATACTGTTCGACGCCAACATCCAGTGATCAACGCTGACAACTTCCCCCAATTGGCCTCTTTTTGTGATCCTGACTCGTTATACATATTATATACATATAATATATATTTATATTGTATATATTATATATATATATATATATATATATACATATATTAATTTATGTGTATACAAAAGACAGCGTTATTTATTTGGTGATCCTGTTTTCCCAGAGCAGGTGTTGCTCCATAAGCAATCCTCCTTAAATAGGATGAAATATGCAGAATTGTCGAATTATCCCGACTCGGATTTCTACTTACTACTATGTATAGCTGCACTTGATTGATTACGAACTTCGGCCATCTTAGTTCGAAAACGAGGTTCGTTGTTCAACTGATTCTATCAAAACACAAAACACTTTATAGTGCTGCTCCACCGTGATAATCAGTGGTGTATGTGTGTGGTCAATCAGTTGTGTGGGCTTATGGAGTAGTAATGACAAACAAGGTATTGCATCATATGTACAGCTTTGGATCGCCGGTGTTCTTTCCGAATATTATCAAACATACAAGCTCTGCTAACCAGAGGTTTCTACGTATTGCCTCATAGTTACATTATTCTGTAGCCAGAATTATGTATTCTATAGCATCATTATTTGTTCATCCTGTTTCCCCAGTGCAGGTGATGGTCCATAAGTAATACTCTTTCAGTGGGATGAAATACGCAGATTTGTCGAATTATCCCGACTCGGATGTCTACTTACTATGCACAGCTGTATTCATACTCATGTATGTGGTAGGCCTACCAAGCATGCAGCCTTACATCACAAGGATTATCTAATAATTGCATCATAGTTATAACCTTACATATTCATATGTATCTACCTTGGTCATGCATACTACTCCGATAATATAGTCTGAACTGTTTAGCTATTGCATCATACATACATGCTTATGTAGCAAGGGGTATCTATCTATTGCATGATGCATACATGCTTATGTATCAATGGTTATATATATATATATTGCATCATTCATACATGCTATATATTGCAGCATGCATACATGTTTATGTAGCAAGCATTATCTATCTATTGCATGATGCATACATGATTATGTAGCAAGCGTTATCTATATATTGCATCATGCATACATGTTTATGTACCAAGGTTTATATATATATTGCATCATTCATGCATGCTTATGTAGCAAGTTGCATCTATATATTGCAACATACATACATGCTTATGTATCAAGGGTTATATATCTATTGCAGCATGCATACATGCTTATGTATCAATGTGTATCTATATATATATATATATGTATTGCATCATGCATACATGCTTATGCATCAATGTGTATCTATCTATTGCAGCATACATACATGCTTATGTATCAATGGGTGTATATATATTGCAGCATGCATACATGCTTATGTATCAATGGTTATATACATATTGCATCATGCATATGTGATTATGTGTCAATGGTTATCTATCTATTGCAGCATGCATACATGCTTATGTATCAAGAGGTATCTATATATTGCAGCATGCATGTATGCTAATGCAGCAAGCATTATATATCTATTGCAACATGTATACATGCTTGTATATCAAGGGTTATCTATCTATTGCAGCATGCATACATGCTTATGTATCACGGGTTATCTATATATTGCAGCATGCATACATGCTTATGTATCAAGGGTTATATATATTGCAGCATGCATACATGCTTATGTATCAAGGGTTATCTATCTATTGCAGCATACATACATGCTTATGCATCAAGGGTTATCTATATATTGCATCACAGGGACATGCAGTCTGAAAAGGCACATCTCCCCAACATCGGTTTGCAAAATGATGGAACATTTTATATCAGAACTCCGATATCTCTTAGATGTTGCAGAATAGACAATAGTACAACATTCCAGGCCTAATGCGCAAAGGTTCCGAATTTTAACATCCGATTCCTAATGCCGTAAAGTTATAGGATTATCACTCACTATATCCATTGCCAATCTGACATTAGAGATTTAGGCTATCTAATGTGGCTGTCACACTACGACGACAAGGGGATGACGACAGCCCGGCAACTGGATATTTGTGAATATCACGACGCCATAATGCAAATTTGGGCTAAAGTTGGACGACAACGCGGACAACAACCGGACGACAACGGTGCGACCAACTCGGTCTGGTGTAACTACCACAGTGCGACAGTGTCTATATGTGTGTCTAGTGTCTCTGTGTGTTGCCCTCACTCTCACTCTCAGTTCTGGACTCTCACTCTCACTCTCAGTCTGACTCTCACTCTCAGTCTGACTCTCACTTCACACTCTTCGCACTCTCTACTCTCAGTCTCTGACTCTCCCTCTCACTCTGACTCTGACTCTCAGTCCTGACTCTCACTCTCAGTCTGACTCTCCCTCTACAGTCTGAGAGTGCGAGAGTGAGAGTCAGACTGAGATCTGATGAGAGTTCACCGATGAGTGAGAGTGACAGTCAGACTGAGAGTGAGATGACAGACTGAGAGTGAGAGTCAGACTGAGAAGTGAGAGACAGACTGCTAGTAGTGAGAGTCAGACTGAGAGTGAGATAGACAGACTGAGAGTCAGAGTCAGACTGAGAGTGAGAGTCAGACTGTAGAGTGAGAGTGAGAGTCAGACTGAGAGTGAGAGTGAGACGTGAGAGTCAGACTGAGAGTAGAGAGAGAGGCCACCCACAGTAGACCACAGACACACCACACCACACCGACCGACGCACCCACACATGAGACACATACACACAACACATAGACACACATATACACACACACACAGAGCACACACACAGAACACACACATAGACACCAACACACACATAGACACAGACACCACACACATACACACAATACACAGCACACACACACAGACACATCACAAGACACCCATATACCACACACAGAGCACACAGATAGACACAGACACCACACAGTAAGACACTAATACACCAGGCACACCACATACACAGTTTCACATGAGAAATCATGAAGAATGGGACGGTGCAAACATGTAGGTTTATGCGCGGACCTGGTAGGAAGGAAGTCTTCATGAGAAATATGAAGAATGGGACTGGTGCAAACATGTAGGTGTAATATGTATGCGGCGGACCTGTTCGGAAGCAGTCTTCATAAGAAATATGAAAAAATGGACGGTGCGCAAACATGTTAGGTTTATGACCGCTGACCTGGTAGGTAAGGCAGTCTTCAGAGAAATATAAGAATGGGGACAGTGCAAACATGTAGAGTATATGTATGCGGCGGACCTGTTAGGGAAGCAGTCTTCATAAGAAATATGACAAAATGGTGACGGTGGCACAACATGTAGGTATATTGTATGCGGCGGACCTGTTAGGAAGCAGTCTTCCTAAGAAATATGAAAAATGGGGACGGTGCAAACATGTAAGGTATATGTATGCGCAGTCGGCGACCTTTTAGGAAGCAGTCTCATGAGTAAATATGAAGTAATAGGGACGGAGTGCAAACATGTAGGTGTCATATGTATGCGGCGCAGACACATACATGGAGAGAGAAGCAACTACAGCTTTAACTACAAGACTACAAATGCCGCGACAGTGCCGCTCACAGTGCCGCGACAGCCTGCCGCGACCGTGTGCCGCCACCCTCGGCTTGCCGATTCTGCTGTCGTCGAAGTATTTCAACATGTCCGATAATCCCTCGCAGACAACTCGGCGACCCATCGAGAAATAGAGAGGAGAAACTAGGAGCTTTGCCGCGGAGGGTTCGCGGCGACTCCTGCGCGACAACTGCGTGACAATCGGCGACAATCGACGACATACCGGAAGTGGATGTCGCAGGGCTGTCGCCGCTGCTTGTCGTCGTAGTGTGACAGCTACATAAAGTGAGGCTCAAGTGCTAAGTATTGTCATCAATGCAAACTATCTCAAATCATTAAATTATGGTTAGGGTAATATGATGACTTCATTTAAAAAAATAAGTGAATTAATAATTCAATATTGGTTGAACATAACATAATTTAGATCCGATTTATCATGTTATTTTATAATCAGAAGTCAAACATCATTTGGCGATCATATTTGTATTGGCAACATGCATCTTCCCCTTGTTGATAGGAGCATTTCCAGTGTAGAAAATCCTTCCGGGACCGATATCAGGAACACGTTCCGATGCTACATAGACACATGCGCTAAATACCAGCCCAATTTCGAATTGAGGTCAAACTGCGGGTTGGGTAGCTTTAGGGAAACAGGTATCTACGTCTTGCACTATGGGTATAAAATGGTCAACTGTGATTGGCTCAATATATCTCCACATATGCAAGATTCTTTGTGACCGGGCGTGGTGGCCTAATTGGTAGAGCACGGGCCTCGCGGGGGGAAGGTCTGGAGTTCGGTTCCCGGTCGACTCAAAGCAATGACTTTACAATTAATACTTGTTACTTCCTACCCTGGTGCTCAGCATTGATAGGATATGGTAATTACCGTGTAAAATATTCCGATATTACAGCATTGTTGGGGGATTGCAAATGTTCTATTACAAAACAGGTATACGTGACCAGGTGCATATATGTGTTTATGTAGGTGCTGGTGATGCTTGATTGATAGGTAAATCGACATAGTGGTGCTGGCAGGACTGTGTGTAAGGGGCAATCAGAGCCTACCCTTCCCCCTTCTGCTAGTCAGGATCACCACACTCAGGCTCAAGGAAGGTGGTGGCCATGGGAGCCAAGAATGCTTGATTCTCATTGGGAGAACAGGGTGGGGTGATACTCTACACTGAATCTATGTAGCATATAACTAATAAACCAGAGGCCTTGACTCTCTCACTTCTTTCACACTTTATACTCTTCCTTTCTCTTTGCCTCTATTCATTTCACTATAGCCTGCCTACACAACCACAGATTTGACTTTACATACTGGTGACCACGACGAGTGGTAAAACTATTAGTTGGAGGAAGGATTCAACTTTACTTTATGGAGACCTAGTCTTTACAACTGGTTAACTCAGTGTCAGGATAATGTGACTGATATGGGATATTGGGTCATGTCGCCGGCGGCATGATTTCCCTGTGGGGCAGCACTATAAAGACACCATGCGTGCACACTGTCACAAGTTGGTCCCTGTCCTGATATGACCTTAGATGTTGCCAGGACTTAAAACTCTAACAAGCAACCAACCAAGACAATATCTGATTGAGCTGAAACTGTGGGCGGGAAAGCTTTACACAAGCAGAGTAATCTACTTATTCTACCATGAGAATAAACTGGTCAAATATGGTCGGCTCATCTGTCCGACCCCGGGTTCGTCAGGGTAGTGTGGATCAGGAGGATCGCAGATAGGCTGTATGTGTAGCGGGATCCTCCAGCAGGCAGCCTATTACCAGAAGGAGACCGGTGTCACACTTTACAAATGCACCCGGTTTAAAATGGGGCGTTTCACAATGTGCATGCGTCAAAGTCGAATGGCAAGCCTGAAATCTTATCTTAATGTCTGGCTTGTGGAGGAGCTCTCTGGAAATGTAGGGCGAGACAAGCAAATATTCATTCAGTAACCATTGTGGTCAATATGTTATGCTTGATGGTATATATTATCCTCTGCACTAAGAAGTCAACAAGCATTTAACGAATTGGTCGTGATGCGTAGCATTGCGCTTGATGCGAGGAGAGGAAGAGACCCTCCCCCCCCCCCTCCGCCGCTGTCGCGCAGCATTCGCGCCTCGCGCGACCCCCGCTGCTCACTTCTCACCCTCCCCCGGCCCTGAGGGTTCACGCCTCCCCTGCCACTGCTCACCCTGGTCCCTTATAAGGCCGCCCACCGGCCTCCCTCAGCCACTCGCCTCCAAGCTTCCACCACGCCACCTTTCTTCTGCTTTGGACCTCACCTCGCCGGACTCCACCTCGGACCGCTGCAACTCCTCAGGCCGCCCCAAGCATGCCAGGACAAGGCAAGGGCTCCCGGAAGACCGCCCTGGCCATGCCGGGGCCCTCCTGCGCGGACGCAGGCCCCCGACACTCCCCGCCCACGCCTTGGTGCGGGCGGGGGGGGGGTCTCCGGGGAGACTCGGTGCGCCTCATCTGCCGCTCCACCCCTACCTCCCCCGCCCGTGCTGGTCAGGAACCAGGTCTGCCTGCCTGCCTGCCATCACCTAGGTCTGCCTGCCTGCCTGCCTGCCATCACCTAGGTCTGCCTGCCTGCCTGCCATCACCTAGGTCTGCCTGCCTGCCTGCCATCACCTAGGTATGCCTGCCTGCCATCACCTAGGTCTGCCGGCCTGCCTGCCATCACCTAGGTATGCCTGCCTGCCTGCCATCACCTAGGTATGCCTGCCTGCCATCACCTAGGTCTGTCTGCCTGCCTGCCTGCCATCACCTAGGTCTGCCTGCCTGCCTGCCTGCCTCACCGCAGTCACCATCGGATTGCTGGTCACCCACGTCACCCACGTCACCCACGTCACCCACGTCACCCAGCCATGGCACCCTAGGTCTGCCTGCCTGCCATCACCTAGGTCTGCCTGCCTGCCATAACCTAGGTCTACCTGCCTGCCATCACCTAGGTCTGCCTGCCTGCCTGCCATCACCTAGGTCTGCCTGCCTGCCATCACCTAGGTCTGTCTGCCTGCCTGCCTGCCATCACCTAGGTCTGCCTGCCTGCCTGCCTGCCTCACCGCAGTCACCATCGGATTGCTGGTCACCCACGTCACCCACGTCACCCACGTCACCCATGTCACCCACGTCACCCACGTCACCCAGCCATGGCACCCTAGGTCTGCCTGCCTGCCATCACCTAGGTCTGCCTGCCTGCCATCACCTAGGTCTACCTGCCTGCCATCACCTAGGCACCTGCCATCACCTAGGTCTGCCTGCCTGCCTGCCATCACCTAGGTCTGCCTGCCTGCCTGCCATCACCTAGGTCTGCCTGCCTGCCTGCCATCACCTAGGTCTGCCTGCCTGCCATCACATAGGTCTGCCTGCCTGCCATCACCTAGGTCTGCCTGCCTGCCTGCCTGCCATCACCTAGGTCTGCCTGCCTGCCTGCCATCAACAAGCATTTAACGAATTATAAAACATGGGTGCAATCTCAATCAGGCAGAAATGCATGTGCATTTCGCAGCGTGAAGAGTCCCGTTTTAAACAGGCTACCTTTTTAAACTGTTACACCGGGCAACAATCTGCCTTCCACGGGTTCCCCCTTTCTCCTATTACTAATAGCATTCTGGGAATCCGTTCAGCATATGCTACATTACGTAGGGCTCCTGCTATCTGCCCGAGGGAATTGCCCTTCTGGAGCTAAAACGCTAAGCTATCTTGAAGCAGGATAGCTAGTGTGGATCTAATATAGTCAGCGCACCTGTGTAGCCAATCACCGTGCGCAACGAGAGAGCCGGAGTGACGCGAGTTACCACGTGACTGAACAGCCACTGGGGTCCTCGGTACATAGCGACGACATGCTAGCTACTATCTATGAGGGCTTATTGACCATGCACATGTCGGTACAGTAATTAACGCCTCCGAGGGCATTAGTGGTAGTAAGCCTACCTATCTGGTAATCAAGCTGAGAGGAGGAGGGTTTGCTTCAAGATAAAATGTCCTAGATTGCGGATGCTACTCTAAATCTAATTAATTCCATATGGGTATGTGCTTAATCATAGGAGATGTCCATCTCTACCAGAATGCAATGTGCCTATTTTCTTCTTTCCCCCCTTTTTTTTGAGTATTTCGCAAGCGAGAACTTCACTGTGTACAAGACAGTTGACGCTGTATCTGTGTTATCTAGGCATATACTGTAGCTTTACGTCCTTGTCTTCTTCGCGTTATCTTCAGATATATGCGGACATGTGCTAGACAACGGATGACACATAGAGTGCTTGGTCAGCCAGATAGTGTGTGACTGTCATTCATGTGGTTAAGAATTAGGTGCGGTGGGAAAGGGGCCTTCTAAAATGTGCAACTTGTTCCCGATTATATAACGCATGCAATTAGTGGAATGGGGGTGTCTATCATAGTATCAAGGACAACTGCTAGTTTTGAGTAAAATGTTGATATTTATCGTTACTTTGATTGTCTTTGAGGTCCGTAGTACAATATTGGTCCTACTGATTTGGGGGAAAGAAGCGGCTTGGAAAGTCTGGCAACCTTTGGATGGCCCTTAATATTAAAATACGTGACCCCCTTCAATCAAATGCATTTTTGTCTCACAAAAAGCAGGAACTTCTAAAGCATCCGACTATGCACATTTTAGAACAGTAACTACCGTTGTGGCAATCCATGAGATTCCAACCGCTTACAAACATCTGAGTCAATCTAATGACATACACATTTATATATGTCCATCTAGCCTGTTGCGTTGCATTGCACAGTGTTGCAAGGATATGGCAAGGAATAATAGTATGAGCAAGACCAATTCTTCAGGGTTGATAGTTCCTATGGTTTCTTAAAGTAGCATAGTCCAATGGTTTTGACTTTTTGTAATTTTCTGAGATAAACATATTAGGTTGATCATTATAATCTGCCTTACTTTAGTTTGAAGTAATTTTATTTTAAATGACTAACTTTTGAGCTATTTGAAGTGCAAACATGCACAATTATCTTTCCCAAGTTTGGCAAAACTCTGACACTATAGGTTTCCGCAGTAACAGGTTCTATAACATTCTCTCAGTATTCCCTTCTATTTGATCACTAATGTTTAACAAGTGCACCAGGATCTAAGTTAGATTATGTAGAATCACATCAATAAATTTGTTTCGCTTTAGAAAATTTGATGTTTTTAATCGGACTATGCAGATTTAATACAAATAATACAACATAACTAAAAAGCTAAGTACGTATGATCCTATGATACCCCCGTCCTGATATGACATTATATGTTGCTAGGACATAAAACAACATCAAACAAACACATCCGATGAGATGAGGTGCACTACCAGAACTGCCCTCAGGATGGTGGGCTTGGTGATAACTACTTGGTGATTCGGGTCCTGTCTTAGATGGCAGATGACGTCACTGACACGGCTCCACTGCGCACACATGACGCGTCCCCTGGTGATCGTGATGCGCGACATTTCCGGTGTTCAGGTCCGTGGCGTGTGTGTTTGTAATTCCAGTAGAAGGTTCCCAGAAATGGGGCAACTGGCTCACACTTAGATCGTAGTGGCAGGGAGAACAGTTGTGATCCCCGTTTGTTTGTTGGGGGCTTTACACCCTAGCACCATCTATGGACATATTCCTATCGGAATAAGACATCATATATTCTTACCTACCTGAAGGGACGGGGTTTGGGGCCTGGGGGATATCACTGTTATTAACGCCACATGGTATTTCCCCATGTAGAGAGGCATATGTACATACATACGCACTTTTCTAATGGATATACAGTAAAACCTCTCTAAATCGACTGACCATGGGACCACGTTTAAGTGGTCCATTTAGGGAGGTGGTTGATTTAGAGAGTTAGAATATCCTTAAAATGGTATTGTTGGGACCCAAATAAAGCGATCAATATCGGGAAGTGGTCGATATGTGGAGGGGTCGGGAGAGAGAGGTTGTACTGTATATATATATATATATATATATAAATATATGGATAGTGATAAGACCGTTATCCCGTGTAATAAGATATGGAGTGCCCCCCCCCCCCCCCCACACACACAGGCAGGTGGGAGGTTCCGGCATGCACCGTTCACCTCCTGCGCGGGGCTTGACATTCCACTCGCTCGGAAGTTTCTTGCGCTCGGCCAGAATCCGAACTGCAGAACATCGGATCCTGGTCGATTCAACCAATGGCTTGCGCTCCCTCTCCTTGCTGGATGCACTATTTGTTCATATGTCTTTCTGTCTTTTTATATATTATCTCCTAAAGAGTCCTATGTTATATATACTTACCTCCACTAACGGAAGAGGTATTATATATAAATAAATATATATGCACATACATATGTATATATCGGTGATGAAAATGGAAAATATCACGCCTAGAGCAGGAATGGAATCAACGTCTCTTGTATTCCGAACCAGTGTGCTAACCATTACACCACCCTGGTGTCAAAATGTGAAGAGTAGCACATGGATAATGTGCTAAATAGAGAGAGAGCTGATTATCTCTTTAAGTTAATACCTCATGAATAATGTAGTAGTGGTATGGAGAGAGGTATGTACAGGTAATTTAGTAGGTGTGTGGAGGAAGATGGGAGAGGGAAGAAATGTGGAGGGGAGAGGTGACTGACTTTACAGAGTTAAAATGATATGCCAAGTGTTAGGTTAGCCTATGGTCTTGCTGCTTCATTAGGGCAGACCGCCTCTACATGGAGGTCCCTCATGACGGGAGGTCTTGATGGGTCTCCTGGCACTAATCCATCATACAGCGTGACTGGACACGTTCTATCCACTCCTCACATGGAATCCAGGTGTCCAGGTATTGCAGGTATTGCGGGTATTGCAATACCTCAGGGAGTTTGACGCAGCTGCCCTGCAGAGTTCTAAACCACTGCCTTGTGGTACAGGTTCTTGATAGAACCAAAGGCTAAGGGAGCAAACCCTAAACAGAAAACCATGTCACTGTGGCAGTATTAAGGGCAGTTGATGTATGGAACTCCTAACATCTCCCAACCAGTCACTGCAGGGACAAATAGTTTTGTGCCTGTCTGGACATGTTCTTGCTGGTGTGAAACCTCTATTTGCTCCCCGAGAGAGTGCCACTGGTAACTTGCAAAAGCCAGCAGCATTTCAGCACTTTTGCAGGCAGCTTTCATGAAATGTTTCCACTCTGCTGAAGAGATCCAGAAAATAGTGGATGCTTTCTCCGATGCATCAAAGAAGTTTGGCCTCAAGATTAACATCTAGAAGACGGAGGTGCTGTACCAACCCAACTCTACAAGAACCCAAAAGGAGGATATCATGGCTGACGGAAACAAGCTGAACTCTTTCCCGGAATTCACCTACCTTGGAAGCACTATATCAAGTGATGGACGCATTGATGCTGAAATACAGAGGAGGATGGCCAAGGCTTGTGCATCTTTCGGCCGACTACGCCAGAGACTCTGGAACAACCACCATGTGTCCATGTGGGTCAAGGGCAAGATCTACCGTGCAATCATGCTATCCACCCTACTATACGGAGCCAAGGCCTGGACAGTGTACAGACGACGGGTGAAAAAGCTGCAGGCCTTCATGATGCGACATCTGCATTCAATCATGAGGCTAACCTGGAAGGAAAAAGTGACAAATAAGGAAATACTCGAATGGACGGGGCTGCCCTCTATGGAAGATCTTCTGATCAAAAAGAATCCCCCGGTGGACTGGACACCTCATGAGGATGTCATCAGACAGGCTACCAAAGTAGATCCTCTATTCTCAACTGTCTTCTGGTTACAGAAAAAGAGGGCACCCTCATCTACGGTTCAAGGATACCATCTCAAGAAACCTGAAGCTGAGAGACATTAAGAACGACTCATGGACATCACTCTCACAGCAGAGAGCTAAATGGAGAGCGTCAGTCAAGTAATGAAAGCATTCTTTGTCGCATCGCTACCGACAGCATGATGATGATGACATGGAATCCTACACCCGTATCCCCAGGTCTTGACTGGACCTTCTGTGTATATCGGTGAACCACATGCTGCCTGTGTGGAAGGTCCGAAGTTCGGATCCTGGCTGAATCAAACCAATGACTTGTAGTTGTTGCTTCCTGGTGGTTGGCCTTGCTAGGTTAGGACAAGGACTGGTTTGCGCAGTGTCAGGATAATGTGACTGTGTGGGACATCAGGTCATGGTGCTGGCGGTCTGATCTCCCAATGATGCAGCACTATAAAGTTGCCAATAGTGCACACTGTCACAAATTGGTCCCCGTTCTGGCATACATGCACACACTAAGATCCCCATGATACTGTTACCTCGTATTGTGTATATTGTTCATATGATCTTGTCATCTCATCCATACATAGGTCTTATGCACTATGTCTATTAAGGGCCGAAAACCAGCACATCGGTGCTGATAAAAAGATGTGATTCAACGGGAATACAAATTGTGATCGCAAATCACAAAGAGACGTCCTTCGGGTGTATGTGTGTGAAGGTGAATGGAAGGTGCATCTACTGCTCCTCGATCCACGTGTGTTGTTCAAAGCTTGTTACTTTATAGGGCCCATCCAGCTCCTACCCACACACACACTTCGATGGGTGTCCCGACGTAAGCTCCTTGGGCACTATATTGAGTGGTCGGCAAGGTCACGTGGACACTTCACGTGATCGCGGAGCCGTGACCTAGAGTAATGCGGTGCTACTAAGCCTGCCTTTAGTTAGGATAGCGTAAGGGGGGGGGATGTGAGGGTGTGATTGGTGTATGCCGCGTGAAGGGTGTGCGCATGCTGATGGGCTGTCGCCAGGTTAGGGTGTAGTGAGCGGGAAAGGTGTGAGGGTGTGAGGGTGTGAGGGTGTGAGGGGGTGTGGGTGTGAGGGTGTGAGGGTGTGAGGGTGTCATGGTTTGAGGGTGTGAGGGGGTGAGGGTGTGAGGGTGTGAGGATGTGACCGTGTGAGGGTGTGATGGGATGAGGGTGTGAGGGTATGAGGGTGTGAGGGTGTGAGGGTGTGAGGGTGTGAGGGTGTGAGGGTGTGAGGGTGTGAGGGTGTGAGGGAGTGAGGGTGTGAGGGTATGAGGGTGTGTTGGTGTGAGGGTGTGAGGGTGTGAGGGCGTGAGGGGGTAAGGGTGTGAGGGTGTGAGGGTGTGAGGGTGTGATGGATTGAGGGTGTGAGGGTGTGAGGGTGTGAGGGTGTGAGGGTGTGTGGGTGTGAGGATGTGAGGGTGTGAGGGTGTGACGGTGTGATGGTGTGACGGTGTGAGGGTGGGATGGTGGGAGGGTGGCACCACTGTACTAATGCACTATATGTGGAATGTCCACCTACACCAATAAGCTATCAAACAACAGGGCCCCCTCCTGCATTTCTGTATCGCAACATCTGAATCTCACATAAACTAAAGTTGCATCATGCAATGCTTTTGAGTTCGCTCATTTTACAAGATATATACTCGGTTAATCGTTATAATTTACCTTCCTTTTTATTTAAGTGAATAAGTAAATTGGGATCTATTTTTAACTGTAAAGATGCAAACCTAATGTTGGCATGCTCACTATCTTTATCAATCTCTATGGCGCACTTTCTCTTTCTATGTAGAGATCTGGATGCATGCTGGCTTAGCAAGAAGAAACATGGACCAGTGTAGCCACCACAGAGTAGCATGCCTGGTGGGAATACCTCAACGTATCTCCGGTTAGCGTCACTGTGGGGAGAACCATATGACACGACTCAACACATCACTGGTAAATAGATGTAAATAAATCCGCTGCGGAGCAGTAAGAGAGCTGTCACTGTGTCAGAAATCAATATTTCTCATCATGACACTATATCTAATATATACCCGTTGTTGTTGGTTGTTGTTTTACATCCTAGCAACATCTAAGGTCATATTTGGAAGGGTACCAACTTATGACAGCGCACACTCATGACAACTTGTATAGTGCTAGTCCAGTGGGAAATCAGGCCGCCAGCACCACGACCACTCAGCCACATTATCCTGACCCTGAGGTAATTAGTCCTTGCATACCCTATTAATGTTGAGTCCCATACTATGAAGTGACAAGTATCAGTTTTATAAGGCATTGGTTTGACTCGACCGGGAAGCAGGGCCATAATCACTGCACCCTACGGGTAAGGGCCACTTCCTTATGTTGACATGCTCTATATTTGAACACATATTTTATTATATTAATTGATTATGTATGGAGAATTTTAATCATTGAGACATAATGGTGTTGTTTCCACTGCTCCTTGCTTTATGTTATTAATGCTCTTTAACAGGCTAGCTAGCGGCACATATCAATGTTCTTATTACTTGTTTGGCTCCACCAGGATTTGCACGCAATAGACTACATCGCGATTCCAGTGGCATGGTGCATTGTGGGATGCGTCAAAGCAAAACAAACCCATGAGAAGCACATGGCACATGCTAATACACTGGGTGCAGTTATGAAATGTGCTAATTTCAGTTCATCTCACCTCTGGTTTGAAACATAGAATACCAACTAAAAAAATATATATAATAACTTAAGATATTAACCTTTCATCCAGTATTGCATTTACATCAATATAATTAGCACATGTTATGCCATGTGCATTTAGATTTAGACAAATCTGGGCACTCAGAGTAGTGGTAGAGCCATAGCCAGAGTCAGTTTAACTTATTGTATTCATGTTTGTATTTATATCCTATGGTTAATGACATATGTAGAATGAGTAGGGGTAAACATATATGGGTTATATATTTCTTTGAAACACATTTTTGTCAACACATTTCACATTTTAATATTATAGTGACTGAAATTGTATGTTTCTTAGCTCAAAATGCTTAATTATGGAGAGTTGTGTCTGAAAAATATTCATTATATTATTATATTGCATCCTTGTTTGTGCCAAATTGCTATGCATTTTTTATTAATTTGAAATAAAATCAAAGTTTTGCCCAGCACGTATCGGCAAACTCAATGGCTGCACGCCTTTGCTTTGCTGCCAGCACCATGTTCAGCGCATGCGCAGTCGGAATGGGTGGGATATCAGGTCATGGTTCTGATGGCTTGGTCTCCCAGTGCGCAACACTATAATGTTGCCATGAGCGTGCATTGTAACAAGTTGGTTCCCGTCCTGATATGACCTTATATATTGAGGTGTCGTAAAACTCCAACAACCAACCAACCAGTCAATTCACTCTTACCGCTATTCGTAGCGAGGGGGGGGGGGGGGGGGTTGTCCTACTCGGTTGAGGGCCTTCTTTCCCACTCACCGCTACTACCGCAATCTCCTCTCGTGTTCTTTTACGTCAACACTCCGATGGAAGGCCCTAGGTTAAGTTACCCGCACTCGCCAGTCTAGTACGTCAGCATTACCGTAGTGTAGATGAAGCTGTTTTTATGTTGTTATGTCTGCAAAGCCACCATTATCAAAACAGAAGTCTTTCCTACTGTTGGTGGGGGTGTGGGGGGGGGGGAGGAGATGCGGGGGGGGGACGGAGAGGGGCGTCTGTCTCTCTGTCTATCCGCGGGTTAAATCTGCCTGTGACATATTGCGACCACCTTGCGACCAGAAACAAGGTTCTTCGCAAAGTTGTTGCGAGTGGTCGCAAAATGATCCAACATTGTCGCACGTGGTCGCAACATGGCCCTCCGTGGTCTCTGACCTCCATGCCATCATTTTGGTTGCAAGACAGTTGCAGCTACTGCACTAAACACCTCTTTGTGATCAAAATGGTCACAGTGAGGTTGGTGACCATTGCTTTGGTCACAAGGAGGACGTCTGTGACTGGGGATTTTTTTTTGTAGAGTGGTCGCAAAGTGGTCGCTAGCAGTTGCAAGCCGCTGTGTGACTGGTGCTATAAATATTGGTGGATTTATTAACTATTAATTACTACATAGAAGGCAATGTATGTCAATTTGATAGAATATGTCACAATTAAAAGCAGAGTTTTCACAAGCATGCCAATATTATGTTTGCGTGTTTAGAATTCAACTATATCCGAAGTTAGTCATTCTAAACTATAGTTACTTCAAACTAAAGTGTCATAGACTACATCAACAATGTATATATATATATTTATCTAAGAAAAGTATTTTAGGATAATGTCACTGGGACTTGTCTTTGAATGAAATGTATGATAATAATTCTCGCAAGGTTGGTGTTCACGATCTCTGTGCTTGCATTTTCAAGGTCTGTTTAAAGTACAGTAAAACATGTCTAAATCCACCGATCGTGGGACCGAATTTAAATGGTCCATTTATGGAGGTGGTCTGTTTAGGGAGTTTTTCAGTTTATTACAATGGTATTGTATGGGCAGTTGTTTGGGACCCAAATGAAGCGATCAATCTAAAGGAGTGGTCGATCTGTAGAGTTGGTCGGTTAGAGAGGTTTTATTGTACATGGTATTTGGTGAATAATCAGGTTGGGAGAAAGACTATATCCATCATCTAAGCAGAGTTCGGGCTCGTCATGCTGGACCTGAGCTTCAGTTCTTCTTGAGGAACAATTCAATTAATTCTTTTATTTTAACTCTCTGCAAGGTATTTACAATAAACTGAGGAGATACAATAAATGCATAAAGATTCCATACAGACAGAAAGGATCCCAGAAAAGGGATGCTTATATGGCTGGTCTCCATGGAATTTGAAACACATGTATTATAATGGTGTGACTGACAAGGAATGTGTGCTCTTGTGCCGTCTCCTGTAGCTATCGCCTGGTTTTGAATGGTTGTGCATGATGGAGGTCCTAGTGTAATGAGAACGTCGTCTGTGATGTGTATCATGCAAGTGTCCCCTTACATATAGATACACAGACACAAAACAATACTCACCAAAGACAGATACCTACAAATACAACTCAGTTAGCATAACAAACAACGTGGCCTCTCACATATACATATACACATACTTACCAAACACATATAGCTACAAATGAAATCCAAATAGCACAAACAGCAATGTGGCCTCTCACAGATACACAGCACACAAACATACATACCAAACACACATGAATACAAATCAAACTCAGTTAGCATAAACAACAATGTGCCCTCTTCCAGATACACATACACATACACATACTCACCCTAACACACATAACTACAAATAAAACTCAGTTAGCATAAACAACAATGTGGCCTCTTACATATACACATATACATACAAATACTCACCAAACACACATAACTATGAATACAATCCAGTTAGCATAACAACAACGTGGCCTCTCACAGATACACATACACATACTAATGCTCACCAAACACACATAACTACAAATACAATCCAGTTAATATAAACACAACGTAGCCTCTCACCGATACACATACACATACAAATAATCACCCAACACACATAATTGTAAATACAATCCAGTTTGCATAAAAAGCGCCGTGGCCTTTTACAGATACACAGACACATATGACAACTTTTCCAAACAAACCTAACTACTGTAATGGGGGTGATGAACATAGGAGGTATTGCGCCTAGAGTGGGACTCGAGCCCACATCTATTTGCATTCCGGGCCAGTGTGCTAACCATTACACCACATAGGCTCTCTGATACCACCACACTGTCCACGCCTACTTGTCTATGTCGTTACTTGCGGGAGAGGTCAGTGCAGACCACTATACTCGTCCCCATGGAATTATAAGTATTGTAACACCGGCAACCACTTACACGTCCATCGACAGGATAGGGTAAACACCTATACAACACATATCTTGTACGTGATCATGGTCATAGCAACAGTGTAATGGGGGTGATGAAAATGGGAAGTATTGGGCTTAGAGTTGGACTCGAACCCACATCTCTTTGCATTCCGGGCCAGTGTGCTAACCGTTAAACCACCTAAGCTCCCTGATATCGCCACACTATTTCACGCCTGCCTATCAATGTGGTTACTTGCCTACGAGGTCAGTTCAGGCCACTATACTACAAATAAAATCCAGTTAGCATAAAAAACAAAGGGTCCCCTTACAGATACACTGACAGCTAAAAAGACTTACCAAACACACATTCCTACAAATAAAATCCAGTTAGCACCAAGAAAAACCAGCACACAACAAATACAGGAGCCTGCTAAGACGTGACACCCGGGAGACAAAAATAAACATAACTAAGCTAAATGCATTTCATAATAAAAGTCAGTTTGTCGAACAGAGTGCCTGTCGTGTACCAGTAGAACATAATTGGATATGCGTTCTCCTGACAGCCACAACTAGATGTAGCATTGTTCGCGTGTCAACGTCAGGATCCGCTGAAGACATGATAAGTAAGACAAACAATACGCCAGATAGGTCACTCAATAACAGTATACTGCACACATTTTATCAGCGGAAACCTTACTTGACTTTAGCTGCTTTTTGGTAGGCAGCATGACAATTTAGTTCGCAGGAGCATTTTTCTTCACAATGCAAACTAAACAAAATCAGTATTATAACGATTGATTGTTTGTTTGTTGGAGTTTCACATCCTGGTGATAGCTATGGTCATATCAGGACAGGATAAGGACAGATAAATGGCCACATACATCATAGAAATAATAATGAAGGCCTACACTACACACTTTGATAACTAGATAACTTTTTGTTTTTGTTCTTGAAGATTTATACTGCCTATCATGGATAAGTCTGAATAGACATGTTTTCACCATTAGACAGTTAGTTGATAGCAATCCCAAGCCTACACTTTTACTGACCCAAGTGATTTTTAACCTCCCACACCATATAGACATGGTATGAGAGCAACCAGCCTTTGATGATACTGTAAGTTATACACAGCAGTAGAAATCCAAATTGGTAGAGGTGGGGGCACAGGGAATCGAACCACCAACCTTCAGATTAGGAGGCCGATCTCGAAAAAAGTCAGACACTCTAACCACTCTGCCACATATAATGCCATGATATGTATAAGTATGTAAATACATTATATCGTGAGTGTGTGTTAAAATGATCTGCTATAGGAGCTGCTGGATCAATAGATGGGTAGGCCTACTGGCAGTGATAGCAAGTTAGTCTGATAAACAAAGCGATGGTCCACTGATATACCTACTTACGCTAGCATGTTATACACAAACTATTGAAACATGCATCCACATGCAGTAGATTCATAAAGAAAAAATTGTCTTAACAAATAATGAATATGGCACGTTCAAAAAGCCCGGAAGTACTCAACTTGGCACCAAGTCAGGGCGAATGCTTGCCAAAGTACCTGAACTGATCTACACAATAATTGAATGAGACGAGACCGGCATAGTATATATATGTGGCATTTATTTTTCTTTTGAGATGCCAGGAGTTGCTTGTACTCATTATGAAGTTTGAGGCTCCTAGACACTTAACCCTACGGAGTGTTCTATAATTGCTGGGGTGGTTGGGATGGTGAAAGTTGAGAGGTTGCGATGTCTCGTAGCTTCGAATGTTCAGGACAAAGTAAATTCAAAATTATATTTCAAGAGTTCAGGTGAACAATCTTGTACACGCCAATAAAAAATGTAGTTTAAGTACAAGATTGTTGCATGAAATTATAATCTTCACTTATTCAACTTTTCATATGATCACATGCAAATGCTTATCATACAATGAACAAACGAGAAGGAATATACAAATACTATTGTTTTGAATGTTTGATTCCAAGGTTTATCTCCATTTTTGGATTGGCGTTTACATGGTTTAGCACCTGAACCCTTCAATTGGAACGGTATGCAATTCAGGACACCAAAGGCATGTCGATTGGCGACCATGTTTGAGTTAAAGTATATATCGATAGGTGGGGCCAGCAGTAGCGTCCTTACGACAGTATCCCACCGAGCCCATGTGTTCAATAGACTAATATCACGGTTCCAGCGGCGCGGTGCATTGTGGGATCCATCAAAGCAAAACAAACCAGCGAGAAGGATATGGCACATGCTAATACCCTGGGTGCAGCTATGAAATGTGCTAGTTTCAGCTCATCTCAGCTCTTGTTTGAAACATAGAATACCAACTAAAAAAATATATATAGTAAATTAAGATATTAATGTGTTATTGCATTGCATTTACATCAATATAATCAGCACATCTTATGCCATGTGCATATATTTAGAGAAATATGGGCACCCAGACTACTGTTAGAGCCATTGCCAGAGTCAGTTTTATAGCAAAATAGCGAAATAGCGAATGGTAGACAGGAAGTGTGAACACTTATTTGTCTCTCATTTTTGCTTGAGTGCATTTATTCATGAGTGCATTTATTCATGTTCATTTATTCATATTCATGTTTTTATTTATAACCTATGGTTAATGACATATGTGGAACTAGAAAATGAGTAGGGTTAATCAGATATTAGTTATACATTTCTCTGATACAAGTGTATGTTGACACATTTGGCATTTTAATATTTAGAAAAATAATTAATAATGGTGATGGGGATATCACTGATTGTTTTGTGTGAACTGTATGTTTCTTAGCTCAACATGTTTAACTATGGCTAGTTTTGTCTTAGCTATATTCATCAGATCATTATATTGCAGGTGTGCATACATGTTTATGCCCAATTGTTATGTATTTCTATTTATTTTGAATAAAATGCTAGTTTTGCAATACGGGTATCGGCAAACTCAATGGCCGTACGCCTTTGCTTTGCTCCCGGCGCCGTTTTCAGCGTGTTTGCAGTCGGAACCGTGATGTAGTGTATTGGCATGGTTGCGAGCAACATGATTAATCCAGATGAAGGATAGGCTCTGTATTTATATTGATATAATATATTATATTACATATAATTCATGTGATATATTGTCTGTGTGTAGTATCTAATATATATACTTCATATATATATATATAATATAATGTATATATTTCATATGTATACATTATTATATAGTATATTTAGTTAGCATACTTATATAGAATATCTATATAAATAGTACATTTCCATAGTACGTGGATATATGATATGACCAGTATAATTTGTATTTATATGTTGCATAAAGGTTATACGAATATTATTGTGAACGGAATAAACTTCCCATACAGCTCTGTGTGAGGAAGGGGCAGGCTCGTGCTGTTAGCGCCACTTTGAGGTCGCCGGATGTCCTCCAGACCACTGTAAAATGTTTGCGCAGTAGATCTACATGCCAGTGTATGTGCGCTGTGGTAAGATTGAGAATACCCAAAGAGTTCATGTACAAACCCATGTAAACGCCGATCCAAAATATGAGATAAACATGTGGAATTATACCTTCAAAATGTTAAACATAATGATATTCCTACTTTTGTGTTCATTGTTCCATAATGTATGTGATCATAGGAAAAGTGGAATTAGTAAGAATTAACATTAATTTCAGTAAAATAATTAGTTAATTAAACTACATTATTGGATTAGTGTTTACAGGGATTTGCGCCTGAATTCTTCATGTACATAATAAGTAGGACGTGCAGTCCACATGGAACTACAGAAGCAGACACACTAACTAACCTGCTCACCTTTGTTTGCTTCGTTGAAATTGGGTCATCTACATTCAGTCTGTTTATCACCTTAGGAGTCACTTATTCCTCTATATGGTTTCTCTTAAATCAAAGCAACCTATTGCATTTGACCTATTATCGAATTGTCTCAGGTGGGTAGTGCCACTTCGTCATATGATTAACACAACCTCCACATAATTTCCACTTCACGCATCGTCCACATGGGAGATATTTGATAATATAGTTGCCTGCCAATCGTGCGAGGTAAATTTACAGGCCGACCTACAGTACTTCAGAAATCTTGTAGTCTAACCCAAATATGCCTGGAGGAAATTAGTATCAATGTAATGTTAACCATGCCTCTCTAAAGAGAAGTGAGTGGGTATCTTGGATTAATAAATATTACGATGTAAATCTGGAATTCTGAAAATCTGAAAATCTCTAGATCGCTAAGCCTCTAAACATGTACACTTGTAAATCTCAAAATCTGTAAATAAATATGTAAATGTTTAAATATGTAAATGTGTAAATATATCAATATATAGATGTGTAACTATGTAAATAGGTAAAGAGGTAAATACGTGACTATGTAAATAGGTAAATAGCATGCAAGAAACTAATATATTTTGGCCACATCATTCGTCAGAGTTCAATATACCGTACATTGTTGGAAGGGAAGGTGAATGGCAGCAGAGGGAGAGGGAGACCAAGAACATCATTGTTTACAAATATTTCACAGTGGACAGGCTTGAATTATTCACAGTCTATCAGAACAGCACACCATCGGGACAAGTGGAGAACCATTGCATCCAACCCTCGACTAGAGGCCAGAATTATTGATTGATTGAAATAGCATGCAAACATGTAACATATAAATAGGTTGATATCCAAATATGTAAATCTGTAAATATAAAGTAAATGCACATGATTACTGGTATATATGAACATTTTATTTAACGATTATTTACATATACAAATATAAGTATTTAAATATATCAATATAATTGATAAAACATGGCTATATTTGTTTTAAAACTACATAATTATCTTCAAATAGCGATGTAATAATTTAAATCATCCGTCGTGTGATGATCCATCCCATGCAGGCGCATAACTGTCGCTCTTTCTCGTGGGGAGTGATAGCTTCAGCTATTGGCGATTCAAAAGCTAAGGAGACATTACTCTTCCATTACTACCCTGTTACCCCTTTAAAATATTTAGTATAAAGTATTTAGGCATCTACGGCTGCGATCCAGTGACTAAATGCCCGGTCACATACACGTTGGTGGTCGTCGTTGAACGTAGTGGAGGCTAGCATAGTTGAAAGTAGTTGAACATACTGGCATCCATACTTCTGCCTCATGCTAACTTGGTAATAGCATCGGTGGGCCGTGAGTTCCGATTTAATCGTTGGACATGTTCAAAAGAGCGCTACGCTAGAGGCTAACATGCTGTGGTGAAGTCTCCATACGCTTAGTGTACTCCAGTGTACTCTCGCCTACTCTAGCATACTCTAGCATCCTCTAGCATACTTTAGCATATTTGGACGTAGTTGAATATAGTTGATTGTAGTTGAGGCTAACATATGTTTAACGTAGTTGAATGTAGTTGAAATTAATTCAACGTAGTTGAACATAGTTGAATGTAGGTGAAGGTAGTTGAACCTAGTTGAATGTAGTTGAATGTAGTTGAACATAGTTGAACATAGTTGAACATAGTTGAACATAGTTGAACATAGTTGAACGTAGTTGAACGTAGTTGAATGTAGTTGAACGTAGTTGAACATAGTTGCACATAGTTAAACGTCCCATCATCCATTCCATATCGCATTTATCCGTACCAAAACCTGCTGTGCCATAACCTTTCTCACCAGAGTTTAACATACTTACGCCAGGTTTGACCCACATTATTCTATTCTATGTCCAACTACGTTCAACTACGTTCATTAACGTGTATGTGACCAAGGCATAAGGATGTCGTGCTTCCCATCTGGATGGTGTGTCGTGCGGATTCTGGTACATCCATCATGTCAGTGCGACGCTGAACAGCAAAGGTGGTCCACAGAAGGGAACGCTACGAAGTGAGGACCAGAAGTCTGGCACTAGTGCATGGAAGCCCATCTTATGCCTAGTACACACCTACTGTATAGGATTCATGCAGTACAACTGTGCGATTCGACCCGACCCGCTTAAAACTGAAAACGGGCCGATTCGTTTTTCGAATTGCGAATCGCAATCGTAATCGGCTGGTTTTAGCCCTAAAACTGAGGTTTTATGCGCGAATCGCAATCGCTAGGTGTGCGCGGGGAGCGCACACCTAGCGATTTGTGTGTGCGAAACGGGCAGTTTTAGATCATATACGGTAGGTGGGTGCGCACAAACAGTAGGTGTGTACCAGGCATTAAACTTGCAGACTCCACTGTATGGTTTAATTGTTATCTTGTTCTGAGATAAACATACGTGGTTGATCATTTTAGTCTACCTTACTTTACTTCAGACCTTCAGAGATTCTGGAGTTTAGACGTGTATACATTAATTTTGAACTGTTTGCAAGAACGCTTTCCTCATCGGCTCAGGAATACAAGATTGTATTGAAGTTTACTTAGTGTGTTCGACTCTACACACCAATACATGAATCGCTGTGAATTGGATGTGTGCATTCACATATAGATATATTGAGGCGTGTGAGTTTCTACCATTTTATTTGATAGATACATTGACATAATTTAATCAAGTAACTTTGATTTCGATGTATTAACTTGGAACCTATTTGAAATGCAAACATGAACAATTCATTTCAAAATGTTCGAGTACCATAGGCTTAAAGACTGACATGTTATTGCATTGATTTCGCAGCAATATATCGTTAATAAGCACACCAATCTAGCACGGATAAAATAGGATCAAATGTACGTTCATGCTTCGGCTTTGAAAATGTGATCGTCGCATTAGCTTATGCAATTTTAGTCGTGCTGGGGGGAGGGGGAGGAAAGGGGAGGAGAGGCGGAGGAGCTTCTCAGCAACTACAGCCGCTAGCTACCCACCGTTTTAAAGCGGGCCCACTTCAAAGCTTCGCCGGAAATCAATTAAGATAGCCTTCTGAAACCGGAAGGAGGGCAGCATCCTGGTAATCTGCGTTCGAACTGGGTTTGCTCAACGTGTGGATGTCACTCTGCCACCACATTACACCGATTTCAAAGGGAATCATCGTGGAAAACTTCCGTTATTAGGCTATGTTCATTTGCTTTGTTGTAGGATAATGTAAATACATAGGCTTTGTGTTGAGATCTGAATACTTTAATTCTCCAGAAGACTGGGTTGTATGCAGCTCATGGAATGATAGCAAATATCCTATTATATTAAGTGTTTCTGAAAGCGATAAGGAATCTTCACAGAGAACCATCTGAGGGGCTGGTTGCGTCTTCAAATGCAGGCAGTTCAAATCTTCCCTCTCACACACACACCAACCAACGAACACCCCCCCCCCCCTCTCTCCAACCCCACATTCCCTCCTGAACCATCAGCATCGCTAGTGATGGTGTAGCAATTTCCGAATCAAAGCCGCGAGTTCTAATCAAAGTTGAGCCACTTCATTGGTCTCTCGCCACTTTTGCCCTGCTTCCCTCCCTTCCCCATCTTTGATTCTTCAAGGCTTTAAACCGAACTGAAAGCGATCCTCAGCAAATGGAAGCAGCGTTTATTGTCGGCGACGGAACAGAAACCCGATTTGGCAGCAATCGGTCCAAATTAACACAAGCGACACACTGATATCAAAAACAAAACCCAACAAAATGAGAAAATCCAAATCAAAACACAAGACAATTAATTCGATTTTGCTGCTTATTTTGCGAAAGATTTGTGTCGGAGATCCACAATTAAAGGGATTGGTGGGTGGGGCGATTAAGTACGGGGGTTGAAGCGCAGTAAGAATAACACATGCTGAATCCGGGCCATTATTGCCGCAAAGCATTCTGGGAATGGCAGTGTGTGCAACAAATCAGCGGGACTGCGCTTGGCGAAGGCGATTATGGGGAGGTTGGGAGGGGGGGGGGGGGCGGAAGTGCCCGCTCCGCCCTCCAGCCATTCTCTCCCGACGCTACATTCGCTCACTGTCTCTTTCCTCACTCCTACCCATGAGTGTGTATGTGCATGGGTGTGTGTAAGGTGGGAAGTGGAGGTAGGGGGTTATGAAGGGGTCAGTGAGCGCTGACAAAGGCACAAACAATGCTATTTCTTTGTCTGGCTATATAGGTGATGCTGGGACAGCCAATACACCCCTTCTACCCCGACACACACAGACCCGTACAGACACTCCTCCACCCCACATCCCCCATCGGAACAATGCATCACCCGCACGGATGCACACCCGACTGCTCCCACCCTCCCCCCTAACCCCCCCCCCCCCCCACCCTCCTCCACCCCCCTTCCCACCCTGTCATTCTCCACCTCCCCCTCCGACCAATCTGCCCTTCCCCTCCAACCATCATGCCCTCACCCTCCCCCACCCTCTGCTGCTACCTTGCCACCCCTCCCAACCTCTTCCCTCCCAACCTCCCACGTTCATACTCTACTACCCTCCCACCCTCTCACCCGCGCTTGCTACCACCCCCCTCTCACCCTCACCCATCCCACCCTCCCACACTGTCATCCTCCTCCTCCACCTCTGGCCGACCATCCATCCCCCTCCTACCATCCTCCTCTCACCCTTCCCCCTCCACCTTCTCATCTTCCCGCATCCCCCTCCGACCAACCTCCCATCCCTCTCCTACCATCACCCTACGGTGCTCCCGGTCTCACTCTCACCCTTACCACCCTCCCCGTTCCAACGTCCACCCCCTGTCCCCCTCCCTTTCCTCCTCCCCCAACCACCACCCTTCCCCCTCCTCCGTCTCCCCCGTACCCCTCCATCCTCCCACCGTCTCAATTTCTCACTATCCCCCCCTCCCCCTCCCCACACCCTCCCCTCTCCAACCACACCAGTCCTGGCCAGACAAGCGGATGTAGACAGAGAACAGGTAGATCGGAAGGACATGTTAGCGCCTCGGTGTCCCACCGGTTTTACCTGCCGAGCAACTCGGGAGGCGGGTGGGGGGTGTGAAGTTCCAGAGAGAGAGAGAGAGAGAGAGAGAGAGTCAGAGAGGGAGCGGAAGTGGGTCGACGCGGCAACTTGACACCGACACAGGCCGCCGATGTGGGAACAAATTGGATTTGTGCGGTTTCACTGTCAGGCAATGGGAGAGACGCAATCGGACTACAGACAATCTCAGGCAAGCACTACTACTAAGCCGCCAACCTGCGGCAAGCACACATAACCATAGCAAAGTCTCAATGGCATGTATTTTATATATGAAGAGTTCAGTCGCGAAATCACGTCAACACCAATCCAAAAGTTTAGTTTTAAATAAAGGAGTTTTACTTGAAAATGAGATTAAAGCTCACCAATTCTAATTTTGCATGTGATCATATCGCTATGGAGTAATCAACAACACAGTAGGACTATACAAATATAAACTTGTTGATGGTTTCATTCCAATGTTTCTCTCCATTTTTGGATTGGCGTTTGCATGGTTTTTTCGCCTGAACTCTTCAGATATACGAGTCGTACGCCCAGCAGCTGCTTATATCGGCCGACGCAGGACCGCAGCACACCGCCTGCCGCGTTCTACTTGCCTGTATGTGTCTCATGCTATATAATCATAGAGTAAAACCTTTCTAAACCGAGTGACCATGATACCGACATTAAGTGGTCCATTTAGGGATGTGGTCCGTTTAGAGAGTTAGAATATCCTTACAATGGTATTTTTGGGACCCAAATAAAGCGATCGATATAGCAGGTGGTCGATCTGTGGAGGGGTCGTAATAGAGAGGTTTTACTGTATATTTATATTTAAATACCAACATCTGCAACAAGTGTGCAACAGCACTAAATAACCAACACTCCTTACAAAACGCCAATACATCTTTTCAATAGACACGTTTCCTTACCTCCCGTCGGAAATACGTATCGCCGTATTGGCAATATATATACCACAGGCACTGTGTTAGAAGCACACAATAACCAGAGATTATGTAAATGAATAACATCCCTACCTTCAGAGATGATTGCGCAGTGTTGCTTAATATGCATGATGACTGATGCGACTGAACGTGACGAGAACAGCATGGCCCCTCTACCATATACAGTAAAACTCCTCTAAATCGACCGACCATAGGACCAACTTTAAATGGTCCATTTAGGAAAGTGGTCGGTTTATGGAGTTTTTGTTATCCCTATATATGGTATTGTATGGGCGAACGTTTGGGACCCAAATAAAGTGATCGATGTAGGGGAGTGGTCGATCTGTGGATGTGGTCGGTTAGAGAGGTGTTATTGTACATACATAAAACAGGTGTATTATGCAAGGTAGTATGCGCATTCAAGCATTAACGCATAAACCATATATATGTGATGTCTCTAGATAGTTCTCCATTCACGGTAAGACCCTATTCATCGTGTATCCATCGTGACTGACTCCTTTAAGAATTCCGGTTCTTGCCACCTGTTCATTCCTTTCTGCTATGATCTCATTGTCTGATTAGGCAACGGTGATATATTATATTTATGCAAGCTGATACACCTCATTCTTCATGCACACGGTCCCCCATGCCGCGTCGTTTTGTATGAGAAAAAAGGGTGAGATGAAAAAGACAATACGGGGTCCTTCAAAATTATGATCATTTTCATAATTGCACAAAACTTATCCATTTTCATGACCCCCTCAATCTGTCCCCCCTGAAATATTAATTAACAATGTCGATATTGTAGTAGTCTGCATTGATTGATCAGGCAAGGAGTCATATATACAGGTAGGAGTGGGATGGGTGATTGCATCAGGGAACTTAGGTAGTGTAATTGTCAGCACGCTAGCATCACAAGTATTGTGGATTCGAAACCTAATTAATTTTACTGACATTTGTATAAGTCTTAAAAAGCGTACGGTGGGTTTAACCTCTCCCCGTCAATGTTCACTTGTGAAGAACCCCCATAAGAAGATGTAGGAAACGCCTCTAATGAAGTTATTTTCAAAAGCTGCAGAATAGTTTGTAGGCGGGGTTAGCATTCTGCCTGATTATATGACTGCATTTTCCATCGATATCAAGACAGATCCTTTTCTAATATGTAAAGGACGTCCCATCACTTTATGTTAATTTACTTTCTAGGTTGGATCTTTATCAAAATAAAATGCTCTTATGAATGTGGAGGCAGAAGTATACAGCAAGATGATTACAATGTGTAAAATGATGCAAATTAGGGTTGAATGCTTCATGCATTGCAAGGCATTGGCTTAATTTAAGGCCGAAGTGGATTTGTCTACAGAAAGAATATCATAAAGAGACATTATTTTGACTGTAATGAGGAAGTCATGCAGAGGAAGTGGTAAATTCCAGGAAAATAACAAATACTATGAATTCTGGAAGCTGCCATGGTTACACTATTTGGCTCATCAGCGAATAGGAAGATTTCAGAGATTTCTATGATTGGCACATATAATCAGAACTAGGGGTGTTCTACATGCTGACCTCCACATTATTTGCAATCGCATCAGAATCCTGCTACCAGATGATGCTGATCACACGAAGTAGACATTGTTATGCCCCCTTGGAGAGGAATTTCCAAGTTAGGAGAAATCATCAAGGCTAGACTGCATATTTAACTGGAATTAGCTTTATCATAGCGCACTTTGGAGTGTATCTGGTGAAACACACCATCTTGCATTATGGCACATCTTACGCATTTATTGCTGAATAGTAGGCCTAATATGTCAATTATTAGGCCTACCAGGCTAACCTGGAAGGACAAAGTGACAAATAAGGAAATACTCAAACGGACAGGGCTGCCCTCTATGGAAGATCTTCTGATCAAAAAGAATCTCCGGTGGATTGGATACCTCATGAGAATGTCATCAGACAGGCTACCAAATCAGATCCTCTACTCTCAACTGTCTTCTGGTTACAGAAAGAGAGGGCACCCTCATCTCCGGTTCAAGGATACAATCAAGAGATACCTGAAGCTGAGAGACATTCAGACAGACTCATGGACATTACTCTCACTGCAGAGAGCTAAATGGAGAGTGGCAGTAAAATAATAAAAGCAGTCTTAGTCGCATCGCGACCGACGACATGATGATGATGATGTCAATTTAATAGAACCTGTCATCACTGAATCCTAATATATTGTAGTTGTCTCTATTGACCTCAAGGCAATGAGTCATACAGACAGGTAGGCCTGTATAGGGTGATTCCATCAGGGAGCCTAGATAGTATGTCTTCTAGCATTCTAGCCTCGAAATGGCCATTATGGTGTGTTTGAATCCCATTCTAGGTCCATTAGATTCCATTTTCCTCAGCCCATCAACACTGTTTGCCGTGTTCAGCCTCTTAAATAAGCTATATGATGTACGCCTGTTGTATCTACTAGGTGTTCATATATGTAACTGAATTGCCTGTTCATAATATTGCAAGCATCAAACAACTTATTGTAAACAAAAACATATAAAAGACTTATATTTCCCAGGGGTTTGAATGTAGCAATCAGCTTTGACCTCTCAAACAAGGAGTCGCATGCAAAGGTAGCCTTGGATAAGGTGATTGCAACAGGGAACCTACATAATGTAATGGTTAGCATGGTAGCTCCGTAATGGCAAGAACTGTAGGTTCGAATACTGGTTAATATGCAATACTTCCTATTTTCTTGAACCTGAGACATTTCGTTTGATTAAATTGAATAGCTGAATTAAAAATAATAATAACCACAAAGCAAAACATTATTAAGCATATGTCGATGTCATCCCAGCCAAATCCAGCCACTGGATTACAACTTATTTTAGCTCGCTAGTTAGCCTGGCCCTCAGTCCTAGTTGGGGAGCATAAGGAAGAATGGAATGAAGAAAACCGACTATCCCCAATTGAATTTCTCCATGCTTTATCAAGGAATTTACGAATAATAAAATGAGGCGTTTCCCCAAAACGGTACAGTTGCTTCGGTCTTTTCAAATTCAATGTTATTCAGGTAGGATTTCGCACATTATTAGTTTGCTATTCTTGCCTCACTCCGAAGATTGAACCCACACGCGAGACCCTAACCCACTTGACCTACTTCCTATTGAAGCCTCCATTACAATGGTGCACTATTCTGACAAAGCCTCTTGGTGAGTGATTAGAAAAACCTAGATCAATTAATCTTCTCACCCGGTGAGCCTACCGCATTGCTTTGCTCTAAATGAAAAGCCCCACGCTATTAAATCATTATTGTGGTGCCAATTGATTTAGGGTCACTGAACGAGAGAGGGTGAGAGGTCAGAGAGGGGTCAGGGGCGGTGCAATGGCGTCCTTTGTTAACCCTTTCCCTCAAAGCAACATCTATGGGCGTATCAGATTGATTACAGCCTTCTGACTGTGGGCATTGATGGTACCTTTATAGTGCTGCCCCACTGGGAGACCATTCTGCTATCATTATAATCCAGTGCCAATTCCCCCAAGGGTTCCCCAACCAGTGCTCTTCTAGGGCAGTTAACTTGAGTTGGGTCTGTCCGAAATTCTACTCATTAGTCCCATTTTCTTAATAATACTGTCGTGGGGGTGATGAAAATGGGAAGTATTGCGCCTAGAGCGGGACTCGAACCCACATCTCTTTGCATTCTGGACCAGTGTGCTAAGCATTACACCACCTAGGCTCCCTGATATCACCACACTACATATGTCTACCTGTCTATGTGGTTACTTGCCTGAGAGGTCAGTGCAGACTACTACACTCGTCCCCCTGGAATTGTAAGCCTTTTAATGCTTACAATTACATACATACAGGCAATGCCCTAACACATGCATAGAAAGGGTAGGTTCAACAACCATACAACGCATAACTTGTACAGGATCCTGGTCATGGTACCAGTGTCATTGGGGTGATGAAAATGGGGAATATTGCACCTAGAGCTGGACTCAAACCCACATCTCTTTGCATTCCGGGCCAATATGCTAACCATTACACTACCTAGGTTCCCTGATATCACCACACTACCCATGCCTACCTGTCGATCTAGTTACTTGCCTGATAGGTCAGTGCAGACTACTACAATACTACCCCGACCAAGTGCTCTCCTGGGATCGCTAACTTGAGTTGGATCCATTTCGAACCCAATTGCAGATCAATAAGAATAACTACAAATGTAGCTCAAAAGTTCAATTTCTAAATCCTGGCCCTCCTGGAATTTACTCAAAGTTACCGACAAGACGTTAAATCGCCATCACTCACTCATAGAATCCGGGCGTTGCTCGGGGCACTGTTAATGTGCAAGGGCAATGAAACTCCGAAGAGCTCTGAGCGGTTTAAGCCGTTGAGAAGCTAAGACTAATTGGTTTTGAATTATTCGTCGAGGTCGCCACGAGAATAAAAGGAACACTTCCCAGAAGAAGTTGAAGTGCGCCCATTTAATCATTAATCCCTGTCCTCAGCGAACAGCCTTATCAGTAAAACCCTCAAGAATGCCAAGCAATATTCTGTGTTTTTGGGGAATTTATGGTCCCGTAATATCTAAGTTCATATCAGAATGGATAACGACTTTTGACACTCTGCCGCCAATGGTGACGTTATAGTGCTGTTCCATTGGGAGACCAGTCCGCTGGCACCCTGACCTAATTTGCAACTGAGTCAGATTATGTTGATAGTTAGCAAACCAGTGCTTTTCATTTGTATTATCTTACGTATGTCGAGCTGCATGGTAGGTAATGACAAGTGTTAATTGTGTAAGTCATTGGGTTGATTCGGCCGGTATTCGAACACCCTACCTTTCACACTGGAAGTCGGCACTCTTACCGATTCAGCTGCCGCATCCAGTCTGAATCAATGTTCCGATATATGAGATACGAGATATGGAGAACTATACTATAATAAATTGCAACTTGTCTATAAAATGGTAAATGGTATGTAAAACCAAAGGCATATAATGTATATGTGGAGTTGGTGATCCATTGCTAATTGAGGATAGAAATTGTGTATTATAGTAGAGAGAGAGGGTCACTTCTTGACATGAGAGAGGGTCACTTCTTGACATGTGGGACAGTTTTTGGGAAGTTGCCTCACATACCCCCTCCCCTCCAAGTGTTATTTATGGATCACTGCACAGCAGACACAACAGGGCACTGTAGCCAGATCTAACCATGCCTTGGTTACAAGGATAGTGAACCCTCATTGGTGGATAGAGGAATACCTGTTAGTGACTGGAAGACTGGATCATGTGATCACCACCATCTTGGATTCTAAAAGCTATATATATAATAAACTAAGCAAGCTCCTTCTGGTTCCTTCTGCACACTCTATATCTTGCCTTCCTTCTCTATCCTTGCCTGTAGTGATTTCCTATTTAACCTGCCTACACAACCACAGCTGCCGATCGTCGACTTTCCACTTTGATTCTATCCCAATGACAGCATGACTGCTATGTCAGGACACCAAATGATCTGGCAGAGCTTTTTACCCCCTTTTTTTGTGTGTGATGGTTTATTTACCCTGTCCATGAAGAGTAAAGGCCCGATCACATAGCCGGTAAGTGATGCAGTGATCCGTGGGATAGATTAACATGGGTGAACCCTGGTGTAAGTATGTTAAACTATGTTGAAATATGTTAAGGTACAGCAGGTTTTGGTACGGATAAATATGTTACAGTATGGATACATATATTACAGTACGGATGATGGTACGTTCAACTACATTCAACTACATTAGCCACTACGTTCACCTCCATCCACTAATAGCTATGTGACTAGGGTTTCATCCAAGTATGCTAGCGTATGCTCGACACTAGAGTATGTTAGAGCATGCTAGATTATGCGAGAGTACATTACCATCACATATGCAAAGTCAGCCTCTAACATACTGCTTTTTTTAGCATGTCCAAAAGTTAAATCGGACATCACAGCTCACCCACATTATTACCAAGTTAAAATCACGGGCAAGTATGTATGTTGGTAAGATCAACTACGTTCAACTATGTTCAAGTATGTTCAACTACTTTCAACTATGGTAGCATTCACTACGTTCAACTACGCCCATTAACGGCTATGTGACCAGGGCTTTAGTCGCACTGCGGCTTGTTTTCATCACTGAACAGCAATAGTCTCAGTTTGGTAGTAGCCTCGTCATCTTAGCTGTTAGTAGTTATGCTAGTTCTTTTGTGGGGTTTTATTTTGGTGACACGCCCGGTATGCACCACCTACCCCCATTACCATCATTTCATTCACCTTTCTTTTGTCGTTATATTGTTCAGCAAGAAACTAAATACTTCCCAATGTATCCGGGGGTTATTTCAGCATTAAAGGCCTATATTAAAACCTCTCTAAATAGAGACCATGGAACCGACTTTAAATGGTCCATTTAGGGAGGTGGTCAGTCTAGGGTGTTTTTTAAATGTTGCAATGGCATTGCATAGGCGATCGTTTGGGACCGACATAAAGCGATCCATATAGTCTGATAGTGTAGTAGTCGATTCGTGGAGGTGGTCGGTTAGAGAGGTTTTACTGTATTTGTATTAGGTTTCACGCACAATGGTTTTGGGACGTGGATGGTTATATATATATAATGACATGCTATTATGTATATGCTAACTATTTAAATATGTGTATATATGGCATGAGGTCAAATGCTATCAAAACACATCTAAACTGGTAATCTCCTATTTTCCATAAGTCCAAAACCGACACGAAGCCACACAGGAACTTGTATTATTTGATGTGCCATGATTTCAAACCCCACAACAAACCACACAGGAAGGGGACCTTAAACTCACTCAGCCGTCATATATTGATATGTTATGGCCCCAGCCTGGATGAATCTGTTGCCCTTTGTACAATATTTCGACTTTCTACACATAGTTACATTATAAAATAGATTCCATTTAAAATAGATTCCATTTAGTTAGTAGATAGAAGAATGTGTAACCCATTGCTGAACCCAGACTGATAGGGTGGGAAAGAGTCATGTTTGGTATTTAATGTTTAATGTGTATTATATCTGGATTGAATTTGTTTGGAGTGCATCGGATGTGATAGAGGTGTCTGGTCAAGTTGCCATGACCTGGCAGTAACTGGGATGTGGGAATGAGGGGTACACCTGAGCTGCACCCATCTCTACTGTCCTTTCATCTCACGATGGCCATAAAGAGTAAAATAACAATATGCCATGGATCAATGACCTCATATACCTTCAATAATATCATGTACCTTTAATAATATCATGTACCTTCAATATCATGTGCCTATAGGAGTGTTGGAGAAAGTAAAAGTTTGGGAGAGCTGGCAGTCACCATTGGGCCTTTCATCAGGTGTTCATGTGACAAGAGGTACTATTGGTGTCCATCCTCTATTATGTGATATACCCACTGTAGCCACTTCACTATTATAGACAGGGAACTATAGGACTCAGCTACACCACAGCATTTCCAATACTACACCCTCTGGTACTTTATGGTATTTTATATATATTTAACTTGCATTTCATTATAGCTCACTTCCATTTATAAAGATCTGGCGAGCACCTTTTAAAAGGGATTAGTCCATAGATTACACCTTGTCCAAGAATATCGGTCCCCCCTGACTGATTCCCTGACTACACCCGCCCACCCACCATGAGTAAACACAATATATAAATATTTCGGCGTCTTGACGATGGCGAGTGATGGGCGAGAATGGGCCTGGTTCAAATTGTTCAGGGACCCAATGGGCTTTCCACGTTAATGATGACACAGACCATGTTTTGGGTGTTTTTTTTCTTTAAAGCAAAGACAAATTAAAGAATCTTCTGAAGGCTGGTAGTAATATCAGATGTAGATTCCTGGAGCTATTTGTTAACTGTGAACTACCGCGGAATATATCACCTTCAGTCCCGGGAATGTGTGTGTGCCGGGGGCTGACAGGGATGTCTCCTCCGCCATCTCCACCGCGCTCACTATCCAATCTAGTCAGCACCTTCCTCCCCCCCCCCCCCCTTCCCACTCATTCGCACCCCCCTCCCCTGTCCACACTATATACTGTCTCACTGTTCGATGGTGACAGCACCCGCACCTCATTATTGTCTCCTGCGTGGATATTGGGCGCGCTGACGACAATACCTCGCTGCTGATTATATACCGGCCCACTCCGCACCCCGAAGCCCGACACCCGTCACATCTCCACCCAGTCGGGCTGGGAAGAAGAGCAGCCCCAACATCCCCGCCCATACATGGCGAGATTACCCGGCTCGCCAATATAATGCGCGCCCAATGAGCGTTGGGGTGTTGCGCCGGAGTACGCCACGAGTATGCCCGGGGTGTGCGTCAGCATACGCCGGGGTGTGTGCCGGGGTACGCCAGAGTGTTACGCCGAGGTATGCCGGGGTGTGCGCCAAGGTGCTTCACCAGGGTACGCCGGGGTGTACGCCGGGCTATGCCGGGGGGTGCACCGAGATACAGCAGTGTGCTTCCCCTGGGTACACCGAGGTGTGCGCCCTGCTATGCCGGGATGTGTGCGCGTGTACGCCGCAGAGTGCGCCAGGGTACAACGGCGTGAGAAAGGGCCACAGCGAGGAAAGGAGGAAACACAGGTGACCCCTGTCCCATATTGAGCATGCCCTTGCAGGAATAGTTTCCCATTCTTTAAGTCCTGATGTTGTGTGATGTAAACTGAAGTCGATGTAGATAAATTTAAAATATACCTCAAGCACTGTAATCTGTGGAAAAGATACATATATATATATATGTGTAACTATGTCTGAACAAGAAACTACTAAAACAATAATGGACGTATTGGATGGGATCTTTCCATAATTTGAGCCAATCAGAGCTGTTCTTTTTTATTGCAAATGGCGGCCCCCATGAGCCGGTCATTTGCAATAAAAACGAAGAGCTCTGATTGGCTGAGCCTGAGTTCTCGCGAAAATGAGAAGAGGAAAATCCATTTCCTGCAAGTTCAAACAGGCTCAGACAAGTTCAAACAGGGCTGGTTGTCCCTCTCCTTTCAGCGTTGAATATGCTTATGAACTGGGTAGGCCACACCGGCGCTTTCCCGGTTCCTCGCTTTGTTTGCCAATGGCCGAGGTCCCATCGTAAAGACACCAGATGTCTTCATAAAGGTGCGTGCGCAGCCGGAAGCACAGATCTAACTCGCATGAAGCGCGCCATGAAGCGGCGGGGCAGGACAACACCCTGAGAAATGCCAAACAAATCATCATCAAGACGCGCGTAGAAGGCGGGCGTCGCCGCCGACATAGCCGGCAACCTGTCACTCACTGCGACCCGATTACCCGCCCTGGAATCCCTAAGATATACTTACTATGAAGGGGAAAGAGACCGAAAGGGAAATAAAAAGAATCTCCGATATTAGGGAACGGATCGCCTATACTCATAGCTTGCTATTTAGTGTGGTTTTCCCACCATTGCGACGGTAATGCATCATATCCGGTGTCAACACTGGCGTGTGTGTGATCTATTTAATTGGGTTTTTGTGTGGGTTAGTTTTTGGAGTTTTACGTCATGGCAACATCTAAGGTCATACCAGGATTGGTACCAACTTGTGACAGTGCACACTGATGATGACTCTATAGTACTGCCCCATTGGGAAATCAGGCCACCAGCACCGTGAGCCAATATCACCCTAAGACTTAGTAAGATTATCCTGCCACTGAGCTAACCAGTACATGCCCTTTCAATGCTCGATCAAATCCTTGATCAGGAATCAAAGCAATGACTTCAAAATTGATATGCGGTGCTTCCTAGCCTAGCTAGCGCTTGGGCTCATTAGGATAGGGCAAGTACTGGTTTCGTTCAGTGTCAGCATAATGTGACCGAGTGGGGTATCAGGTCGTGGTGTTCAGGGGCTGATCTCCCAGTGTGGCAGCACTATAACAATCACCAGGAATGTGCACGGTCACAAATCGGTACATGTCCTGATGTGTACCTAGATGTTGTCAGGACGTAATATTCCAACAACCAACCAATCATATGCTACAAGGTTAATGCGTTGCGTCACTGATGGCTTCGGTGAGACCTACCGACCAAAGGGTGCTGGAGTGAGAAGCCAATGAAGAACACTGCAGTCAATGGCACATCCCCATTACCTCCCGGGTGAGTAGCTTATAGGCCTCCTCTACAACGCTTTTGAACTCCTCAAGTGTTGGCGCATAGTCTATCACAGCTGCCTCTTTTCTGAGCCGGATTCACTTAATGTTCTCTCGCACTGCTGTTTTTTGTCAGCCTGTCTAAATCACGAATAACTGGATCCCGATAGCTGAGTAATTTGAACTGCCTGATATGCAGTAATCACTACAATAGCTGGTCCCTGGTTTTATAATTAAAATGACCTGCTACAGTGTTTTTTTTTCATTTACCGTCATATGGTTAAATAATTGTCCATATTGCTGTGGCAATGTGGGTAATTCGGGGGAGGCGGACGACCACCCCCCCCTTCCCTACCGCCCCCCCCCTTTCTTACCCTCACCAATCTCCACACACTCTCCTCCCCTTCCCCACTCACTCACCTCCCCTCACCCTCACCACCTAGATGGCGCCACCACCTCCTCCCCTCACTCTCCCCACTCCCTCCAGGCACCGCCACCACAGCCTCCCTCCCCCCTGCTCCCGCCGCTGGTCCCGACGCTGCTCCCGCCGCTGGTACCTCCCCCCCCCCCTTCCTCCTTCCGCCTCCCCATCACATCGGCCACTTCTCCTCCTGCCACAGCACCGATAAGACCTACTCTCACCGTCCCACCCACCCAACTGCCCAAGGTTGAGGCCCGGGTCACTTAAGACTCTAACTAACGATAAAGACATTACCTATGACATTTGACATTGAACATTACTACTTATCCATTACACTTACATTGCCTTAACAACTGTCGAACTTGACCTCTGATTACATTTACTTCACTCTTACATTGCCTTACTGAATAAATCCCATACTATGTAGTCCGCCTCCTGTCCTGAATTACAGTAATTCAATGGTATAATTTATAATAGCATGACAGTTGAAATATCTTTAATTTGATTTCATATGGTTAAATATTTCCATTAATTTAATGGTATAATTTAGTTTAGCTTGAAAGTTGAAATAACTTTACTTTTCATATTAAAGTATTACCATTTGGAGATTCGTGAAGTTCAAACCTGCAAACGAATATTAGTGTGCATATCGAAATGATAGATATGATAGGCTCCAGTAGGGCCATGTAATATGCTTTGGTTGTTCTTCTAATTTCTGTGCAGCAATACATTTTGAGCAGTGGACCATTTTCGGAGGTACTTACGGTGGACAACATCCCGCTGAATGCTTTGTATTGGAACATGTCAGGTTTTCATTGGATTATGAGACTTCAGGTAATTAATTTTACTTAGATCTGTGTAATTGAATTTCGCTCAGATTTATTATCTTTTATATATTGTTCTCCTGATCTAATTTCGTTGTGCTGCGTTGGTGAATCGTTAATATGACAGCAACAGGAAGACCCAGTTCAGTTTATCTTCGAGCTCCTCGTCGTCTAACTTTCAAACACACAGGAACACACACAAACACACACAAACACACACGAACACACACACACGTTCTCTCTTGGAGGCGGGTGGAATCCCTTAATATCCCATAGACGCCGAAGCGGCCGACTGTGTCCTGATTGATTCACGCGATTCCCGCAAATGTATTGTTCCTGTCGCGCCCGCTGGGTGTCGCCACCGTCGTTGAGGCCAAAGCGGTGACGTCACGGGGGAGACTTGGCAGAGGGCGTCGTCTGCCACATTGAGGCTAATTAGGGCGCGCAACTCACCGTTCAATGATGCCTGGCGCTGACTGGACCGATCCAATAAAGCAATATTTATTAGCACGGTGGCTCCATCTTGGATTATCCTCGCGCCGAAGAGTAGAGATTCGGGATTAAGGTTAATACTCCAAAGCTGTTATCATATTTCCAAAATAAAAACACCTATTTTGCATTGTATCTTTCATATTCTACGTACATACTGATACAGGATTTAAGCAGTTCTACCAAATTGGTGCTGTTCTCCTATCTCGTACGTGGTAACCAAATCCTAGGTACAGCATTGTGGTGTGTATGACATTATTGACTTGAAATGCTTTCGATTCAACTGTTTCCTATTTACCCCATGTATATTCACAAATTAATAATAATAATAATAATGGTAATAATAAAAGGCAGTATAGAACAGGGAAAACTGGAGAAACTTATTACAAAGTCATCTCTGGTGGCGCACCGACCCTAGTGGTAAAGGGATGTATGATGATGATCAAGCTGATGAAGGTAACCCTTTAACATAGCTCTTACTTAAAAATCATGTCCTCTAAATTATTATGACAATCCTACGATGTATAACTAACCCTTATGGTAGAAACTCAAAAACATCGGATTTAGCAATTGTAAGGTACCTAGTAAGAATCCCGCGTTATCTTTACGTAAGACTATTGCATTGGCCATTGTCATCGGTTATGAAGGGTAAATGTAAATGATGACCCATTTCGTCCCACATACTCTCGCCCCGCCCGCCATCCCCACCGAAACCTGTCCATGCTCGCCATCCTGCCTTGATGCCATACCGTCTTCACACACAATACACCTCCTCTATATGCAGTTACATATCCCTGTCTCCACTCAGCCCTTTATAGTGAACACCTGCGTGGGTCATAACTTGCCATTACTCTGACGTGTTCATGCTTGTCCTTGCTGGACAACCGTGCAATCTGCTTGCGTCACCAGCATGGGCATAACCATAGATGTAGACATAGCCATAGGCATAGACATAGGCATATGCATATGCATAGACATAGGCATATGCATAGCGATATACATTGGATGCCAGGATAGTGATACCATCCAGAAGTATGAATTCCCTACGAATGACAACATTCCCTGATTTAATTTCGTCCGGTGTGGCGTGCCCCGCCATGACCCGTGCTCAGCCGTGTCGTTAGACTCAAACTCAAGGCATTGTCAATGGTCATGAGTAATCTTCATACATAACATACAGAACAAGTGACATATCTCTAAAACCACACCACCTATTAACAAATCGCTTGGTACACATACAGAAAACATCTTAACCAAAAAGATCATATTAAATTTATAAGGTTAGGGTTCTTGATTTCTATTAATTTTGATTAAAACTAATGTTTTGCACTCCGCATACCATCAAACTCAAGGCATAATCAATGGTGCTGAGCAATCTTCAAACAGAAAATCCAGGAAAAGTGAAATATCTCTAAAACCACACCACCTAGAAACAAATCGCTTGGTACACATATAAAAAACATCTTTACCACAAACATTATATTAAATTTATAAGGTTAGTGACTCTATAATCTCTCATAGACACAATAACCTATCAGTTCTCTTCTCTATATTAGTTATTACCTACTAGTACTATCATACTGTCAGAGGAGTTAGTTCCTGTTTCTGCCACTATGGTGCCATCTGTGACTGGCTCCTGGCCAACCTGATACCAGCTGCAACTGGTCACTACCGCATACATATCTTCTCGGATGGTCCAATTTTCAGCACTCATTCTGAGAATATATATATATATATATATATATATATATATATAGCGAGAGAAATAGAGATATTTGATTTATTGTTGAACAATCTGTTCATATCAACGAGTTTTTGGGGTAAATCTTTGTTGATTTAATCAGGTGAATATTTGTCGAAAACAATGTTCATCCCTTCAGGTTTTTTTGTATATAATAATTATATTACTTTGGTTTTCTAATTAATATTAGAATATTATACAGGCAAGGCAAGAATCATAAATATAATATGCACAACGCGGTTACTTGATAAGAAAAGTAGCTAACGTATTTATCCTGTCAAATATATGTCTAAATATGCAAATGTCATCATTTATATTTAGAAGTCGCTATATCATTTTTTTTTGTTTCAGTTAAATGGTATTTCCTCAAATTCAGTTCCATCCTACGTACTAAATACACAAGAGCGGCTTAATGTGGATTTTGGATCATTCGGACACCTGCAATGGAAGTTTAGCGTTACTTGATTCTGGATATTATTACATGCACATTTTCGTGGACTGTGCTGCCTGACGCTGGGGCTGCTTCACCCCCCCCCCCCCCCCTCCACCCTCGCCTCTACACACACACTCACTCTCCTCACGCACCCTAGCAGCACACGCCTCGCCACAATGCCCACCCTATATTGGAGGATTAGCCTGAGCCTAAAGGCCCTGTCACATTACGACGTTTCGGCCCAACGAGGGTCGACGCGTGCTGACATGTTGCAATTTTGGGCGAAACGTCGGTACATCTCCGGTACGTTACCGGTACGTTACCGGGGTGTTTCCGGGGCGTTTCCGGCGCGTCGGTACATAGCAACGTGTGAATGCAGACGTCGGCGGCCGTCGGCGCGCGTCGGTCCGCCGCGAAAGTGTTGTGCTTTCGTCCGCCGCGCGTCGAACCTCGTTGGCTGCGCACTAATACCATGCTACTAACCCATCCAGTTTTCTCCCAAAACGCCGAAAAGTTGGACGTCTCTTGACGGGTTGCAAATATTGTGTGCGTTGCCAGCACGCCGGCAGAAACGTTGTAATGTGACAGGGGCATTACGACCAGAAGCAGACAATTTATTTGCCAGCTTGATATACCCGCCTGTCCGGGTATGGCCTTTCCGTGAATGTGTACTTTGGGCGCGTTGGTGCTGTGGTTAATTAACGTTCAATGCAATGTGCTGGGCGACACTGTCTAACCTGCTGCCTCCTCTCGGTCCCTTGCATATCATTCCTCCCTTCCCTGCCATCCCGCCTGTCATCCCGTTGCTCTCCTCTCTCCCCTCGCTCCCCTCGCTCCCCTCGCTCCCCTCGCTCCCCCCGCTCCCTCGTTCCGTCCCCTCGCCCCCTTCCCTCGTCCCATCGCTCCTCTCCCTTCCCTGCCTCCCGTGACGCCCGTTCCTCCCGTGCCTCCCCTCCCCTCCCCCTTCCAGTCCCCCGTCGCGACCACCCATGTTTCCCTCTCTCCGTTCCCATCCGTCACTCCCATCGCTCCGCTCGTTCCCTCGGTTCCCTCCCTCGCCTCCATCCCATTCCTCCCTAGCTACCTCTCCTACCTCCCCCTCCCCCCAACGTCCACACGCAAAACCCAATCTTAGACAACCTCATACCCTTTTGACGTCACAACGCAGATTTCTCCCCCACCTCCACCCTCCATGTGTGGTATATTAATGGATTGAATGAGTATCACCTACCATAAAGTGAAGCACAAGTAACCTGATGACATTTAGGACAAATTAATATGACAGAGGATAGTTGTGTATGTGAAAAACATCTCCAGGACGGAAGTGAACTAGCCAAGCAAAGAGGATCTACGAGGAGGGCAGAACAGTTTGTCCGAGGTAGTATAGGAGAGGCCGCGCGCAGGAGGAGAGGTGCATGCTGGTACCCACCCCCACCCTCGGTAAGGGGGGTGGAAACCACTCCAGGTCCTATTACATGCGATAATGGGTTCATCACTATATATATATAGTATATAGTATATGTAAAATCTAAACCGAACCGGAGAGGACACGGACTGCTCGATGTTCACAACCGGAAGTTTGTTTGTTTGTGTGTTGGAGTCTTATGTCCTGGCAACATCTAAGGTCATATCAGAACAGGTCTCGACTTGTATAAGTAAAAAGACAGATAAACCAAATATCAATATAACCATAGATGGCACAAACATAGAACAAGTATCCAAATTCATATATCTCGGACAAAAGATTACAAATGATGGGAGATGTGAGGAAGAAATTAAAAGAAGGATAACAATAGCCCGAACAACATTCTCCAAAATGTATAGAGTGTTAACATCAAGGAAGATATTAATACAAACAAGGAAGTGTATTCTTCAGTGTTATGTGTGGTCTACTCTAATGTATGGTGCTGAGACATGGACAATCTCTAAGAAAATGTACACACGTTTAGCAGCATTTGAGATGCAGACTTGTCGAAGGATGATGAATATATCATGGACAAAGAAGATCACCAACAAAGAAGTTCACAGAAAAATTAAAAATAAGAAAAGCTTGTTTGCCACTATACAGACAAAGAAAGTTATTTATTTTGGCCACATCATTCGTCAGAGTTCAAGATGCCGTACATTGTTGGAAGGGGAGGTGAATGGCAGCAGAGGGAGAGGGAGACCAAGAACATCATGGTTTACAAATATTTCACAGTGGACAGGCTTGAATTATTCACAGTCTATCAGAACAGCACACCATCGGGACATGTGGAGAACCATTGCATCCAACCCTCGACTAGAGGACGGAACTATTGATTGATTGATTGATCAACTTGTGACAGGGTGCACTCCTGGCACCTTTATAATGCTGCCCCACTGAGCAATCAGGCCGCCAACACCATGAGCTAATATCCCACTCAGTCATCCTGACACTGATAGCCAACCAGTCCTTGCCCTATCATAGCAATGCCAAGTGCCTGGCTAGAAAGCGACACGTCTAGATGTGTAAGTCATTGGTTTGTCTCAAGCAGGGTTCAGACCCACACACCCATCGGTTCGGATCGCCCGATCTACCAACACAGGAGACGGATTCTCAACTCATTCGGCCATCCCGTCTGGTTGGAAGTAATTCAAATGGTACAGTACGTAGCATCCAGGTGGCGCCACTAGAAATATGTACTTTACTGCCGCCAATGTCCAGTCTCGAAATTTCCCTCATTGAAAAATAGCGATATGGAATGTAGTTAACTGGTCAGACTCGCATATGTGGGTGTCAGTGTGTGTGTGGGCTGGCGGATTATCTATCTCATTTCCCGTTTGTTCCGCGTCCTAATGAGCCATGGCTGGCCCAACGGTAGCATGCCCATCTCATAATGGCAGGCACCTGGGTTCGAGGTAAAACAGGCTGATTGAATTGTCAAATGAGTTGAACGCCTCCCTTCCGTGTTTAGCAGGTCCTGCTATTCGAATCCGGCTATTCGAACCTATCACGCCTCAATCTAATGACTTACGAATTGATAATTGTAACTACCTAGTGTTTGGAATTACTAGGATATGTCAAGGAGCAACATAATGAAGTAGATCAATGTTATGCAATTGAAATTTCCCCTCATTATTCAACTAGGGTAACAACAACACAACTTAGAAAAATAACAAATATAGACTTGTTGACATATCTGATGCCAACAATACCCCCATACATGCCCGAACAGGAACATATATTAAACCTGGGAAAATAGTGTTCCTATGCGTCTTATTTTCCTTTTCCGAGAAAAATAGTGAGCTACCTTTTAAGAAGTACTTCTATTGATTCGAACAATCCAGGTGGCGCCACTATACCAGGGTAAAGGAACCAAGAGGAACTAAATGGTTGGTTACTTATTGATGTGGATTTTGGTTCCGACGTGATGCAGTGAAGACTATCTGGTGATTCCATAATCCCGTTCCTTTAGAAAACCAGGCCACCACTAAAATGATATGATATCCCAGTCAGTCACATTATACGGATGCTGAGCAAACCAGTACTTCCACTCCCTGATATGACCTTGGATGTTGCTAGGACGTAAAACTCCGACAAACAACCAACCTTTATTATATGGAACATACAACAGAACTTGCATACACATATATATATTATACAAACTCTACTCTTATCTCTCATCTAGGTGCTCAATCTACTTCCGATATAACACCCTGTATACAAGGAGGTCCCAGTAGTCATTGTGTAGATCTTTAAACAGGGCAGTTAATTAAGCTTAATCACACATTGGAAGTTAAATGCAGAATAAGACAAGAAAACTGAAAGCCTGTATCTTGTTCACTTTTCAAGATATTCATATTTTAAGATTTTGTTATTTACTTGAATACAATTGCCCTTTCGCATTGAATGAAACATGATATTATTTTCTTTGCTTAGCATAATTTGATTTTGTTTTAAATATGTATATTATGTACCAGATTAAAGATCCCTTAGTCTTTCATTTCTGATAGGATATATTAATAGCCTGTGTAACAAATGAGGATTCAGTACTAAGTGAAACAAAACTGTATGCTTGTGATGCAAAAGTATGTGCTAATTACCAATAGGGCCTGTAATAAAGTGAATGTTGGTGTGTTGTCTTAATATACTGTCAGAATACTTTGGGCATGGACATAATGATTAAACCATCAGTTCATTCACAGTACTTTCTGGGTCGTTTCATTGTAAGCATACATCTAAATAAGACTTTTAGAAAACTAGCATCTTTTCACAATTTTCATACTTTCTTCCAGTTTTATCTAAGTACTGCCAGTACCTGATACAATGTACATTATACCAGCTCTATTCCTGCTATTTGGCCAACAACTGTGCAGGTCCCGCCTGCTTCTTTTATATAAATAATCAGTACCCAGACACTTAAATGTGATATTGATGCTGCAAATTTCCTGAGAGTATAACTTATTAATCATGGTCCTTTTGCATGACATCCCTCGACTCCATTAAGACCCGAAACTGCACTTACATGAAAGGCCAGTGCAGCCTAGCAACTCAAGTCTGGCAGAATCGTAACTCGCTGAGTAATGCCTTTGCACTCACGAAACGAGGCAAGATAGGACAAGCTCGGTTTCGCAAACTGATCTACTAGTAGCATTTCCTCGCCATCTCAGAGGAAGTACCCGTGGAGTCACTCACTGCCTCTGCTTGCACTGCGTAGCATCCAGAAGGACTGAGCTTGTGGACAGTGGAAGGGAATTGGAGGTGCATCCTCAGGGGATATATGTCACATTAGAAGGTACCTATTGTCCAGCAGGACAACTGGGTTGTATTGAATTAGATGTAATCAGAGAACGGCTGTGCATACATATGTATTATAGTTACATAACTATATATATATATATATATATATATATATGTGTGTGTAATTACCATCCACCTAGCAATAGGTGAGGAAAACCCATTATAACTGTGAACAAAGCATATTATCACTTGCCTGTCTTCCAATGGCACACACACATATATATATATATATATATATATATATAATATACATACAATCATATGTAGTACTCTGCACTGACCTCTCAAGCAAGTAACCACACATACAGGTAGGCATGGGTAGTGTGTTGATATCAGGGAGCCTAGGTGGTGTAATGGTTAATACACTGGCCTGGAATGCAAAGATATGTGGGTTCGAGTCCCACTCTAGGCGCAATATTTCCCATTTTCATCACGCCCATGACACCTACATATATACGTATTACCTTCACCTATGTTTTGTGAGTCAAATGTTTACAATTATCTATATGTGATGTATACAAGTTATGTGAGTATAAAGGTGTGTAAAGGAAGAGTCCCTATATTGGTAACCAATATGTTGCTTACTAGTTTATGGGTGACCCCCCTTTTCATGGTGGAACAGGTGGTGCCACCACCCCCCACTGCTACCAGTGTTGCGAATACTGTCACTCACACACGGGAATTATATATGTATGTAATTATCATCAAACTAGCAATACTTACCTCCTGTGAACAAAGCAGAGTATTCGTTACCTGTCTTCCAATGTCACATATATTCATATACAAGAAGAGTTCAGGTGCAAAACCCCATAAAGGCCAATCCAAAAATTATGATAAATGTTGGAATCCAACCTTCAAGACTTGTATTCTTTAACCGTCTTGGGTGTTTGTTCCTTGCCAGATAATCATGTTATGACAAATAAAGTGGAATTACTGAGAATTAACATTATTTTCAGGCACAAATCCTTTATATTAATTAATTTTTTTGATTAGCGGTTATAGCGTTTTGTGCTTGAACTTTTGATATATTTGCATACATATATATTTATTTAACTTTACCTATATTATGTGAGTTAAATGTGTATATGATTTGATGCAAATTTACCCAATTCACAATTGCACCTCAAATGATTGTCACTGTTTGCGGACACAAATCTGACAATTTCACATTTGTGTGTAAATTCCCATGTCATCATCATCATCATGATGTCAGTCGCGATGGGACAAAGACTGCTTTCATTACTTGACTGCCGCTCTCCACTTAGCTCTATGCTGTGAGACTGATGTCCATGAGTCGGCCTTAATGTCTCTCAGCTTCAGGTTTCTCTTGATGGTATCCTTGAACCGGAGACGAGGCCGCCCTCTCTTTCTGTAACCAGAAGACAGTTGAGAGTAGAGGATCTGCTTTGGTAGCCTGTCTGATGACATCCTCATGAGGTGTCCAGTCTACCGGAGATTCTTTTTGATCAGAAGATCTTCCATAGAGGGCAGCCCCGTCCATTTGAGTATTTCCTTATTTGTCAGTTTGTCCTTCCAGGTTAGCCTCATGATTGAGCGCAGATGTCGCATCATGAAGGCATGCAGCATTTTTATGAAAGCTGCCTGCAAAAGTGTTGAAGTGCTGCTGGCTTTTGCAAGTTACCAGCGGTACTCTCTCGGGGAGCAAATAGAGGTTTCAAACTGGCAAGAACATGTCCAGACAGGCGCAAAACTATTTGTCCCTGGAGTGGCTGGTCGGGAGATGTTGGGAGTTCCATACATCAACCGCCCTTGATGCTGCCACAGTGACATGGTTTTCTGTTCAGGGTTTGCTCCCTTAGCCTTCGGTTCTGTCAAGAACCTGTACCACAAGGCAGTGGTTTACAACTCTGCAGGGCAGGGGCGTCAAACTCCCTCAGGTATTGCAATACCTGCATACCATAGAGGCATACATATATATAATGTGATTAAGAACACAGACAGAATAAACACCAGATCCCTTATGCCACGAAAATGACCGTTGCTGCTACAAAGTGCTAACTGATCAGCAATCAATCATTAACCCTCTCTTTCATGTTGTCACCATGGAAACCAGAGGTAACCTCCATATCTGGAACATGGGAACCACCAAAGTAAATGTGCTATATACTTAGACATTGACTGAAACCCAAGTTACTGCCATTACGGGCGCATGTAGTCTTCCTTTGGATAAACCAACGGGCGTGGCAGAATGGGGGACATTTGGCGTAGTAATTATGTCTGACGATAGGTGCCTCATCGGTACTAGTGGGCCTAAACGGAGATATCCAGATTGGACACGGTGGCCGAATGGGTAGAGCGTAGTATTCCCGTACGGAAGGTCTGGAGTTCGAATCCCAGCCGAGTCAAACCAATGACACATGGATGCTGAACTGCTTTTAGTCATCAGTTTGTGGTTTATTGTCTTGGATGTGTATTTATATATACATATGCATTTATGTGTATGTATCTGTACATATGTATCCATGTCCACAACATGTAAATCTTTATATGAATATGGGCTCTGCTTTTATTTGAAATTGTTCTGCTATTATTTGTTATGTTTTCACTTTTGTAATACAGGTAGAATTTACTATTACCAAATATTACTACTATACTAGTCACTACATATTGCGAGTATTATCAATAATATAATACTATTAGCAATAACTACTGTGACTAGTAGGTTGGTTAATTGTTGGAGTTTTACATCCAGGGAAGATTTAAGGTCATATCAGGACGTGATAACTGTTAGTACTATAGTAGGTACCGGCAGCACCATGAACAAATCCAGGAATGGTGCTTTTTTTCATCAATATAACTATTTCTGTTTGTATTTGATTGTGATGAAATTTCATAACCTAGATGATCAACCTATTTTCTAACTGATGGTGTTGTTGGCTTGAATATATAGTAACTTGCTAATTAAGTAAAATCTATTTGTATGATGAGTGTATTTAGTGAATATTCCTTCATCACTGATGTGAGTGAAAGCGACTCTAAAAACACCATTTGGTTAGGCTACAAAGAACTTAAACAAATGTATCGAATTGATATATTTGGTTTTCCGACAATTTGTCTTTATATGTTCCATCAAAATTCAATATTTTCTATATTTCTGGATATACTATTGATATAAATAATTTCTATTTGTCTCAGTTAATATACACTGTTATGAATATGTGAACTATTTCCCATTTATTCAATCTTGTTGCAGTTTTTCAAGAAAATATAATGCTTTGAAATTGGCAATTTGACCAAATCAGAATGGGTTTTAACAAAAATTAATTGCACTTTTTGCCATTGTCTTATTAAAAGGTTGCTTGACTAATTGATTTAACCAAAGACAATTTAAATTCCTTTATATATGCCCAATGGACATAACTTCCCTCACATAGTTACACTTGTTATTATATTTGGTCAAGGTTACACTTTTAATTCAAAATTAATGCATTGTTATATATGAAATCTTAAAAATTGACTGTCTCAAGAACAATAATATATATAGCCTAACTGTTTTTGGATTTTGGCTTGTAATTTCAAGATCAACAGGAAAGAATACAAATACTGCACCCCATGTATATTTTAAAATGTCCCTGCCAGTACCTACTCTAAAGGGCGCATTCCATATACGCGTAATGCGTAATGCGTTATGCGTTACGCATTATGCGTTATGCGAATGCCAGCATTCCATATACGCGTAATGCGTTATGTGGCGCACAACTGGCTATATTTAAAAAATATAAAAAAACTATTATTCTCCATACTGCTCTGTATGTGATCAAATATTGCATGTATATCTATGTAACTTTTTGTATGTCACATGGGGGTTCCTACCTTTATTATAACCAAATTATAGATAAGTATTCATATTTCTGTGCATATGGTAGCATTTTTAGCTTTCCCCTAACCGTATGTCTCCCAGTGCCCAGCTCACCATGTGTTTCCAATTAGCACCCCTGTGTGAGACTGTTCCTTAATGGTCAGTTGCCTCTCCTGGTGTTAAACTAATGGACACATCAGACTCAGATTTCTATTCCCACAACCTTTACGCATTACGCATTACGCACCGATCGCTACATGGACCGATCGGGATAATGGATTTCTTTCGCATTCGCATTCGCATTACGCATTACGCGTCTATGGAATGTAGCTCATAGGTTTCAAGGCGTTTCAATTTTTTGTCGCATTCGCATTCGCATTCGCATTACGCATTACGCGTATATGGAATGCGCCCTTTAGGCTGGCACTCTAAACGCATGGCTCAGTTATATGTAGAGAGTTTGCTCAGGCCTACTGTTTCAGTGGCGACACCAAGGGCAAGTGTTTGAACCACAACATCGCAATGTCTCCCATTGATATGTGTTGCTTCCTAGCTTGGCGTTTGGCATTAATAAGATAGGGCAAGGTCGGGTCAGCTAAGTGTCAGAATAATACAAATTAGTGGGATATTGGGTCATGGTGCCGGTCGCCTGATTTCCCAGTAGAGCAGTACTATAACATTACCATGAGTCTGCACTATCACAAGTCGGTACCCAAATTGATTTGACCAAAGGCGTTACCAGGACGTAAAACTCCAACAACCAACCAACAAGTCGGTACCCATCCTGATATGACCTTAGATATTGCCGGGACATAACACTCCAAGAACCATTGGAGAAGCTCTACTCCTTGTCATAATCAATAACTGGGTTGTATGGTCCATCTGCTCAGCGCTACCTGCCGGCAATCTGGAACCACGGCCCACCGGGGGCGGTTGCCGAATCGGTAGAGCACAGGCCTAGCGTGCGGAAGATCGGGAGTTTGCGAGTTCAGTTCTCAGTCGAGTCAAACCAATTACTTTAAAATTGATAGTTGTCGCTTACTAGCCCGGTGCTTGGCATTATTAGGATAGGGCAAGAACTGATTAGCTTGGTGGCAGGATAATGTGACTGAGTGGGATATTGGGTCATGGTGTCAGCGGGCTGATTTCCCAGTGGGGCAGCACTATACAATCATGATGAGTGCATACTGTCACAAGTCGGTGCCTCTCCTGATATGACCTTAGATGTTGCTAGGACGTAAAACAACAACAAACAAACAAAAGGAACCAAGGCCCAGAAGCAGATGGTGTATTTAGGGCATTCTCTGAAACAGGACACTAACATGACATGTGACATGGAAACCAAAAGCTTAAACTATCCTAACGACCACATAGGCCTACTTAAATGAGTTCATCAGGGAGTGACTGTAGTTTAATTGTGTACACTACATTTCCGCTAGACTCAACGCCCAGAAAGAGATGTTGTATTATGCATAATCAATGCTGGAGGAAATGTCACGAGCAGGCCAAAGGTGGCGCCACCAGCACCGCGTCGGATCCTATAGAGTATAACAATAAAAAAATCCTTTTAATATGTGTGTGCTTGCATAGAACATGACGCATCATATATATATATATATATATATATATATATATATAGTATAGTTATACGAGTCTTACCTTGGTACAGATGATGGATAACTGTTGTTTTACCGAGGTATAAGCCTCGGATAGATGTGGGCTAGGGAGAGGTAAGCACGTCCGGTACCAGCAATCTTAACCTACTTATTGAGGATAAAAATGACTTTCAAACAATGGATACTATTACTTTACCGAAAAGGTACACCAACGGAATAGATGTGCCAGGGTGTGGCGGGAGGGCCCTAGACCACATCTATCCGAGGCTTATACCTCGGTAAAACAACAGTTATCCATCATCTGTACCAAGGTATGACTCGTATAACTATACTATTTTACCTCGGTAAACAGCCTCAGGCTAGCCTCAGGCTAGGGAGACCTTTACATAATTCATTTTTATCCTTAATATCATTCTTTCTTATTATTATAACATTCTAAATTTTTGTTCTCACCTATTCTTGTTAGTTGGCGAGAAGACGCTTTGCAACGCCGGTAGGCTTTTCTAGTCGTTTATTATAATGTTTTGCAAACGACTTAGCCGTCTTCCAGCCTGCATGCGCTAGTATTCTTTTCACAGAAATACCAAGCACCCGTGCCTTGGAGACCATGGCTCCTCTAGTTGAGTGGGAAGAGTATTTACTCGTATCCACTCCAGCCAATTTCAACACCGTAATAGTCCATCTGGCAAGTGTGTCTCGTGAAATCGCCTTATGTGGCTTTATAAAGCTCACTAATAGTTGTTGTGATGCACGTAAATCCTTTGTCTTGTATATATAAGCCCGTATGGCCGACACAACACATAATTTCCGATCATTCGGAAAACAGTCTAAGTGAACCGTTGATAAAGGGTCACCTAACGTGTTCGATTTGAGCAATTTTTCTAAATCAAACGTAGCTTGTTGCTTGTCTATTTCTAATCCAGTTAAGGATAAAGCAACAATCGTCTGTCCTCTGTGACCGGTTACTAACAATAACAGGACCGCGACCTTAAAACCTAACTGTTTTATATCTAACCACGAGTTGTGAGGCCAAGCCTGAAACAACTTAAATACTATAGAAACATCCCAAAACCGACTATACTTTGGTTTTGGAGGATTCCTTTGATAAATTGAACGAAGTAAATAACAAATAACATAATGTTTTCCAACTGTTTCGCCATCAATTCTAGGTAATATAATTGATAACGCACACCTCGCCGCATTAATCGATCCAAAGGAAAGTCCTTCATCCTCTAGAGAACGAAGAAAACCGAGCTACTTGTGAAATCTTTGGATTTGTTGGTTTAACTTTCATTAACAAACAATGTACACCCCATTTCTTTAAATAGGTTGTATACATTTTGACAGTTCCTGGCCTCCAGGCATCCGATACTATCCTATCCTCAGTAATTCTGTCCAATCCAAATTGCTGTAGCTGCTTCCTTAGAAAAGGAATGCCAATAGGGACGTCGTTGACACGTCGCCGTGAATCACTAGCGGTCCGTGGTGCGTCAGATTCCCGAGTTTTCTTGGGAATCGTATACGATCTTTTGCCAGTTGTGAAACTGCTGGCAGCCAAGGTTGCGTGTCCCAATCGGGCACCACCAGTATCGCATGTGTCCCTTCCAAGCCGATTTTTCTCACTACTCGGCTGATAATGCTAAATGGTGGGAAAATATAAAAATAATTATTTTCCCAAGTAATAGCAAACGCATCTACTTTCCAAGCATCCGGTTCAGGATGCCAAGAAACATAACAGGGTAACTTGTTATTATTTCGTGATGCAAATAAGTCAACTTCAGGTGTACCCCATTTTTCACAAACGAAGTTAAACAAAGGTGTAGAGAGAGACCACTCTAAATGGTCATGGAAATTTCTACTTTTATAATCTGCAAGTGTATTTTGTGACCCTGGAATATGCGCTACAGTCAGCCAGACTTGTTGAGCCTGTGCCCAGTTCCAAATCAGTTTAGATAACTGATTGCAAGACTTTGATTTGGTTCCACCCATGTTACGAATATATGCCATGGCAGTAGTATTATCAGTTAGTATTCTAACCTGTGATTTATTTATCTTTACTAAACTACGTAAGCCCAGATAAATAGCACGCAATTCTAGTGCATTAATATAGTCTGATTTTTCATCATCAAGCCATCTACCTCCTGTTGTGACCCCATCTCGATGAGCTCCCCAACCTTCTAACGAAGCATCAGTAGTAATTACTGTATTAGGTTCCGCCATGCGGATTGGATTTGGTGAACTTGCTATATGTTGCATCCACCATCCAATATCCTGTAACCCTTCTTGCGAAATAAACATCTTTCGCTCAAAATTGCCTTTAGTTCGTGTTAACTCTAAATTTTTATCTATTTCTAGCGACTTAATATGGGCCTTCCCATATAACACAGCAGGTGCATATGAGGTCATTATGCCAATAAGAACAGCAACCTGTCTAATTTTTGGCTTTGATAACTTAATAAGCTGAGTCGCTGTAGTCATAAACTTAATTAGTTTTTGTTCTGTTATCGACACTGTAAGGGACTGTGTATCCAGAATAAACCCTAAACATTTGAGTTGTTTTGTTGGTTTAAACACTGACTTTTGTTGATGTACATAAAACCCCAATTTAGTGAGTAATGCACATAAATCCAAAACTGCATTCACACAACCAATTTGTGTTGATGCTATAATAAAAGAATCATCTATGTATGGAAACATTATGTGACCCTTCCTCGCCATTACCGAGAAAACAGGTTTAAGCAATTTAGTAAATAAACGTGGCGCACAAGCTAAGCCATTTGGCATGCAGGTAAACTCATAGAGTTGGTTATCCCAAATAAATCGAAGAAATTTTCGGTATTGTTCCATTATGGGAAGCGTATAATATGCATCCTGTAAATCAACACTAGCCATCCACGCATCTGGTGTAATCAGATCTTGTGCCGTATCTAGAGAGAACATTTTAAAATGTCGATATTCCACCCTTTTATTAAGGATTGTTAAATCCAGGATCATTCGAACATCACCATTAGGCTTCGGTCTCGAGAAAATGTTTGAAATAAACTGTCCTGAACAGTGTGTCACTTTTTGTATAATTCCTCTCTCAAAGAATTTATGTACCTGTTTAGTTAGTGCGTCTCGTTCAACTGGTTGAATGTTATATGGAAAAGGTATTATACTTTGTACAGGAATTTGTGTAAAGGCAATGTGAACACCCCTAACTATTTCTATAATTTCTTGGTCACTAGTAATTTTGTGCCACTCAGAAATATGATTACTAATATTACCAGCCACAAAGTTGCTTACAGTTTGTGTGTTTTTAGAGGCTGCAGGGACTTGTAAAGTTTGTGTTTGGACCTCTACTTGGACCCGCCCCTGGGGAAAGGTCTCGACGAGTTTAACCCTCGGCCTATTGGCCGTGCGGTGTTGTCGGTCCAGCCTGGGCGAGCGCCCCGGCCCCGAAACCCTTGACCGAAGTTTGAACTCGGTCTGGTTCCTCTGGTGAACCGTCGTGGACGAAAATCCCCTCGTGACTTTTTGAAACGAGGAGCTTCCTGTTTCTTCTTGCCATCCATGTTTTTGCCACTCTTGGCTGCAGTCTCTACCTCTTTATAGAGGTATTGTAGTTGACCGCCAAACATCTTGGTGTTATCTAAAGGTTTCCCTTTAATCGGCTCTGGAGCAAGATAGAGCGTAAACTCCTTCCCCTCATTATCGGTAACCTTCTTAGAGCGAGCCACTTCTTTGCCAGCATCTGTGCAAACTGACTTGAAGACATTTTCATATCTTCGAAACGACAGGTAATTACCTGCCGCCGCTAGCACTGCAATGCCTTTGTCCATTGTCTTAGCCAAAGACGAGAACTTATTTTCACTCTGCATCCTATTAGCCACAGGAACAATAGCTGTTAGGGTAGCCAACACTGCCTTATGCACTGTGTGCAACACATCCTCAAACTTCTTACGGTCATCCGTCATATTGACATCCCGATCCATTTCTTTAATAATGGAGTTGGGAACACCCTTTATGCCTGTTAACTCATCTCCTAACTTGGAGATAACCTCCGCCGGTTTGAACATGCGAAAATGACCATTCACGGTCTCGCGCATAAGCGTAGTGGTTTTAACCCGCTTAGCCTTTGGCTTCTCCACCTTCTTAGCCACTTTAGTGCCAATGTCCACATAGACCCCTTCATATATGGTGTCTGAGTCTGATTCCGTAGAAGTAGACTCAGTGGACGACTCAGAAGAAGAATATTTCCTCTTCCTCTTCTTCTTTTTGGACTTAGTCTTCCGCTTTTTGCGCAAACCAGTCTCTGCCCGCTCCTTGGTGAATTCATCACCCGAAGAAATCACCTGTTTCTTCTTCTTCCTCCGTTTAGGAGAAGGAGGAGGAGGAGCCTTAAGCTCCACCGCCGAGTCTGTGTCCAAGAAATCCTCAAATGAATCCTCTTGGACACTCGGCCTACGCCGCTTCCGAGACACAGGCGATTTGGCAGTCAAGATGTGGCTTTCCAATCTTGCAAAGCGAGCCTCCCAATCTGGAGGCGCAGGCACATCAGGCACTGCGTCCTCGTCCGGGTCGGAGAGGATATGCGCCCGGGGCTGTGTCGACGGCCCTGCCGACAACACAGGTGAGGAGTCGTACTCCTCGTCCACTCCACTCGGAACACGCCCCTCGGCTGCTGCTGCACCGCGCTTACTCCGCTTCGTAGCCATCGGGAGCTGAAACAAAAATTGTTGGTCAGTCCCGGTATATATATATGTCACAATATGGTTGTTTCAAACTCATTTGGACATCTATTGGTGTTAAAGAACGTGTTTATACCGTTATAACACAGGCGTAATAAGCTAAATTTGTGCGTGGGTTGTGGGTCAAGCCCAAACCTTACGCGGGGTCGGGACCAGTGTATCGGCCCGCCCATCCCTCTGTTCCGCACACTTCTCCCACCTGTGACTACTACGTCAACAAGTTGGAGAAAATGCTACGAAACTCGGAGAAACGCCTGAAAAAGTTTTGTCTAGGGGAGTCTATAAAAGAAACCCAGGAGCATCTCCAACATTACTCTCTATTAGAGTACGAGAGAATTTCCACATGAGATAGGGCGAAACCCACATCTCTACCCATAGTCACACGGTGACCCGGGTGTTGACATAACCGCTAATGACCGGTTTGGTTCCTTCGAGAAACCCACTCGAGTGTTCTATCCTTGGTTGTTTATAACCAAATAACTCGTCCAAATTGGACCAACGAAAGTCTAAACTTTCCATAATGATGCTCTAATGCATCGTAATTAAGCGAACCACAGTTTTTATTATACTTACTGCGTATTTGCTTGTATGTAGACTAATTTTGCCGGAGCAACCCAACGACACGTTATCCAGTCGTGAGTTGTATATGCTAATTGCTGGTACCGGACGTGCTTACCTCTCCCTAGCCTGAGGCTAGCCTGAGGCTGTTTACCGAGGTAAAATATATATATATATGTCAGGTACGTTCAAGATTCGGTAAAGCGAATATGTACTTTGCCCAAAGTCATCTCGGCTTATTGAGTCTCACTCGACTTGGTAATCTGCAATTCTAATTAAGTTGTTTGCGATTCCGTGGAAGAGACTGTACTAAGCCAATATGGATCCCTTTGAAGTAATAGCAATATAAAAGCATGACCTAGAATAATTGAGGCTTCATTCTGAATTGCAATTCCCATCATTGAGCTTTCAGTTGGACAGACAAAAGGTGAGACGATAATTGTTTAATTACATTGGAGTAGTATGTTATTGCGTTAGCAAACTTTTGATGCTAAGCTACGTTGGAATTCTGAGTATTACCTTCAGCTCAGCCTGGTTCATGCATAATGTCATGGTTACAGATGGACAATTAACAGGCATATCCCAACACCTACTATTCACCACCTACCACCTATCACCTATCACGTACCACCCACAAATAAAATGGTGTTCCCTTTGAATGGTTTTAGATTTCTCTCTGGTGCTGGCCCAAATAATTCTGAACCATAATTTTGGAGCAACCTCAAAAAAACACCACATATTCTGCGTGCCGGACAAATCTCAGGGAACACTACTGACAATGGTTACTTATCCAGAAACCTGCAGCCTTCATTGCTCCAAATATACAGCCAATCTAAATCTCTACTACTACTACTATACTAGAGTACTACCGTGATTCCAAGTCAGCCACACACATATCAATGCTACTAATAGTGGTGCGTGGGTATGGCTACTAATAGCAATATGGATACTTGTGAGGTGTTATTGTGGGTGCTGTGGATAGAAGTAGTAGTAGCAACCATTCACACATAGACATGTCACCCACACGCAGCGGTACCCTACCAGCAAGACCACTCCCAGAACCAGCGCGCACCCACCAATCACAATGCAGGGCCCTCCCCACGTCACAACCTATCACAATGGTAGTACACTGCAACGCTACTAACTACTCATAGCGTACAGAGTAACTACCATACTTACATAACCTCCCACAAATCAATGTCTACAATCAACATGCAATATCAGAAAAGCCACCTGCGATAAGCCAGCACACACCATAAACTAAGCTCAGTTAAACCAAACGATCGGTTAATCCAAACGTTTTTCGGCGGCCCGTAAAATACTACCATTTATCAAATAACAAAGTTGGTTAAACCAAAGTCGGTTAATCCCAAGTATCGGTTAATCCAAACAAAATTGTCGGGGCCCCAGGCCACTTCCGGTACGGTTAAACCAAACTCTTATGTGACGCACATACCTACAGCCACCCATCAACAACACACCTAGATAAAAGATTCACCCCATACTTACAGTACAGGGGTGAACGACAACATACTCTAAATATGGGCGAAAATAGCTTTAGTATGGAACGGGAAGTAGAATTCCTGGCACCAGTGTCAAATGGTTACTTATATCAACCCAGAGTTGGTGAAATGGGAGAGAATGCAAAAAGACAAGATGGCGGCCAGAGAACGCCATTGATTTCACTTTTAAATTGCATTAAAGTATATGTTTTATTATATTTTCCAACTCAAAAGTAGTGGGTAAATATGAAGACGTACATAAAGAACATATTGTGCTTCTTAAATTAAGAATTTACCAGCTCAGTTACTTAACCCAGCATGTCGAAATTCTTCACCAGCTTTTCTACTGGGGTGGTTTTCAACCGTGCACTGGAAGTATGGGGTGAATCTTTTATCTACAACACACCTAGCACACCCCTCCACCACCACCGCAGACCATAGAAAATGCTTTGAACGCCCGTCTCCTGCTTTGGTTTGTTTGTTCTTTATTGTTTTATGTCCTAGCAACATCTCAGGTCATATTAGGATGGATACCGACTTGTGACAGTGAGCACTCATGATGCCTTAATAGTGCTGCCCCAGCACCTTGACCTGATACCCCACTCAGTCATATTATCCCAACACTGTGCAGACCAGTCCTTGCCCTATCCTAATAATACCGAACGCCTGGCTCCGAAGCCAGAAGTATAAATTTGTAAGTCATCAGTTTGACTCGACCAGGGTTCGAACCCACCATCCCACGATCTACCAACATGGGAGACGGATACTCTAACTCATTGGGCCATCCCGTCTGGTCCCCGCTTTGGTAGATTGTGGGATTCAAACCCTCGTGTTAACCCCGGTCGAGTTACACCAATGACTGAAATATTGATACTTTTCACTTCCTAGCCAGATGCTCGGCATTATTAGGATAGAGCAGGTCTGGTTGGCTCACGGTCAGGTTAATGTGACTGAGTGGAATATCAGGTTATGGTGCTGGCGGCCTTTTCTCCAAGTGGGGTAGGTCTATAAAATATCCATGAGACCGCACTGTTGCAAGTCGGTACCCATCCTGATAACACCTTAGATGTTACCAGGACGTAAAACTCCAACAGCCAACCAACCACACCCCTCCACCTCAAGTCACCCAAGAACCACTCACCAACCACCTACCTTTCAGCACATGCCGCCTCCCGTCCCCCAATCCGACTTCCCATACCCCAGTCGGCGACCCATAATAGGCCACGTGTCGGAAGTGACCTACATACGGGTCCTTCCCCACACTACACGGCTCCAGTTGACAACATGAGAATCGCCTTCTACCCACTCCACGTATAATGGCTATCCACAAATATTGGGCAAAGCAATGAGTTCTATCTGACGGAGATGCTAGAGTGTCTGACTTTTGTCTAGGGTGGGCTACTAATACCGCTGTCACATTGTCAATGTTGATATCAACATGGGTAATTTAATCCGCGAAACATGTACACTGCTTTCTATGGACAAGACCGTTGGCGCCATCTATATTCTAACTGAGAACTAATAATATATACCGATTGAGCTGCCACCTGGTGTAAATTACTTGTAACTAATCTATGACGTGGCACTTACGATCACTTCGACTGGAGCACCTGAACTGGGAGGACGTGTCCATAAGGTTCAGATTTAAGGAATTACAAAAGATGCTGGCTGCAAAGAACACAAGATCAAAAAGACAGCATGATCATTCTCCTGGGGCCATATGCATGGAGCAGTGTTAGGAGGCAAAACGCGTTTAGCGCAGGATTTCTGGTTTAGCGTGGACAAGTTGGTATGCATGGAGCAGTGTTAGGCCTAACACCAAGCGTTTAAACTCGGAAATTCTAACTCCGATTATATCTGGTTTACAGCGGTGTTAGTGTCAGGATGGAACGCAAATCTACGCAATACTATCATATTTAACAGAATTAGATACGCAATAAGTGAACTTTGATCAATTTAACCCTAAATTTGAACCCTCCTTAAGGCTACCGCCGCATTGGCGGCGATATTAATAGTTATATTTTCGAATCGACGAGCGTAATGTAAACAAATTGCCGCCGCCGCCGCCGCATCGACGTCGCGTTCCATACTGGCGCCGGCGGCGATTTGTTTACATTACGTTCGTCGATTCGAAAATATAATTATTAATATCGCCGCCAATGCGGCGGTAGCCTTAAGCAGGGTTCAAATTTAGGGTTAAATTGATCAAAGTTCACTTATTGCGTATCTAATTCTGTTAAATATGATCGGATTCAATAGATTTGAGCTAAATATATGGATACAAATGCAGAGGGATTTCCCAAATCTATAAATACATTCACATTTAGCTAACACTCACCGTTTAGGCCGCCATGCATACGTTTTCGACGATGCCGATAAACGGTGATAGCTATACAGTGTTAGAGTGATAACACCACACGCCTCTAACACTGCTCCATGCATATGGCCCCAGACATGCAGGTGGGTGCCCCGAAGAAAAAGAAATCAAAAACATCGTCGAAATCAGTGGCAAAAGCGGACAAAGCCACGCCAAAGAGGTGGCAGCGTGTGACACGGACAATGGAAAGACGTGATTCTGTTGACGGCACTGCGCAGTACGAAGCCGATGCTTCACCAAGGCCTTCTGAGGCGGGATTAACGGCTGCCCTGGCGAATCTTCACAGGCAGATGGCAGATATTAAGGACGGGATCAATGCAGGATCAATGCATGAATCGTGAGACGGTGGATTCTACGCAGCGGGGAAAGCATGGTGACGTCACACGCCACGTGGAGGCGGCCATGACACTTTTCTGGAACGAACAAGGCGGCGCTCAACCAGCCCGAGGCGCCGTCTGTCGTCATCAAGTCAATCGACTGTCCTAACGTCTCTGGAAACAAGGCGGCCAGCCCGTCGTGGATCGGCAGAACGGGAGTTCGAGACATATTCCTTCCTTGGCGAAGAACGACATGCGAGGAATGAAGGGGCGGTGCGTTTCGTCTCCGATCCCTTGTCGCCTGGAACCGGTCGGGACGACGAACGGGAGGATGTGGTGAACGAACTCCTAGTCGCGGCTGGATCGGCGCTTGGCAGAAAAAGAGGTAATACGATTCTTGCACCTCACAGATATGTCATTAGAGGGTCGAAGAACGATAAAATTGGTATGGAGGAGGCATCATTCGCGGAGTATATGGCAGCGCTCTGTCGGATGTGTAAGGATAGGAAGCTGCCATGCGGCTGGCAGCGTCACGTCTTTGAGCACCTGCATCAGGTAGCGATAATGGCGGCTAACTGGGATTGGCACACATGTCGCCAATTGTCGGAGACAGTCTTCAACATGATTGCAGACGGACGTTTGCGACAGGGCTGGGACGATGCCTATGTGATTGAAGATGTGCAGAGAGACGTGTGTGCTTTGGGAACACGGCTCGACAAAGGTAAGGGCACATGTGCGCACAAAAGTGACGGGACTGGTACGGTTGCTTCCTCGGCCCCTGCTGCGGCTGGATCTAAGTCGGGAGACTACGGTAGGCCTGAGTATAATAGGGAGGTGGATGGTAAGCCATGCCAGCCGTGGAATTGGGGCAATGATTGCGGATTCGCGACATTGCATGGACTCCAGCCTGACCATCGATGCCACTTGTGCGCTTGGTGTGCTAACAAGTTTAAGAAAGTGAACCCGCACCAGGAAAAGGTGTGTCAGAACAAAAGGCGCTTCAATGAGAGAAACAACCAACAGAAGACTGAAACTAAGGATTTTCAGTAAGTGGACGTGGTGACCCTGCTCACCCTGTCCAGGCTGGTACTGCGAATGCGGGACGTGTGCTAGATCAGGCTCAGGACTCTGTGATACCACTTGACCTAGATTGGAGTTGCTCTGAATTCTTATCTGGAGGTGAGGTGGCTAATCTGAACATAGCTGATAAGAGAGTCGGAAACCTGACCCTTGGACTTGGCTTGACACAAGCTGGATACGCCTTGCCGGTGGCTGACGGTCGTGGGGGTGTGCAGGTGCTATGGACTGTGGAGCAGCCGCGGGACGGGTGCGATAGAGTGGGGCACCAATAGGCAGGTAAGGGGGTTGATGCTGGTAGTAGTGTTGTGGCTCTCAGGGATGTTGATGATGTGCTGAATCCGTGTTATGACGATAGAGAGCCCGATAGGATGCTCGTGGATGAACAGGTTGATACGGATGATGTCGAGTATGTTATACAAAATATCCCCGAGTTGCAGCGCCCCGCATATAATCCTCCACATACTCCTGCTACATACAGGCATACCTTGGATGGTATATGGCCTCACCCTGTGGACAATATCTGGAGTGGTGGCATGAGGTTCCTAGATGTGTACATGCAGGTTAGGGTGGGAGCCCTCCCAAACTACCTTGGCCCTCGCATACCTATATCATCAGGGTTAAACATTCCGGTATGGAGACAATTACTGGTCAATTACCATGATCTTCAGGTTGTCGACTTTCTGGAGTACGGGTGGCCGGTCGACTACACAGCAGATCGGCCGCCAGTTGTCTCGGTTGCTAACCATTATGGCGATTCGGAGAGCGTGGCCCACATGAAAGACTACATCAGAACTGAGCTATCACATGGTGCCATGCTGGGACCTTTCGATGTGCCACCATTCCGGCCATGGACGCAGGTGAGCCCTATGATGACTCGCCCTAAAAGGAAATCGGATAAGCGTCACGTGATTGTCGATATGAGCTATCCGCCTGGTGCTAGAGTTAACGCTGGTATCAGGAAGGCTCAGTATCAAGGCCAGCAGATGACATACACTTTGCCTGGCATTTCTGATCTGGCGGACGAGATTACACGACTTGGTCGGGGTGCCTTTATCTGGTGTGTCGACCTGCCCCCTATCCGTTCCACTCCTGGGCATAACCATAGACAATAAGATCTATCTTGACTTGGCACCACCATTTGGCTGCAGAACATCATCTATGGCGTGTGCCCGTACTACCAACGCGGTAGTCTATCTAATGCGGACGAGTGGTCACCATGTCTTGTGCTATCTCGATGACTTTGTCGGGGCGGCAGGAACCTAGGGCTAGGCTGAGGCGGCACACGCTGAAATATTCGCCTTTGCGCGTTGATTGGGCCTTGAGCTGGCCCCGGCTAAGTGTGTTGCTCCCGCTACTGAGGTCGAGTGGCCGGGATTTGCGGTCTCTACAACAGACATGACTATAACTATTCCACAAGATAGGCTCGATGAGGTTGTTGGAGAGTGCAAGGCATGGAAGACGAGGGTGCTGGCCTCGAGGAAAGACATGCAGCGGCTGGTTGGGCACCTTCAGTACATCGCCAGATGTGTGCGTCCAGCTAGGAGGTTTATGTCCAGAATCTTGGCGGCGCTCAGAAATACACCCTACAGGGGCAGGTACATCGTTCCACCTGAAATGAGCCTTGATGTTGGATGGTTCACATGGTACGCCGCACACTCGAATGGATTGGTGCTATTGCCTGATGCTGAGCGCGAGGGTTGGGTTATTGAGTGTGACTCATCTCTGCGTGCTGGAGGGGGGCACTCGCCAACGGATTACTACTCGGAAGAGTATTCTCAGCAGCTCATTGAGAAGCAGCATACAATCGCGCATCTCGAGGCCTTGAACCTTGTGGTTGCCCTCCGGAGTATGTCCCCATGTGAGAGCCAAAAATACACGGTTGTCATAAACACTGACATTGCCGCGTCACAACAGGCCCTGACATCTGGCGCGGGATGTGATCCAGTGATATGTGCTTGTGCATGTGAGATCTGGCTCATATCCGCTCAGAGGAGTCTGGAGGTTATCATTTGCATTAAGCCAGGAAAGGACGTTATTCTGGCTGATGCTTTGAGTCAGAGATGCTTTGATGAGCGGGCTGAAAAGACCGCTACCTGCATGATTAAGGACGCTGGTCTGAGACAGGTCCATGTTAGTCATGACGATGCCATTACAGGTGACCTGTAAACTGGGTCCAGAATTTAACTTTTTGCCATCTCTCCACAGGTTACTCACAGAAGCATCACCAGAGGCTCCTTGACGCTGTGGCAGCTGGGTTATCGGTCGGTACATGGAGGAACAAGCTGGCTCAGGCTAGGGAGTTCTGTGCCTACATGGTGGACCACCACGTCGATCCCCTTGCACCATCTCAATATCACGTGATGTCATACATACTGCATCTACAGGACCGTCTTGCCTCACCAACTGCCATACTTAATTACATCAGCGGAGCGAGGACAGGGGTCCTTATGCTAGACAGTCAAACAAACACGTTTGACACATATCTGGTCAGCCTCCTCAAGAGAGGCGTCAGTCGTGGATCGACTCACACTCCAGCCCCGGTGCCACCGATGACGCCTGTCGATGTGAGAAACATCATGCGGTTCTTCAAAACCGTTGGACCTAATCGTTATGTGCTCAGTGCTGCCCTCATGATCGCATACTTCACGTTGCTTCGACAAAGCAATATATTCTCCACATCATCGAGCTCTGACCCAGGTCACTACCTGAGAGCTAAGGATGTGAAGCTAACACCTCTGGGCATCAATGTCCGTGTCCGATCATCGAAGACACATCATCACCAATCATCGTCTCCTAGAGACATCGCTATTCCTGCGATACATCATTCAGCGTTCTGCCCAGTGCAGGCTTGGGCAGACTACGTTGCCAGGACACCACTCTATGATGAGGGGCCGGCGTTCCTAACCTCACAGGGGCTGCCACTTCAAGCCCGAGGTTTCATCTCAGTGGTCAGACTGGCCCTATCTGTGGCAGGCCATCCGGCACCGGCAGCTATCACGATGCACAGCATGAGATGTGGCGGGGCACAGGCGAGTCTCCACCAGGGCTCGTACCTGGAAAACATCAGACAATTGGGTCACTGGACCTCAGACTCGCTCTATAGTTATGTTCCTAGAACTCCTGTATCCTCGGCTCCCAGATCACTAGCAAATTATTTTGGTTAGTGTCTGGTATCCTCGTATCATTGCTTAAAAACTCACGAATCAAGACTAATGTAACAAGTTCAAAAGATTTAATAAATGCCACTTTATACTGTACTTGTGTCGCGTTGGTTGAATTGTCAATGTTGATATCAACATGGGTAATTTAATCCGCGAAACATGTACACTGCTTTTTATGGACAAGACCGTTGGCGCCATCTATATTCTAACTGAGAACTAATAATATATACCGATTGAGCTGCCACCTGGTGTAAATTAGTTGTAACTAATCTATGAAGTGGCACTTATGCTCACTTCGACCGGAGCACCTGAACTGGGAGGACGTGTCCATAAGGTTCAGATTTGCCGTCCCTCCCACCCAACTATATGTGTTCATTGGGTTAGTGTCTGGTATCCTCGTATCATTGCTTCAAAACTCACGAATCAAGACTAATGTAACAAGTTAAAAAGATTTAATAAATGCCACTTTATACTGTACTTGTGTCGCGTTGGTTGAATTACAATGCTTCTCGCCGGTGCGCCGCCAACGCACAAAATCACTTTTAATCGTTGAGAAACGTCAAGCTTTTCAGTGTCAGCGCAACGTATTGGTAGCATGCAGCCAACGTTGTGCGAAAAAATACTAAAAAGTTAGGCGCGCTGTCCTGATATTACCTTAGATGTAGCTAGGGTGTAAAACAACAACAAAGAAACAAAGCAACAATTTGGTGCAACGTGTTGGAATGACCTTCATGCGCGTGCAGCGTGTGCCTATCGTTCGCATAACGTTATTCCAGCGCATCTAATGTATCTCAACGGGCCCATAATGTCGCCATAATGTTAGCACCCGCGCGTTGTCGCACATCCAAAGTGTTGTGCTAGCACAACACTTGGCCGATTCCCTGATGCATGCTGCCGACCCTTGCCATAGATGAATGAATACCAAAGCGCCCCTAACACACCCTAGTGTATCCTGATGTTGTGGCAAAAAATCACACACATCGACGAGTGTTCGCGAGAAACATCGTAATGTGACAGCCCCATAACCTGATGGTTGGTACTTTGATTCCCCATGCCATCACCTCCAATTTGGACTTCCACCGCTGTGTATCACTTACAGCATCATCAAATGCCAGTTGCTCTCATACCATGTAAATGTGGTGTGGGAGGTTTAAAACCCATTGGGTCGGTAAAAGTGTAGGCTTGGGCTTTGTATCGACCAACTGTCTAATGGTGAAAACAAGACTATTCAGACCTTATCCATGATTGGCAGTATAAATATTCAAGAACACACAACTAATTAAAACAAATACCACAAAACAAATAGCTCCGAAACCGAAGGCAATATGGAGCTACCCATTGCTAGGTTATTTGGAATGCTGGTGGTGAAGAATGCACATATACTAGATTTAAGAGTTATTTACCTCCACGCTAGTCCTGATCGATTTTCGCCTTATGTCCCAATGAGAGCCACTTTGGTAGGTGTAGGAGCCCAGGTCTTTGCTAGAGACAGAGCTCACGGATTTGATCCCACCCAATATCTTCTTCATACAAATTTTAAAGTGGCATCTTTAAGAGATGCATAATACATTCATAAATATATGCATGCATATGGATATACTTACATATATGCATGTACAGGAAAACATCTCTATACTGACCCCTCCACATATCGACCACTCCCTTAACTCTCTAAACCATGGTCCCATGGTCGGTCGATTTAGAGAGGTCTTACTGTATATGTATATGTGTATTTATGTATATGCATAGGTGTATTTAAATATAATATATATATAAATATATATATATATGGGTCAGGATCCTGAAAAGAGGTCAATTGGGGGAAGTTGTCAGTGTCAAGCATGGATGTCGGCATCGATCGGTATAATTGTAATTTAGCATTGACAGAGGGGTTGGAAAGTATTTAAATTCATCCTGAATGTAAAGGTCAAGAAAATACAACAACCTTATTTGTTTCTAGGATAAAGTAATATAAAACAAAGAAATGCACAAGACTTTAAGAATTGCACCCCCAACATCTGTTAAAGTTGTCGATCGATGTTGGCATCGATCGGTATAATTATAGTTTAGCATTGACAAAGATGTTGGAAAGTCCTTAAATTTATACTGAATGTAAAGGTCGAGAAAATACACAACCTTATTTGTTTCTAGGATAATATAATACAAAACAAAGAAATGCACTACACTTTTAAGAATTGTGACGCCAACATCTTCACTTGACCACCGATTGGACCGTTTTCGCGAGGCTGACTTTAGATATACTTACAGATGCGATGCCTTGCAGTTGAGTTCAAAGGACTTGAGGTCAACATACCCCTCAGTATATAAGAATAATTAGGAACATTAACCTTATATTAACAGAGTGCATCATTCTTTGCTTGGAGATGGAGTCATATTATGACACTTGTCTTAGTGATAAATCGGAGCTAATGAGACATAGCCCAATACAGACCCCGACACACATGTCTGTCGAGGTTCTCATAGGCAATATGTCCTCGACACAGAGCAAGGGCAATGGCTCGTTTCTGAACATTTACTTTTGCATGTGTACAGAGAGACGCGTCTCAACATTCCAGTCCCGATGCACAATGCAGTGTATTCTGTTTTATTGTTAATGGCTTAATGCAATGCCAGCAAGGGATGGTACTAGACATGGCGATATGGCAGTTCCGTTTAAGCTGCATAGTCCGATGGTTTTGAGTTTCTGCCATTTTGTGATATCACTATATCAGGTTGATAGGTATAATCTACCTTACTTTAGTTTGAAGTAACTTTTATTTGAAGTCATTGGCTTTTCAGATATTTGAAGTGCAACTATGACAAATTAATGTTGGCAAGCACGCCAAAACTGTGAAACAATAGGCTTCTGAAGTAAGAGGTTCCATTACATTGCCTCAGTATGCCCTTCTATGCGGTGACAAAAGTTCAATATGTGCACCAGGATCTAAGTCAGATATCTAGAATTGATTCTAAATAACTCTTTTGATCTTTCAACTTTGATGTTTTCATTGGAATATGCCACTTTAATCACATTTACTTGGCTACACTGAAATTTACAAGAAAATCCGAAATGATTGGATTCGTGTCATATAATAATAAAATTCACCGCCGATGCAATTGTGAAAATGCTAGATTTCTGACAATAGACATCAATATTCTACTCACAACACATAGCTAACATTACAACAATAGGCTATGCCATCTAGGTGTTCTTAGGAACCCTACAATTTGTTTTTGGTTTAGGTAGGAAGACAGTGTCACATGAAATTTACATTAAATATTGTTGGCGCAAGACCTGGAAATGTACATCCTCGAGCAGACTATATACGATATCAGTGGGTAATGCAGCTCCATTCTAACTGACACTTTGTTCTTAGTGGAAAGGAATTAGAATACAAATAATTTGCTTAAAATACTGTATACAAACTTGGAAAGAATAAAATAGGACACACCACACACAAGAGTTAAAATAGGAATAACTTGGGTAGAATACTGTGTACAATCTTGGAAATAATACAATGTTGCCATACGTGTACCGTTGTCGCAGTTTGAGCGCCCTGCCAGTTTGAGCGCCCTTCTGTTGGTTATGCGCATGTGCGGATAGAGACAACATTAAAACCACCCTAACTATCACAGTAATTTGTGATTTTGGGTGCTTTGAAAGCAAATTTCTCTTGTTTCTATTAAATAGTTCAGATCTTTCTCTACAATTTCCCATTCAGCTTTTTTTGTATCAGCCAATTGGAAGTTCTTGAATTTATTTTGTGAAAATAGTTTTTGAGGCCATGATCTGGTAAGGCTAACACTGGCACTGACACTCAGAATATCCCAACTTTCACTATTATCTGTTTTTAATACTTTCAGAGTAAATTGCTCTTAGGTTACATTAAATACTTCAGATCTTCCTCTTCAATTGTGCATTACGATATGTGTAATCGATCCAATGAAAGCTTTTAAATCTATTTTACAAAAAAAGTATACAACCACTGGCAGGGCACTCAAACTGGCAGGGCGCTCAAACTGTGACACCGGGTATTTAAATAGGACACACCACACACAACAGTTAGAATAGGAATAACTTGGTTAGAATACTCTGTACAATCTTGGAAATAATACAATGTTGCCATACATGTACCGGGCATTTAAATAGGACACACCACACACAAGAGTTAGAAAAGGAATAACTTGGTTAGAATACTGTGTACAATCTTGGAAATAATACAATGTTGCCATATGTGTACCGGACATTTAAATAAGACACACCACACAAAACAGTTAGAATAGGAATAACTTGGTTAGAATACTCTGTACAATCTTGGAAATAATACAATGTTGCCATACATGTAACGGGCATTTAAATAGGACACACCACACACAAGAGTTAGAATAGGTATAACGTGGTTAGAATATTCTGTACAATCTTCGAAAGAATACAATGTTACACTACTGGTAGCGGACCTTTACATAGGACCTACCACACACAAGAGTTAGAATAGGAATAACTTGGTTAAAATACTGTGTACAATCTTGGAAAGAATACAATGTTATCATACTGTTAGCGGACTTATAAATAGGACATACCACACACAAGAGTTAGAACAGGAATAACTTGGTTAAAATACTCTGTACAATCTCTGAAAGAATACAATGTTATCATACATGAAGTGGGCCTTTAAATAGGGCGCACCGCACACAATAGTTAACATTGAGAGGAACGGGCCCTAAATCCCCATTACAACAAACAATCGCAGCAGTCAATTGCATTTGGGGACTCAACAAGTAAACCATTTACACCGAGTATCATACGCGCAGCCACGCCACCCGGCCATGCAATATTGAATAAGTGTCCTCGTAGAGCATTGTTGGGCTTAGCTGCCCTTGAGTATGGAGGGTATTCCCGTGACGTCATCAACCGGATGCACGGCCATTGTGGCGATATCAACCAGTAAACCACCTGCCGGTTGCATGAACATAGTAGATCATTCTTTCAGTTTGATTCAAAATGAATAGAAATGCAGAAGCCTAACATTATACATTTAGGATAATCCCTTTGTGAAACATGTTTTCTATTTGTGTTCCAAGCGGTTTGCGTGTAGGTCGTGTGGTTTTAGAGATATTTAACTTGTTCTGTATGAAGATTGCTCACAGCCATTGACAATGCATTGAGTTTGCCAATATGCGCAGTGCAAAACGTCAGTTTTATTCAAATTTAATAAAAATGCAGAACCCTAACCTTATTAATTTAATATAATCTTTTGGTGCAACATGTTTTCTATATGTGTCCCAAGCAGTTTGTGTCTAGGTGATGTGGTTTTAGAGATATTTAACCTTTTCTGTATGAAGATTGCTCACGGCCATTGACAATGCATTGAGTTTGTTGGGTTTGGTATTATGGTTGTATCGCCACAATGTCTAGCGTGACGTCACTGCATACCCTCTATTGGCGAAGATACAGTAGACCGGGCGGTAGCTTTTTTGTACAGAAGAACAGGGAACATTCTGACCCGATTTTAAAGGCGCATAATCCGTTACTTTTGAGTTTCTCTAATAGCTTAGGTAAAAGCATTATGTTGATTACTATAATTCACTTCACTCGGCCCAGAACATTAAGAGGAAACAAGTAGATATAATTTAAGAAATTTATTAAAAATATATCAGAGCCACAGGTAGGCCAGGCAAGCGGGTGACAGTGATCCTAGTTCATGTTCGGTATGCAATAAATCAAGCGACCGACAGGGACCAAGTGGATGAGCAGGTCAGAGCAGACTGAAGCAGGAGACATGTAGACCCATCGGCGCTCACCCAAGACCCTCGCGCGGGCTGAGGGGGCTTCGGCAACCTCCAAGGGAGCCAGGTAGGAGCGTACCACAATCGACTTCCAGGAGCCAGCAATCATGATCCCTGGGAGCAGCAGGCCTACGGCCTGGCAGGCCTGAGCCGCACCTCGGTGCAGTCTATGGAGAGTGAAGGAGGCGTCCCGTCGAAGCGCTGCTGTATCTACCAGTCGGAGAACCTTGGCAAGGTATCGTGCATTCAGGGGTCTAGCAGAGGGAAGGAGGAGGGCAGGGCCATCAGGGTGGGGGGCCAAGCTAGCGGTGTAGTGGGTCCACGCTGCAACAGGGCAGGAGCATGAGTGTGGGATGGCGGGGAGACGATAGATAACGGGAGCGGCACTTCTAAGCCGAGTTTTGGAAGAGGGCAGGGAAACTAACAATGCATCCGTGGTGCAGGTGCAATCCCGGAACTTAATAGTGTGCACCGGCAGGCCGGGATGCAGGAGTGACTAGATCACTTTGTCTAAGTAAGGTAAGGTACCCTATCAGCAGGGCGAGTATGTTTACCACAGGGCGGGGGCAGAAGGCAGCCAGATAACGTATTATCAGCTTCAGGTCACGGCGGGAGAGAGGGGAAGCTTGTCGAGGGACATGATGCAAGTACTTAATTACCTCACGTATCATTATCGCCACTTCGTGCGCATCAAATTCTGATGGATCACCTAGGGCAGAGACCCAGAGGTTAGTCAAACTAAAATAGTTGAGTACCGACCCGGGTGCAGAAAGGGTGGAGCTGAGGTGCATGAGGAAGGAGAGGAAGTCATATACTAGCCGCCTAGCGGAGGAAACACATGCCGGCCGCAGAACAGCAGGTAGGCGCATACATGGGTGGCCTTATGTTGACAGGTTCTTATTGCTAGGCAACTTTTGTAGAGCCCTAGGAGGCGGTGGTGCTGGTTCATCCAGTAGCCTGGAAGATAGGGTCAAGAAAAGTACTATCTTCCAGGCTTATCAGATTACATATCGTAATCGAGTACATCAAGGGAGAAGATTACACTAGTCTCAGACAGTTCTAGTTGTGCGCACATCTCAGCTGCTTTACGTTTCATTGTAGCGTCATAGTGCACTCTACTTAAAGCGTCATCCAAAATTAAATCTAGATGGGGTTTATGTAAAATCTCTAATTCGAAGTTCTCGATGGCTGCTAGGCGCCACAGAAACCCGAGCACAAGCAGAGAGTACCCTATCTTTGACCCTACCAGACTCAACTACCTGTTGAGAGGCTGCATTATCAGTATTTACTATTACCTTGAACTCATGAGGGCTTGGAGGGAGAAGGGTGGCTATGGCATGTCCCAGATTAATTGCTTCCAAATGAGCAATATTGAGATGTTTAGCAGCCCACGCAGCAGGATATTCCGCTGCATTGTGGGGTTCTCTGTGGCGGAGTGGTTAGAGTGTCTGACTTTTTTCTAGGTCAGACTCCTAATCTGAAGGTCAGTGGTTCGATTCCCCGTGCCCCCATCTCTGCCCATTTGGATTTCCACTGCTGTGTATAACTTACAGCGTCATCAAAGGCTGGTTCCTCTCATACCATGTTTATGTGGTGTGGGAGGTTAAAAATCCCTTGGGTCGGTAAAAGTGTAGGCTCGGGCTTTCTATCGACAAACTGTCTAATGCTGAAAACAAGCCTATTCAGGCTTATCCATGATAGGCAGTATAAATCTTCTTCAACAAATAATGTTGTCGATGAATACGCCACCCCTGTTACAAGGTAGAGTCACATTCTAGAACACATGGAGCTCTTGGAGCCGAAGGAAGCAGGACTAACGTATTGCAGGCACGTGCACATGACTCAAACCACTGGAGGTCATGCAAGAGATCCACATTGAAAGGATGTTGCCCTACAAACGGAGTAACCGTTAGCGCCACTAATACCCTATTCCTGAACGTTGCCGCCAGCTTAATGCATTTGGCTAGATGCTGGAGCTTCCCAGCCAGACTCTGGAGCTGTTTGCGTGAGGCTGTTGCCTTAGATTTCCACGCGAGGCAAACCTGGAGGAACTCTTCTAGTTTAACCCGGGGAATTTCCACTTTCATCGTTATCGTATTAATCAGGAAACCTAGCCAGACCAGGGAAGTCGAGGGAGGGACACATTTCTCTGGGGCTAGTGCCAGGCCTAAGAGACTGGAGAGCTCATTGAAGCTATCATACACATCAGACGCTTGGTCTCCGGAAAGCTCAAGGCCGATGATTAAGTGCATCAGTATCTAAGTTAGATATGTAAAATCAAATCTATATAATTGGTTTGATTTTGAAAATTTGATATTTCATCGGACTATGCAGCTTTAATGGATAGTCTCCAATCTTAATGCCGCTTCCAGAAGACCAGAGTTTCAGTAGTCACCTTTGGTATGTTACGAGAAATAAGTTGGAGAACTGCACAAAAAAAGGACATCGACTCATCATGTTTGGAATATCAGTTTGGACTCATCATGTTTGGAATATCTGATGAATAAACTCGAAGCAACAGCAACAGAACAAAAATGTGGCAGTCGCCAGTTGTGAATATAACATTCTGCACTTAGTCTTTTGATCTATTGTCACATTACTAAGCTCAGGTGGATTTCACATCGGGCAGAAAAAGCAAGCGAACCATTCAGAAGATATCCTTTCATATGCCCATGCTTTATACCAATATACAGGCGGCATCGCCCTATGGTGAATCCTAAGGGTTGGAATCGTGGGTTAATCGGAGCCGCCATATTGTATTCATGGATAATAGTCCTGGTAGCGTATTTTTATGTGTGGATAACAAGTCCCTTGCAATACCGCCAATTTAGGTAATGATCAGGTGCATTTGTGATTGGTTACCTTGTTGGTGGCACGTGTTGTATATGATTAGGATGTACAGTACAACCACGTTAAACCAAGTTCGGGTAAACCAAACGATCGGTTAATCCTAACTTGTTTTGGCGGCCCGGCAAAATATTACCATTTATCATATAAAAAAGTTGGTTCCACCAAAGTCGGTTAATCCAAAGTATCGGTTAATCCAAACAAAATTGTCGGCCCCAGGCCACTTCCGGTACAGTTAAACCAAACTTTCATGTGGTTATAAGGTCATCTTACACTTTTTTATATGACAAATGATAGTATTTTGCCAGGTCTCTTGAAAGAAGTTTGGATTAACCGATCGTTTGATTTAACCGAGGTTGGTTTAATGGGGTTAAACTGTGTATACATAAAAAACAATAATCATAAAGTCCACATATATTGTACATTCATAATGCACCCCCGTTTTTGCCAAACCCAAGTCAAATTCAAAGCTTGGTTAAACCAATGATCGGTTAATCCAAACACATTTCTAGGGTCCCTTCAAGTTTGGTTTAACGGGGTTATACAGTACTGGTATCGGGAGTGGTAATGATTTGGCCCCTGACATGGAAGCATTTTCGGCAAATAACAATGCATCACTGCATCCAGCCATTCATGTATATATCTGTATGAACTCAATCCAGCATGCACTCTTACATCATCATCATCATCATGCTGTCGGTCACAACGCGACAAAGACTGCTTTCATTACTTGACTGCCGCTCTCCATTTAGCTGTCTGCTGTGAGAGTTGCGTCCATGAGTCAGTCTTAATGTCTCTCAGCTTTAGGTTTCTCTTGATGGTACATGTAAGAAATAAGCATTTATAGGAATATTATACGCATATTATTATATATGTAATGCTTCTCCTACAATCTGATAGCTAGAGACATGGGAGTAACCTAAAAGGGTGACTTGGCAAATATATGTATGTGCTAGCAACTATATGTATGTCATCATCATCATCATCATGCTGTCGGTCGCGATGCGACCAAGACTGCTTTCATTACTTGACTGCCGCTCTCCATTTTTGTGTGCGGTTGTACATTTCATGAAAGCTGCCTGCAAAAGTGTTGAAGTGCTGCTGGCTTTTGCAAGTTACCAGCGGCACTCTCTCGGGGAGCAAATAGAGGTTTCACACCGGCAAGAACATGTCAAGACAGGCGCAAAACTATTTGTCCCTGCAGTGGCTGGTCGGGAGATGTTGGGAGTTCCATGCATCAACCGCCCTTGATGCTGCCACAGTGACATGGTTTTCTGTTCAGGGTTTGCTCCCTTAGCCTTCGGTTTTGTTAAGAACCTGTACCACAAGGCAGTGGTTTAAAACTCTGCAGGGCAGGGCCGTCAAACTCCCTGAGGTATTGCACTACCTGCATACCAGCATACCCATGTGTATGTGCTAGCAACTATATGTATGTGTCAGCAATTCACTAAGGCGGAGTCACAACTGGTTAATGGAGTATTTATATTGTTCACTCTTTGTTATGAATCAGGTTATCAGGTCAACCGAGGTGTTGTTTTTATAGTTCAGGAATATTTACAACCACAGCCAGAGCAGCCCAATGGGTCCACATCCCAGGCCGCACTCGAACGTCCAACCTTTGTTGTTACTGTCCTTCTCATGGGTGTGGGTGGCTGAGTAAATTTATCGGGACGTGCTGTGCAGTCAGTGGTTGAGTCCGTTTTGACCAAGCGGGAGCCGCGGTCATGTGTTGGGTTTTTGCGGGAAACGAGGTCAGTGCGCCACCTGAAGTCGTCTGGCAGCTCTTCCCCAAGTGTCTGCTAGGTGGCACCACCAGCGTTTCATGGGCGCTGCGGTTGTGTTAATGTTAAGGCCCGTTTACACTTTTGATGGCGCAAGACAGCGCTGGACGGCGTTAATCAGCACAACACGGCACAAACCAACGCTCCCATTTAGACTTTATGTTGACGCTTGACAGCGTTAGACGGTGCAACACAGCGGAAGCATTGACCAGAATTCAACAATGTTGAACTTTCAAGGTCAGCGCTTCCACACATCGCACACTCCCCACTGTTTTGTGCCATCACACAGCGCTAACCGGCATCCGTCACACGCCATCAAAAGTATAAAAGTGCCTTTAATGCTATGGGCTTTAAAAGTTCATAATTTTTCAGGTAGGTGGCAATGGAGTCAGAAATGTTAACAGTATGTGGTGTCTGTAGCCGCGAGGCGAAAATACCCCAAGTTTCCGCGAGGTGGTCAGAACCGAAATACCTTTGCCATCACGCACCTGACATTACAGGACATAGTAATTATATCAGATCAAGCTTGTATTTATTTATGTCTATATAATAAATTATATATCAGATATATATAGAGAGAGAGCTATATGACTGGTTGTGTGCGATATGCCGGAATGGAACAAACTAGCATCTTCCGAATAGGGAAATGCATAGAGGTTTACAAGGAGGGCTAGGCTCCACTATCAAATGACAATGCTCGCCATGGACCAAAACACGGTTTTCAGTGCGCGCAGAGATAGAAAAAAACATCCGGTGTGTGCCGAGAAGGGTTAACAGCGAGGTAGGAGGAAAACCGGGTGACTACTGTCCCATATTGAGCATACCCTTGCAGGAATAGTTTCCCATACTTTAAGTCCTGATGTTGTGTGATTTAAACAGAAGTCGATGTAGATAAATTAAAAATATACTTCAAGCACTTTAATCTGTGCAAAAGATACATATATATGTGTAACTATGTCTGAACAAGAAACTACTAAGAAAATAATGGGATCTTTCCATAATTTGAGTCAATCAGAGCTGTTCTTTTTCGATTGCAAATGGTCGCCCTTCATGGGGGCCACCATTTGCAATAAAAAAGAACAGCTCCGATTGGCTGACACTGAGAGCTATTCTCAGCCAATCAGAGCTGTTCTTGTTTATTGCAAATGGCGGCCCCCATGGAGGCAGCCATTTGCAGTAAAAAAGAACAGCTCTGATTGGCTGACACTGAGTTCTCGCGAAAACGAGAAGATGAAAATCCATTTCCTGCAAGTTCAAACAGGCTCAGACAAGTTCAAACGTGGCTGGTTGTACCTCTCCTTTCAATGCTGAATATGCTTATGCGTGTGCCAACAGCCAATGCTGTACTGTACACTAAACCGGTGCGTCGAATCACGTGACTGACTGACTGTAAGGATTGCGTGCGCAGTTCTTGTCCTATTCATCCCTTAGGGCCTGCACTGAAGGTGACTGGTACAATGACACTACACACCCGTACCTCTAAAGCCACATCAGTAGTAACAGCAACAGCAGTGGTACTAATAGTACCGATGATTTTATATATATAAGGATGGCAAACCGATGCCGTTTGAAGCTCTCCCAGTGTGCAATCGGAAAATATGGCTGCCATATTGGAAGTGTGATAATGAGCAATGATACTGGCAACATAAAATATGTGTTAGTATTACCATTACTGGTACTAGTAGTTGGAATTAAAACTGTATTTGCCTTGCTTTGAGTCATTCCATTGTCGATAGCTGAGTATGCAGGATGAAGCTACAGAACAGCCATAATTCTATATCACAAGAGGGTGGTTTATATTTGTAAATGCTCACATACTTGCTACTAGGCTATATCATCTGGATGGCGTGGATAATTTTAACGCTTTCAAAATGGCTAATTATCGTGCTTCCATGACACCACTTATAGTCTGGGATCCACAACCAGAAAAATAATTTTGATGTGACACCCCTGCTATAACATTTTTGGCAATTGGATTATGTCTATAAGGGTCTTGGACATCTGAAAAGTGAATTTGGACACTTTGAATGTATTGCGCAAATTCGGTAGACACCGTTTTTTTACGATAGGGTGTGACGACACCAGCCGCCTAATTCCGGGGTAGGGGAAACTAAATCTAGTATATCATCACAACGCAAGAGTCTACTGCAACAAATTACCACTCATTCTTTTGGTATGGATGTAGGCTAAAACAATAAGCAGAGTATATTCTGATTGGATTAACCTCAAGGTCACTAGAGGTCAAAAGGTCACGAAAGTTATGGCATGCCCAAAATCTGGGACTTCCATCAAAGAAGTGCCTATTAATATACCGCATCATAAGTTTTTTCACTAAAATACTGTTTCAGTCAACTCCTGAGATCCCCCTGATGATCTTAGAAAAGGGATGTGAGGATTGGCAAAGAACTAATGGCCCCCTGAACATCTTTTACTAAGCCATATTTCAGAGAGAAAAAAAACAAATTCAGTGAATTTTCCTTCGTACATTTTATTGATATAACTCTCATTATCCAATAGGTTTTGTTATTATTTGTGAAACTATCAGTAGAAAACGTCTGAACTATCTGGAGATAAGAAAAAAAAACTTAATAAGCAGTATGTTGTCATCCCAAGTTCATCATTCTAACAATAACATATAATTGAACAAACGCGAGACAGCTGGACATATAGTGGCATTTATTCTTACTAGTTTAGCTTGTTACATTAAGATTTAAAGATAGACATGTTGATAAGTTCGAGGATTACAGGCACTTAACCCTATGATTTATGTCATTAGTTGGGTGGGTGGGACGGCAAATCCACAGGGAGAAGCAGGTCCGATCGATTGAAAAGCTAAGGTCGAAGTGTCCAGACTTTGTAATTAGGTCACAGGTTTGCTCCGAATTTACAGTAGATGGCGCGTCAGTAGCGGCCAAGTCGTAGTTCACAAGAAATATATAGGTGGCGCCAATGGTCGCTGATCAATGGAGTATATACACAGTCTCACGATATCAATTACCCATGTTGAGGACATCATGGACAATTGAACAAACGCGAGACAGCTGGACATATAGTGGCATTTATTCTTACTAGTTTAGCTTGTTACATTAAGATTTAAAGATAGACATGTTGATAAGTTCGAGGATGACAGGCACTTAACCAAAGTAGTTAGTAAGTGTTCTGGGAGCCGAAGAAACTGATTGTCTCGGGACATAGTCATGGACTGCATCGGAGGTCCAGTGACCCAGTTGTCTCATGTCGTGTAGTGATGAGCCTCGTAGTGCGCAGGCCTGTGCGCCACCGCGTCGCATGCTGTGTAGTGTGATGGCCGCAGGTGCTGGGTGACCCGCTGCCGAGAGGGCGAGTCGTACGGCTGCAATGAATGCTGAGGCACGTATCGTTGAGCCATCGGCTGTGATGAAGGCCGGTCCGTCCGGATATGGCGGTGTCCTGGACACGTAGTCCCTCCAGGCATGGAGTGGGCAGAAAGGCGAGCCGGGTATTGCCGGTATGAGGATGTCTCTGGGAGACGATGATGTGAGTTGCGTCTTGGACGACCTGACACGGACATTGATGCCCATTGGTGTTTGCTTCAAATCCTTGGCCCGAAGTGAGTGGCCTGGGTCGTACCTGCCGAATCTCGGGAACAGGTTTGACTGCCTGAGCAGCGTGAAGTATGCGATGAGGGTGGCGGCCACCAGCACGCGGCCGTTTGGGCCGACCGTCCAGAAGAAACGAACGACATTCCGAACATCCCGTGGAGTCATGGGTGGTGCTTGAACAGTGACGTGGCATGATGCACGACGAACGCCTCTTTTGAGGAGGCCCACGAGGTAAGTGTCAAAGGCGGAGGTTCTCCCATCGAATGTCAGTACCCAGGTGCGCGCGCCACTGATGTAGTTTAGAACGGCACCTGGGGACACGAGACGATCCTGGAGATGGATTATGTAAGACATGATGTGGTACTGAGATGGTTTGAGTGGATCCGCGTCATGGTCAGTCATGTATGTGTAGTACTCTCTCGCCTGGGCCGCCTTGTTTTTCCAGGTCCCAGCCGCCAGTCCCACTGCTATAGCATCAAGGAGCCGCTGGTGATGGCGCTGTGAGTAACCTGGAGAGAGAGCCAAACATTTTTAGTCGAACCCAGGTTACAGATTTAGAGTTAGTGCATCGTCATGATTAGCAGTGAGTGGCTTCAGGCCACCTTCAGCGACGAGGTTCGCCGCCAGCTCCTTAGCACGGGGGTCGAAACACATGCGGCTCAGTGCATCTGCAAGGACAATGTCCTTGCCCGGTTTGTGGCGGACCAGAATGTCAGTACTCCTCCGTGCAGCGTAAAGCCAGAGCTCGTGGGCACAAGCACAGATCACGGGGTCGCGACCAGCACCAGTGCTGAGAACCTGCTGAGATGTGGCATTGTCGGTGTTGATGACTATTGTGTATTGATGAGCCCGGTGAGGCGAGAGGCTCTTGAGTGCAGCAACGAGGTTCAGAGCCTCGAGTTGTGCGATGTTGTAGTTCCTGTCTCGGATCTGCTGTGAGTATTCCTGAGCGAAGAAGTGAGTGGGAGAGTGCGCGCCACCAGCACGAAGTGATGAATCACACTCAATGACCACACCGTTGGAGTGGGCAGCATATCGTGTGAACCAAGCAACGTCAAGTCCGAGCTCCGGGGGCACTAGGTGCTTGCCCCTGTATGGTGCGTTCCTGAGGGCGGCCAAGATTCTAGACATAAACCTCCTCGCCGGGGCAACACATTTTGCGACGTGCTGCAACCGCCCAACCAAGCGCTGTAGGTCCTTCCGTGATGCCAAGACTCTGGTCCTCCAGGCCTCACACTCTCTGACGACGTCCTGGAGCCTGTCAGGTGGTATTGTGACGGTCATATTGACAGTAGAGACCAGGAAACCGAGCCACTCGAGCTCAGTTCTGGGCGGCAGACATTTTTGCAGGGCAAGGTCGAGACCAAGCTGGGCCGCCAGACCGACTATTTCGTGGTAGGCACGCTCTGCCTCTGGTAATGTTTTTGCTGCGCCCACAAAGTCGTCCAGATAACAGAGAACATGGTGACCACGGGTTCTCATGAGGTAGACCAGTGCGTTTGTGGTACGCGCGCAGGCCATTGAAGAAGTGCGACAGCCGAAAGGAGGGGCCAGGTCGAGGTAGATCTTATTATGTAGGGTTATGCCAAGGAGAGGGACTGAGAGGGGGCAAGTCCTAAGTTGTCGGTATGCCCTCGCCAAGTCGACGCACCAGATGAAGGCCCCCTTTCCAAGGCGGGTGACCTCATCTGCCAGGTCAGTTATGCCTGGAAGCTTGTAAGTCATGGGGTGTCCCTGGTACTGGAGCTTCCGAATACCTGAGTTGACACTGACACCTGGCGGGTAGCTGAGGTCAACAATGACCCTGCGTTTACTAGTCCCACGCTTCAGGCGGGTCATCATGGGACTGACCTGCGTCCACGGCCGAAATGGGGGAACGTCAAAGGGGCCAATGATGGCACCATGGATAAGCTCTGTGTCGATATAGTCCTGCATGCAGGCCTGATTGTCAGGATCGGTGTGATGATTTGCGACTGAGGCGACTGGTGGGCGGTCAGCAGTGTAATCGACCGGCCAACCATATTCTAAGAAGTCAATAAGCTGCTTGTCGTGATAGTCAGCCAGGAGGTCTCTCCAGACTCCAATGTTCAAGCCTGAGGGGATGGGAATCCTGGGGCCGACATAGTTTGGGAGGGCGCCAGCCCTAACGTGCATGTAGATGTCGAGGTATTTGAGATGTCTAGCCCAGATGTTGTCAACTGGGTGAGGCCAGATCTCATCGAGGATATGTCTGTAGGTAACGGGTGTGTGTGGGGGGTTATAAGGAGGCAGTTGGTCGTCCTCGATGTTCATGAGGACGTATTCGACATCATCAGTATCAGTGTGTTCGACCACCAAAAGTCTATCAGGCAGTTCATCATCACAACGCACCCCCAACTGGTCAGCAACAACCGTGTTTGGGGGGTATCGGGTACTGATTAATGGAGTAGTGTGAGAGCGAGTGTGAGATGTCGTTTCTTGGTATCCAGCAGTCAACTGTCCCCGGAGGAGGAGCGTCCCATCACCCCCGCGACCACCACCCGTAAGAGAATCACGGGCGAGATGTCGTGACTCAGGGCCCCGTCGATCAGGCTCAGTGGGAGGGGAGGGTTCGCCCCAAGTCACACTCCCAGCAGCTAAATCAAGTCTAGTGTCAGCGGCTGATAGTACAGCATGCAGAACAGGTTGAGTACAATTTGAGCCGCCCAGGCGCAGAGGTTTCCCATGACCCAAAAAAGCCTTATCAGGGGCAGGGTGTCGGTCCCCAGAATGATGGAAGGCACCGCCCGCGATAACAGTGAGGCTTATCATTCAAACTAACCCGGTCCTGGAATCTCCTTTTATTCTGACAGACCTTCTCCTGATGGGGGTTAGCTTTCTTGTTCTTATTTGCACACCAAGCGCAAAGGTGGCAGCGCCTATCCGGCTGCAGGCCATGGGAGGTTGTGAAGCCACAGTCACCTCCGAGGTTCCAGGGGAGGCATGGCTTCCCGTCGACATCCTTGTTGTATTCCGGGCGCGTGTAGTCACCCGTCCTGCCAGCATATTGGGAGCTGGCCGAGCCTGCAGGTGATGCGGGCAGATCGGGTCGACGGGCTCCACGGGCCAGCCTCGACCTGTCCAGTCGGGTTCCTAGCGCACCGACATCCCGCTGGACATCCTTGATAGCGTAGGCATCAGCCCAGCCCCGAGGAAGGCGGCCGTCAGCGATCATAGTAAAGACAGACTCTGACCACTGACGGCAAGTATGCCAGTCCCAGTTCCCAGCCATGGTCAGGAGCTGGTGCATATGTTCAAAACACAGAGCGGGACCAATCTGCAGGGAGTTTTTTATCTTTACACATTCGACACAGGGCCGCACAATACTCAGACCATGTGGCCTCCTCCATACCGATACGATCATTTTTACTACCGCGTATAACATAACGATGTGGGGCAAGAATTTTATTACCTCTCTTCTTTCCAAGCGCAGATCCCGCGGCCACTAGAAGCTCATTGACAGCATTCTCCCTGTCATCGTCACGACCGTAGGCGGGGGACATTGCGTCGAAGCTATGACGTGTTCCAGGGTCAGCACACGCGCAGCGCCCGTGACCGAGAAAGGAATAAGACTCGAACTCACGGTGTCGAGGAGAATGTCGACGAGGACGGCAGGCAGGATCGTGGGAGGTCTCAGAGCAGTGGGACGAGGCAGAACGACGCCTTGTCGGCTCAAAGGAAATAGGCCTTACCGAATCAGCGAGCAAGGTGTCATGGCCGCCGGCACGCGGCATGACGTCATCGCCCATGCGGCGTGGAGTGAGGGATCTGGATTTTCGCCCCTCAGCAACCCTCTGTAGCTTGTCGATCCTCAAATTTATGCCAGCGTTAATGTCCGCCATTTGTTTTTGTATTGTAGCCAGAGCCACGGTTAATCCATCCTCATCAGAGCCGTCCTCGTCGGTGGAGAGTTTGTTGTCTCTGTCGAGCCGCCGTGCCTCGCGCCGCTCCTTAGCTCGGCTTGAACGAGATTGAATCGTCGGCGTCGTATTGATGTTTTTAGCCACTGACTTCGATCCAGGCTTCGCTTTCTTCCTGCTGATGGAGGTAGTTTGTACGTCATGGTTAGATGTACCACGTCGCTTTGACTTGTTGTTCTTTGCCGCCGGCATTGTTGTCGTAAAGTCCAAATCCACAGGGAGAAGCAGGTCCGATCGATTGAAAAGCTAAGGTCGAAGTGTCCAGACTTTGTAATTAGGTCACAGGTTTGCTCCGAATTTACAGTAGATGGCGCGTCAGTAGCGGCCAAGTCGTAGTTCACAAGAAATATATAGGTGGCGCCAATGGTCGCTGATCAATGGAGTATATACACAGTCTCACGATATCAATTACCCATGTTGAGGACATCATGGACAATGTTCCGATTACAACTACACCTAGTAGAAAATATACTTTGTTCTTGGTTCCCAAGTCCTCATCACTTTCGTTGTCTTCAGTCAGTCGCCCACATTTGTTTGGGTCCCCATTGCAGGTGCATGCAATAATGCATGCCGATCCGGCCTTTGCACATGAACAGTTCCTTAAACAGCCCTTCTTGCACTTGCAGTACGTCAGTTTTGCCACTGCAGGTTTGTTTGGCTTGCTCTTCATGACAGGAACTAATCTTCCTTTGTCCATATATCTGCCATACTGTTCAGGTGGGAGAAGAGTTGGATTGCTTAGATGGGCCTGTTTGTAGAGGCTAATGTTGCAAAGACTCCTGAGAATGTGGAAATGAAATGCATCTTCAGTGGGAGGTAGAGAGCGGAGGTCCCGTTTGCTTGATGCAAATAAATGGGCTTGTAACCTATCTAAAGATGAATATCCTGCCCTTCCGTACAAATCACATAAGAAATCACATGCTTCTTTGTACAATGTATCATCTAGGCACACAGTGTTGTGAGCGAAATTTGTCAATGCTGGCATTGAACCGACATGCTGCATTGCTACAATTGCTGCCCTTTTTGTCCCTCTTCTGTATGGATAACTCACTGAGTCACAGCCAGGCATGACATACGAAGTGAGTAATGTGGCTGTTAGTTCCATTTAATTTTTTCCCACCACTTTCGCCAATTCCACAACCAAGTCATGAATGGGCAGGAAGAGTTCATTCTTTTCTACCCATAGGTTTACAATGTGTGGAAGCTGAGGATAATGGTACATAGCAAGCATGATGATATATGTGTCAGTTGCGTGGATAACAAATATGCTCCTGTCTTGGCAGCTAGCAAGATGTGTGATAATTCTCGTGTCGGCTTCCTCATGTGTTTGGCAGCACAGCTCCTCCATCACATTGGTGCCGCTGTTGGTCACACATATTCCCTCTGCGTTAACTCCTATTATAAGGTTAAACTCATCTGGCAGGGATACAGACTGCGACCAAGAATAATGACAGGTATGAGAGCAGGTTTGCCTTGTTTTTAGGGTTCAAACGGAATGTTTTCCACACAGGTATTTTCATGTTTTGAACAGGAATATACTCCGGTGAGTTTGCTCCCATTTCCTGTCTATGGCGCTCATCACTCTTTAGGCTCATTGAACCAAAGTCATATCTATCGCCGACAAAATTCACTTCTGAACAATGTTTGGGTTTCATACTTAGAATCTTGTTTTTGTACCTCTCCTGAAGTTCGCCAAAATCACTTGCCCCAAGGGTCTGAAAACGTTGCACGAATGCCATGGCATCAATACCATACACCGGTTCCGATTCGGAGGGAGGCAACACTTTCATTGGTTCCCATGAATCCTTAACCTTGTTTTGAAGAGTTCCTATGAAGTCAGATTTAGTTCCTTTGCGCATGGTAAATCCCCCAGTCTTGTCTGGCTCAAATAACGTTGGTGCATAGTCACTCCATTCGTAACTGAAGGCTTCAATTCTTGCCTCGTCACTCAACTTATGTGTAAAGCAAAGGGCCCTAGTAACCAAGCTTTCCTCAGAAATTAATTGTTTTACAGAGTCCTGCTTTGTTTTTGCCTTGCTTCTGTTGTGTGGCAAAAGTCATTATCTTAGGGGTGATAATTTGGTCAGCATCAGTTTTGCTGGCAGCCATCATTGCCTCTAACCCAAGTTTGTTGGGGTCCATGAGTAGTGTTGAAACAAGCATTTCTCCCTTTGCAATGTTAACTAACTTATCATCTGCGAGGGAAGCAGCAAACGGATTTCTCATTTTCTCTGCCACAGTGTCTCTGATTTTCAGTACCTTTACCATATCATCTTTATTCATTTTCTCATGATGATCTGATTGAGAAGACTCCATATGTACCATCTGCTTCACACTCTCAGAGATCGCTGTTAGGAATGGCACGGTTTTTATGTATTTCTCTCTTGTTAATTCTGCCTGGGTAATGCCCTTGAATAGTGTTGTCTTCCCTTCCTTGTTGTAAGTTTGTTCCAATGCAAGGTCTGTCCATACTCCATTAAAGTCTCCATCCATCTTGTGCACTGCAAAATTACCCGCTTCAAATTATTTGTGTACTTCGCAGTGTTAGGGAGGTCATTCATTTCACTTAGATAAATTGGCAGACAGGACATGTACTTGCTATGTCCAGAACAGACCGTGTACGGTAGCATGTTTTGTGCCTCGAGCAGATGTTGTTTCCAAATGCCAACTCTTTCAGCATGGATATAATGTTTCAAAATGAGCATCATTTCAATATACATTCCCCATAACCGAGCTGTTATACCCAATGTATTCTCAAAGTTCTTCCAGTGAGATTGAACTAATCTTAGACTTGTTGTGATATCACCAACAAGTTTTCTAACACTGTCTTTGACCCTCATTTGAAAGGCTGCCCTTAGACATTCCAACACAGATGACAAAGATGAGAGTAAGTCAAGTTCATCTTCTTGCAACAACCATTGCTCAAAGGCTTCCCACTTGAGCATAAAGAATGCCTCACTGAGCAAGGAATGGTAACGAACCATTTTATAATAGTCCTTCCCTGCCATCACTTTACTAGCTGTTCCTTTACCACATATGTCACCTGCAACTAGTACGTCTTCAATGCCGCTTTCTATCACGTAGAAACCAATGGACCCCAAAAAGTTCTGTGCAATATGGAATCCGCCCAATCGTACTATAACATCTTTATATCTGGCAGGCTCCTTTTTCACCAAGCCTTTTATGATATCATATATTCCCTGGTCACATGTTACCACAGTCCATGACAGGCCCAATTTCAGATTCAGTGTAACAAAGTAGTCAAGAGAGGTTTTGACAACATCTGGATTTGTAGGAGTTTGAGGATACATTGGACCATAGCCAATTTTAGTTTTCTGTGTCTGTTTGCTGGAATAAAATTCAAAGAATGCATTCCAATTTGGTGTACAACAAACACTTTCATCTTCACCTATCATCATCTGGGTTGGAAACATCCGAAGTAGAAACCAGACAATGCTTATATTGCTGCCACAGCTAATCTCTGTACCACATAACGATCTAGCCTCTTTTCGGTCCTTCAGTGATAGATTACTTACAACTGGTTCAAATTTAACAGCTTCCTTAATTGTTACTTGTCTTGTTTTCTGAAGAGGAACTTTTCCAGTCCCAACATTGTTCTCCTTATCATTTGTATACTGATAGATAATATTTGTAGTTGCATCAAGACTACCACCATCCTCAGTTTCTGAATGAAAGTTCAGGTTATCAAAAGCATACTGCGCAAATTGACCATGAACAACATTGGACAGAATAGAAATACCTTCTCTTTCTTCCCGTTCAGTAACCTCATTAGCTGTGGTTGTCAGGTAACGTTGGGCACTGGCATAGCTAATGCTATTACCAAATTGGTTTAACATTGTCACAATATTTTTACTATGCGTTTCTTTGAGAATATGCAGAGCAACTCCTACGTGTTTAGGTATAACCTGTGTACCAAGATACCCAATAATGTCCTGGGCTAGGTTCAACACACTCTCTTTGTCCTTTTCCGGAAGATGAACTTTTCCATCATCGCCAAGGCTATCATCATTGTCAGTAATTAGCCATGCTATTAGATTGTACAAATCTACCTGGCGAGATGCTGCTTCATGAGATATCTCTATTTCTCTATCTTCAGCAGCATGCATTCATTTTGCAATTGTTTTTACCTCTGTTCGCAAGTACTTTGCCAAAGTATATGATGTACTCAAAATGTTTTTGAGGAGATTAAAATCAACATCATCCCCCTCACAATATAGCTGGTATTCATCTAATTCATTTTGCAGGTCAACTATCTGGTCACACAATTCTTTCACAGTCAGAGAAGATGCACAAACTAAATTGGACGTAATCAAATGAACAGGAGGGTATAGACTAAACATTCATTATTTGGACTCATAATCAGATAAGTCACTGTTACATTTGTTATTACTTTACATAACATCTAGGGCAACTCAAGAACGCACACCAACTTCAAACAGGCCTAACACCAACATCCTGTCAAGCAGCCATGTGCCAGTGATGAATCTGCCTGATTCATCACTGGCTAGTAGATTTCGCTGCATCTATGTGCGTTCTTGAGTTGCCCTAGACATAAGAGGCACTGAACGCACATGTATACATGGGCATTCTGCATGGTATATTTGTCCATGTGTTGATGGGTGTCATGGCCTATTCAATGCTGTGGGTTGTATTCAGGCACTTATTGGTAGCTAGAACTAGAACTAAAATGTTATTACTAGTACTTACCAATTTAAAAACTGTGGCACTGGCTATATATCATTCTTGAAAATTATTTCTTTTTAGGAGAATTTACAAACCCCTTTTAGACCTGTCCTAGTATGCTATATTAGTTAATGGCTGAAATAAATGGATTATTACGCACATTTTATTTGACTTAAATGGATCCGTCAAAAAGTAATGTTTTTAGATATTTTTCCAAAACATAACTTAGAAATATGTCTACAGGATGCCATTTATTCTATATGAGCCTTGACACCACTTTCCTAAAAACATCACAGGGATCTAAGGAGTTGATTGAAACAGTATTTTAGTGAAAAAACTTATGATCTGGTATATTAATAGGCACTTCTTTGATGAAAGTCCAGGATTTCTGGCATACCACAACCTTCGCGACCTTTTGACCTCTAGTGACCTTGAAGTTCATCCAATCAGAATCTACTCTGCTTATTGTTTTAGGCTACATCCATACCAAAATAATGAGTGGTAATTTGTTGCAGTAGAGTCTTGTGTTGTGATGATATACTAGATTTAGTTTCCCCTACCCCGGAATTAGGCGGCTGGTGTCGTCACAGCCTATCGTAAAAAAAACGTGTCTACCGAATTTGCGCAATACATTCAAAGTGTCCAAATTCACTTTTCATATGTCCAAGACCCCTATAGACATAATCCAAGTGTCAACAATTTTATAGCAGGGGTGTCACATCAAAACCCTTAATTTGCACATTTTCTGGTTGTGGATCCCAGACTATTAACCATCTATCCCTCGGCTATATGTGATAGTACTAGCAGAGCACGTTGCCAAACCATCATTGGAAATAGACCAACGGACTCCCGCTAGGCGGCAGTGCAGTGTGGAGGTCAGATCGCAAAGCTCTTCATAGCACTATGTGGCTTTTGTGTGGCTATATTATTTCCAGACAAATGTTATTCAATGTCGCAGCACAGTGAGTTCAATCATCACCAGAAGTGCAAATATCGATTTATTTTTATCTCTTTTGTTTTCAGGACAATTATGTGTTGAAGTGAAGTGTCGGAAACAGCGAAATCAGCAACATTTCCGCTCCTTTATTGCCAGGGTATGGCATGATAGTGGGTATAGTATCAGTCACGTCTACCAGATACATACAAATAAATATATGTGATGTATACGCATTATGCGAATATAAAACCATGTAAGGCATTTTCTATATGTTCATTATATTATATTATTCAGATATTATATTATTAGCCAATGGGCACTCTGGATGTATTTTGCTCCTTACTCATACAGGTACTGGTGGCTCCACCACCGCCCGACCATAACTTCCGGTGCTAACCTTGTCACTTGCGCCCGGAACTTTGTAACATTTCGATTCCACTTGCCCACAGGCACTGAATATAAACACAACACATATATATGGATAGTGATAAGACAATTACCGCATGTAATAGGATATGGAGTGCCCCCCTTCCCCTCCCCCGCCCCGAGCCAGGCGGATGGGGGTCCGGCATGCACCGCTCACCCCTTGTGCGGAAGTTTATCCCTTTTAATACAATATTTATATATATATATATATATATATATGTGTATGTATATATCTAATGCATAAGGGTTCTCCAAATATAAATAATCGTAAGGTAAGCAATCATATTATCTTCCAATTACCTGAGACAATATAACCACTCCCAACTATTCTCCTTGGAGACTGGTGGCGCTCGCACACGCTTAATGTTATCACTACTTGCGCTAGCCCGGTTATTACACTATCCGTATATTTGCATTATATCCCACATAACCAAATATCCCACTCAGTTACATTATCCTGACAGTGAGCTGACCAGTACTTGCCTCATACCATTACTGCTACCCAAGGGCAGCTTGCTGATGCTAACCATTGATATATCCTTTTCTACAGAATATGCTCTCCAACCCGCTTATTCTTCACACCTGTCATTATTTTAGCTGCCACAAGAGGGCAGGTTGGGACCTGACATTTTCTTGAAATTGCTTGCCCACACGACCTCGTAAATAGGGAGTCGGCTACTCCCAGAATTCTTCTCACTTTTACCAGTTAATGATTTAGGGGTGGGACTATTCTATATTAACCCTCTCCCCTATTTCACTCGACGATACAGGATGGCAGAAGGGGTTGAGCGTCAGGCTCCAGTTTTGGTAGATACTGGGATTCGAACCCACGGGATTGAACCCTGGTAGGGTGGTGTTCTATGTGGCAGAGTGGTTAGAGTGTCTGACTTTGTTCTACGTCAGACATCTAATCTGAAGGTATGTGGTTCAATTCCCCATGCCCCCACCTCCGCCAATGTGTATAACTTACAGCGTCATCAAAGGCTGGTTGCTCTCATATCTCATGTCTATGTGGTCTGGGAGGTTAAAAATCCCTTGGGCCGGTAAAACTTTAGGCTTGGGCTTTCTATCGACAAACTGTATAATGGTGAAAACAACTCTAGTCAGACTTATCCATGATAGGCAGTAACCCACAAAAAAAAACACAAAAAAAACAATGACTTAACAAAGTATGATTATCACTTCTGAACCAGGCACTCTGCATTATTAGGATAAAGGAAGGGCTGGTTGGCTAAGCGTCAGGAATATGTGACTGAGTAGGATTTCAGGTCATGGTGCTTGTGAGTTAGTCTCCCACTGGGGCAGCACTATAAAGTTGCCATGAGTGCGAACCGTCTCAAGTCGGTACTCATCCTGATATGACCTTATTTGTTGCCAGGATGTAAAACTCCCACAAACAACAAACCCCTATTAAGCTTAGAGGGCTGAGTCTAATTTGCTATTATTCACATTGTTAGTAATTGCGTCAACATCAAAACCTGCCGACCTCGAGGAAAACAATTTGGATTATTTGCTGGTAATCACCGATTTAGCCGTCGCATAATCCGATGCGTGATTGTCATTATGGCAATTAGGAGCCGCTTCAAATGCAATTCCTGCAGCTGACATCTAATTTCTGGGCATCCTGCTGCTCCTTTCTTCACTGGTTCGCAACAATGGGAGGCATCCATAAAATACATGAAGAGTGTAGCAATTATTTGAAAGACCATCTCCGTACTGAAAATTGAATAGTCAGATGGTCTTGAGTTTCATCAAATAGTACACAACATCAGGGTAGCCAATCAGGAATGTTCACTTACGCGCCTTTATACTCGCATAAGTTTTATGCATCACATAATCTACCATAGTTTAGTTGTAAGTAACTTTGAATTGAAATGGATTACTTTTTAGACATTTGACGTGCAAATGTAAACAATTAATGTTGGCAAGGGCGCCACAACTCTAACACTATGGGCTTCTGGATTGGCAGGTTGTATTAACTTGGCTCTGTGTTCCATCTAATGTGGTCACAAATGTTTGATAAGTGCACCAGATATTACTAAATACATTGGGAATAATGTACATATCACATTCTATATATATTTGTGTGGCTCCGTGAAAAAAACTTGTTCTTGAACAGTAGTCCAGTTATGTTGCACACTTCCAGTCGCATACAATTTTATAAGTATTCCGAACTTGTAGATCCTAACTGAGCCTCGCTTTCACTAAATCACCAAACACTTCAGGCACATGTCTTTTCATGCTTATCCACATTACATAGAATGTATAGCACATCCAGATAGCTACACTTTGTGTCCATAGCCATAGCAAGGAATGTTTGATGAGGGGACGTATTGGCCTACATTCTTGCACCAGACAAATGCTGAAGGTGCTATTGCTCTATGTGCGTCTGATTCTATCCCACCCCAAGGCCATTCTGAAATCTAGAGACTGTGACATTCCATTTCCAGCATTTTCTGGGAGCTTACATAATGTGTGTTTGTTGTTAGTGGCGGCAGGGGAGGAGCAACTGTTCCCTCTTGCCTTCCCTGCTAGTTACGGTCCTGGTGTCTACCGCTTTAGTAATTACAAATCCCCGTTTGCTCCCCCTAACTTAATATATTATGCGGAAAGAATAACCTATTTTAAATCAGATGTGACACCCCATGGATTAGATACTATCTGTAGAGTAGATGATATTGCAATCATTGAACATTAATTGATGCTGTGATCTCTTGCTAGACTTGGCAATCGGCACGCAATTCTGTACCCAGAATTTGTTGGTGTAAACACAAACATTCCTTTTTGATATTCACTGATATCCAGAGGTGTCCCGGTACACCAGACAATAATTAATACTGAAATAAAGTAAATCATAATGATTAAGAAATATGCAAGGATAAACCCATCAATCAGCCTTGGTTACGTCCAGTGGCGCCCTCTCTCATATCTCAGTATCTTCTCCCATTTGCAGATTCCTTCCCTCACCAATGCTAGAGTAGGATAACAATGTATATTACGTATATTGCAATGAATGTATACTTTTTCACGTACGCTTATATCTATATATAACATGTACAAATGTTTAATCCCTGATGCATTCAATAACACAGTGCTGGGTCTAGTCATATTTAATTGATAACAGGCAACTACATTCTTTAATCTATAAAAACAATGTGTTCAGGGGTACTGGCGACGTATGTGAAAGTACACCATCTGAACACTTTGACTTCTGGATACTGAATGCTTTATTCACAGTTCAGGGACCTGCACTGCTGGCCCCCTGTGCCTCTGACATCATCTCATTTACATATTCCTTTGTTCTCTGCTCGTGTCTGGATGCCTTTTATGCATATATGACATCCCTCATTCACAAATATTTTTGAGATATAAACATATATACCTAAAAATTGTTTACATGTACATTGGGTTTACAGGTTAAAGCGCAATATGAAAATAACACATAGTGACATAATGCTGTAATGTCTTAGTCTTTGACCATGTTTAGCCACAGTACACATGTATCCATTCAGTCATGTCCTTTGGGTTATTCTCTGGCTAAGTAGTCTCCCTATGACATAATGTGAACTTTGAAATAAACAATGAATGTATTTTCTGAACAAAATCTTAATGCTAACATGCACATAGTTTTAGTGTGTGATCACAGCTGACAGCTGTCTAATCTTTAGAGGTCTAGCCTGTCCGCTGGATTAATCACTCGACCTGACCTGCATTGTGTTGTTTACATCTCTCTGACTTGTCGGCATGTTCTGTGCTTGACCGACAGGTTCAGGCTCAATGCCCTCAGTTGCCCTTATGATTTGTTGATTTGTACTCTGTTTCTATAGAACATGTTACTCGACTCATTCACAATTTGGTATTCTCTTCCTGAAACTCCTGTACACCCCCAAATCAGCCATTTTTCCATTCCCCCGCATGGTTTTTGCATTTGACATTATCACCAGTTCTCAATGGCTTGTGTGCTTTGCCACACTTTTTGCCGTGAAAACTTTGTTGACTCTGTTGACTTTTGTTATTTGTGATTTCTTTGGATTTTGTGTTTTGCATATCAAATTATCTTCTGACATAGGCAGTCTTCCTCTTAGCCTCCTGCTCATGAGCAACTGAGCTGGAGATATATTAAGCATGGCAAGGGGGTATTCCTATATTTGAGCAATGCCAGCTGAAAATCTGTTTTCGTTTTTTTAAGCATGTTTTTTATTATTTGGACAAATCTTTCAATTAGGCCGTTACTGCGGGGATACTGGGGACTCGAGTATGTGACTATGAACCCATAATGTTGTGCAAATTCTTTGTATTAATGGCTCATAAACTGCGGATCATTGTCCAAAATTACCTAGCTTGGCATACCATGACTTGCAAAGTTATCCTTCATAGCTTCGATCACCATAGCGGATGACGTATCCTTCAACAAAGTGACTTTCGGGTATTTAGTGTAATAATCTACTGTTATTATGTAGTTCTCGTGATTTGTATAGTAAAACTAGTTATGTACATATTATTTAGGCTGTGGAGCATCGCCTATAGTCAAAGGGTGGTGGGTGGGTGCTGTGCCGGCTGTACTCCCCCGGCTGCTGCTCCGGTGAGCAGCTGGCTATCCTCCAATGAGGAGGAAGCTTCCTGGGGAAGGTGCCTTTGGGTGGCACAGCTCCCACTCAGCGTCGAGTCATTTAGAATAGATCTGTGCCTATCTTTTCGTAAGGTTGACATGTTATTGGGTGATTTATAAGCCGTTTGTTATGTAAACTTTTCCAATTATTTTGGTTACAATGACTGACTTTTTCCTCAATTTGCTTATTGATGTTAGGCCAGAACATGCAGTCATGTGCTAGCTGCTTGGACTTAGTGATACCTAAGTGTGTTTCATGAAATGCTTCAATCATTTCACCATGGAGCTTTGGAGGTAGTATGACACCATGTCCGTTGCTGACCAAGTTGTTTTCTACTGTGAGTTTGTCTTTGTATGGAATGTACTGTTGTAGACATGGTGGCGTTTGTGCACTTGTAGTGTCCCACCCATTTTCTATATGTCTTATTAACATGGACATGGATATATCATCTTCATACATTTTGACGATTGTATTTAACAGATTGGATGATTGCATGTCAACTGCAGCGACGATGAGTGTGTCTTCATGACCTAATTCAGCACTGTGTGCTCTGGACAGTGTGTTTGCAAAGAACATTAAGGACCACTGAACATGGCATAGCAGTATGCTGTAATTTTGCAATCGCATTCGCATTCTTAGCATATGCGCTGACAACTTCCGCATCAGCTTCTGCATGATAGCAACTAATGGTTTGTGATCGGTTTGAAGTTGAACTTCTTTGCCGAAGATACAGTCTTGAAACCTCTGGCAGCCGAAACATATTACAGGCATTTCTTTTTTGATAGTTGGCATAGCCACATGGAACTGAATCTACTGTATGAGATGCGAGAGGGATTGGCTTGTTATCCTACATGATAACAGCACCTAGAACTGACTACCAACCATCTACTTGAATGACAATTGGCGTGTCTACATCATAATATGACAATACAGGAGCAGTTCTCAATTTTTCTTTGAGCTTGTCATATGTGACTAGATGTTCGTTTTGCCAGTGCAACATGATGTCCTTACCAAGGAACATGCGTAGTGGTTTTGCAATCTCAGACATGTTTGGTATAAACTTGTGAACATAGCCAACCATGCCACAGACCAGCATATACCCATGATTGGCAGGATGTTCCTCTATTGTTTGGGAATTATGGCTACACCAACACAGTACTATCATGGGCAGTTCTGGACTGTAGCCGTGTTTTGTAACTAATTAATTGTTTCCTAATATTCACTGTTAATTTACTCAATCCGGTCCCACCTAAATGTTCTGGGAATATCCAGGAAATTAGATATACTTTTTTGATTTCTAGTGATGTATTCCAATATGAAAACATCCCAAAACTCAGTGAGCCATAACCATATTTGTGAACCTGCACATTAATCCTATATCAAATTTGACCTAGGTAATTGACCCGGGGGTAAATTAGGTATTTAACCACCATAGACCAAACGAGGTAAGCTCTCCAATCTGCTAATGGTTAGGATGCTACAATGTCGGAGGTGTGGGTTTGAATCCGATTATAGACACAATCGTATTTAATTACCCCTTTCCCCACAAACAAAACCCCACAAAACCCATGACACTATATAAAGTTGAATCTGTGGTTGTGTAGGCAGGCTATCGTGAGATCAATACTGGCAAAAAGAGAAAGGAAGAGTAGAAAGAGTGAAAGAAGAGAGAGAGCCAAGCCCTCAGGTTTATTATTTATATGGTACATGTGTAGAACTATACGGATTTTCGGTTAAGGATTATATATTGGCAGAAGGCATTATTATTCTTGGGGCGACGGAGTGGGGACAATGTTAAGTAAACTAAAAGCAAAAGTATCCCACTCCCATTGTACATGATAATGAGTGATGTGAAATATATGTTATATATGATGCCTGAGATTACTGAAGAGGTGTTCCTATATAAGAAGACAGTACATGATTATTGACATGTTTCCCTATGCATCCATAAGGAGTGCAATTGAAGAAAAAGTCATAGTAACAGAGATCTATTGTAACTGTTGCAACTACCTGTTCACCCATGACCATGGGGCGGGCCCACCACAGCCTCATTTGCATATGCACTCAGGGCACCACCTGCAGCTGAGTTGAGTGACAGCCACCTCCACTGGGGGTTGGCTCCCACCCCAGCTGTGGGGGGGCCTGATTGGCTGACTGTGGGACTGCCCAGTCACCTACACTACCTTGGCTCTCTCACCACACTAGCCTCATTCTGAGATTCATTAGTTATTCAAGATTCTGCTTCAGACACACAGAAGAGAAATCACTCTACTCCTGGCTCTTGAGTGAGACACACCTACTCTTGAGCAGGAACCCCAGACACTCTGTCTGATGCTAGGCAAATTCATATATTCCAATTGAGTGTATACACAGCGATAGGACTCCTGTCCCATGGGGTGTAGGCACTGCTTTCTATACAGGCTAAAGTAGTAATGAGATACTGTGTGGACAGAAGGTAAGGAGTGTGGATGATAGGTCACGGTAGGTGGACAGGAGTTGATGCCAATACAGCACAACTTCTCCACTGTTTATCTGTGTCACTTGTCTTCATTCTTCCTTAGTATTGGTTAATGAGTTGATAGTCGGTATTTGAATAACAGCATCACAGGTGATATGAAGGGGAAGAGTTTTTAATATTATCTGGTGTCCCAAACATGGCCGGGCATTCAGAAACATTAGACATGGATCCAGTGGAGTATATCACCTGACCACATTCTCCCAATGAGAATCAAGCATTTCCAGCTCTACCAATGAGAAACACGCATTTCCGGTCCCCATGGTTACCATGATCTGCCCACCACCACCAAGCAGAGTGGCTCCCCTGGCCACCACCTGCCTTGAGCTGAGTGTGTGGTGATCCATGACTAGCAGAGGGGGTAGGGGGTAGTGGGTAAAGCTCTGAGTGCCCCAGCAACTACATACACATATTTATGCACCTGGCCTTATATACCTGTTTCACAAATAGAACATTTGCATTCCTCCACCATAGCTCATCATTACCGGAATATTTTACAACTATATAGCCAATCTTGCATATATAACAAGAATTAGTTGTGCCAGTGTCAGAAGTATGTGTTGGGGTCGATCCCTGTCACTATCTACGATAATGCTCCGAATTAAAATCATAGGGAAAGGAGTGGTGTTCTTAGTATTATCAAAATGCGACTAAGTGGGATATCATTCAACGGTGCTGACGGCCTTGTCTCCTATTGGGACTCACTATGAAAGTCACTATATGGATGAGTATGCACTGTCCCAAGTCGGTGCCCATTATGGCATGATGTTTATATATTGATAAAAGGTCAAACCCAACAAGCACACACACATTCGGTTCCATCTGGAAGCTCTCCTTCCCTTTCTATCCCCACCCCAGTGCCAGTCTAATCGGCCTACTTAACCCCTAGGTAGAATGACAATGGAATTAACCTCGAACAAGAGGAGCCAGAATAAATAAATGAACTGCCTCAAATGCGGGTCACAAATCTCGCCCATCCCGCCAAGAAAAACCTCACACAATAACAACACCAATAATCAAACAAACAAAAAAGCAAAACAACCCCCCTCCCCAAAATAGACCCAATAATATGAAAGGATAAGCAGCTGATAAGTGAGCAGATGAATACAATGCGTTTGAATGGGGCTCCGTAAATGAAATGAGGGGTGCAATAGCACGTCTGTGGTGGCTGAATTAATACGGATAAATTAACGCTGCTGCTAGTGAAACACTTTGATCTCAGTGGCCGATTACTTAATTCGATGGGTGTTGGTGTGTGACTGTGTATGACTATGTGTGACTGTGTGTGATTGCGTGTGACTGTGACTGACTGTGTGTGAATGTGTGTGATTGTGTTAGTGTGTGTGATTGTGTGTGAATGTGACTGATTGTGTGTGACTATGTGTGAATGGGTTGACTATGTGTGACTGTGAGTGACTGGATGTGATGGTATGTGACTGGGTGTGAATGTGTGTGAATGTTGGTGCATGTGGGTGCCTGACTCTTTGTGAATGGGTGTGACTGTGCATGAATGTATGTCCCTGTGACTGACTGTGCGTGACGGTGTGTGAATGGGTGTGGATGTGTGTGACTGTGTTTGAGTGGGTGTGAATGTGCATGACTGTGTGTGTGACTGTGTTACTGTGTGTGATTGTGTGTGACTGCATGTGGTTGTGACTGATTGTGTGTGACGGTGTGTGAATGTGTGTGACTTTGCGTGAATGTGCATGATTGTGTGTGATTGTGTGTGACTGTATGTGACTGTGTGTGACTGTATACGACTAGGACTGACTTGTGTGACTGTGTGTGACTGTATGTGATTGTGTGTGACTGTGTGTGACTGTGTGTGAAGGTGCATGCCTGTGTGTGACTGTGTGTGAATTTGTTACTGTGTGTGACTGTGTGTAACTGTATGTGATTGTGACTGACTGTGTGTCACTGTGCGAATGTTTGTGTTTGTGACTTTGTGTGAATGTGCATGCATGTGTGCGAGTGTGTGTGACTGTATCTGACTGTGTGACTGTGTGTGAATGTGCATGACTGTGTGTTACTGTGTGTGACTGTGTGTGACTGTATATGACTGGGACTGACTTGTCTGACTGTATGTGGCTGTGTGTGACTGCGTGTGACTATGTGTGACTGTGTGTGACTATGTGTGACTGTGACGCAGACTGTGTGTGAATGTGTGGTTGAGGGTAGGGGGACTCTGTGCCCTGCCTGTGGCACACGTGCACTCTGACTCTGAGCATGAGGTGCGGCGGTACTGCACCCCCCCTCCCCGCCCCCTCCCACACAAGCCACCCTCCCCACTCCCCTCTCCGTTGCTAAGCGCCTTCCCGACGGGGCACTACCCACGCCCCGCCCGCACGCCCGCACGCCCGCACGCCCGCACGCCCGCACGCCCGCACGCCCGCACGCCCGCACGCCCGACCCCCAGCACCTCCCCGCCCCCGACGCCCGACGCCCCGTGGTGGTGGCGCCCTCTTGCGGTCGCGTGCGGCGGGCGGCAGGCACCCCCGGCCGCCCCGGTCGCCGTCCCCGCCTACCCTGTAATGACGTCGCAACACGAGCTGCTCGCTGTATAATAAAGGGTCGCTCACGGAGGGACAATGGCGAGTCAAGGAGCCATTAGCCGGCGCGCGCTGTGGGGCCACATGGAAGGCACGCACGCCACTCACGCACATCCACTCACATGCACATGACGCCGAGACCTCACCCGGCCAACCCCTCTTCCCCCCCCCCCCCCCAGCCCACTCAAACTGCTCCCAAACAGCCCAACCCCACCCCAGCCCACTCAAAGCGCACCCACCCAGCCTAATCCACACCGAGCACACTCAAACTGTACCCAGCCAGCGCAACCGCACACAACCCACTAAAACCCCACCCATCCGGCCAAGGCCCACCCCTGCCCACTAAAACCGCACCCACCCAGACCAACCACATCCAGCCTACTCAAACTGCACCCATCCAGTCCACCAGCACCCAACCCATTCAAACCCAACCAACCCACTGAAAATCCACCCATCCCACCCAAACGAGCACACACTCTCCGAACCAAGCGTACCCAAGCTACCACATAGTCCTTCACTCCACCCTTCTCCCCACCCGATCTACATTCCGTGTCCCACACTTTCCCCACCCACCTTCAGTTCCCACCACGTTCACAAACCACCTCCTAATCCAACCCCTTCCAAGATCGCACCTGCTTCCCCATCATTTCGAACCTCCTCGTATTCCTCACCTCCTTCCCCATCCCCCTTCCCCACCCCCTCATGTCCCCCTTCTCACACCCCATCTTCTTCACCAACCGTTTCTCCACCCAGTCATTCCCCCGTCCCACACCTCCCCTTCTTCCCCAACCCCTTCCCCACCCCCCAGTCCACCCTACTCACACCCCATCTTCTTCCCAACCCTTTCCCCACCCCCTCATTCCACCTACTCACACCCCATCTTCTTCCCCAACCCTTTCCCCACCCCCTCAATCCACATACTCACATCCCATCTTCTTCCCCAACCCTTTCCCCACCCCCCTCATTCCACCTACTCATGCCCATCTTCTTCCCCAACCCTTTCTCCACCCCACCATTCCACCCTACTCACACCCCATCTTCTTCCCCAACCCTTTCCCCACCCCCTCATTCCACCTACTCACAACCCATCTTCTTCCCCAACCCTTTCCCCACCCCCTCATTCCACCTACTCACACCCCACCTTCTTCCCCGACCCTTTCCCCACCCCCTCATTCCACCCTACTCACACCGCATCTTCTTCCCCAACCCTTTCCCCACCCCCTCATTCCACCTCCTCACATCCCATCGTCTTCCCCAACCCTTTCCCCACCACCTCATTCCACATACTCACATCCCATCTTCTTCCCCAACCCTTTCCCCACCCCCTCATTCCACCCTACTCACACCCCATCTTCTTCCCCAACCCTTTCCCCACCCCCTCATTCCACCTACTCACACCCCATCTTCTTCCCCAACCCTTTCCCCACCGCCTCATTCCACCCTACTCACACCCCATCTTCTTCCCCAACCCTTTCCCCACCCCCTCATTCCACCTACTCACACCCCAACTTCTTCCCCAACCCTTTCCCCACCGCCTCATTCCACCGTATTCACACCCCATCTCCTTCCCCACCCTTTCCCCACCCCCCTCATCCCACCCTATTCATACCCCATCTCCTTCCCCACCCTTTGCCCACCGCCCGTCATTATCCCCTTCCCACACCCCATCTCCATCGCTCACCCTTGCCCCACCCTCCACATCCCCATTCCCCCCACACCATTTATTACTCCCACCCTTTCCCGACCAACCCTCATCCCACCTCCTCCCCATAGCCTTAAGGGCGCATTCCATATACGCGTAATGCGTAATGCGTTATGCGTTATGCGCTATGCGTTATGCGAATGCCATCATTCCATACATGCGTAATGCGTAATGTGCTATGCGGCACATGACTGGCTATATTTAAAAAATATAAATAAACAATTATTCCCCATACTGCTCTCTATATGACCAAATATTGTATTTATATATATGTAACTTTTTGTATGTCACATGGGGGTTCCTACCTTTATTATAACCTAATTATAGATAAGTATTCATATTTTAGCAACCCAAACCCCACCACCACTACCATATGTTTCCACTCAGCAGCCATGGACACTGCTTCCTAACAGGTCCGCGCACCACCTTGTCCCGGTTGTCCATAATTATCAGTCACCTCCTCCAGCCTTATATCAATGGACAAATGCGACTGATGCTTTTCTATTCGCACCACCTTAACGCATTACGCATTATGCACCGATCGCTACATGGAACGATCGGGATAATGGATTTTATTCACATTCGCATTCGCATTACGCATTACGCATATATGGAATGTAGCTCATAGGTTTCAAGGCGTTTCGATTTTTTGTCGCATTCGCATTCGCATTCGAATTACGCATTACGCATATATGGAATGCGCACTTTACCCATCCCCACCCGCCGGGTGGTCGGGGAAACAGGAAAGGGGGACGGTATGTAGTGTGAGGGAAAGGGAAGGGGGTGGGGTTAAGGCCGGCAGGGACGGGGGCATATTTACTGGCGATTCACAGGTATTCACACAAACTCCACGCGTTCAGTTTTACCCACAAGTCTTTCTCAGTATGCAGATCTGGCTGATTCAAATAAAATATACGGCCACTTAAATTTGCTTCAGAACTCGAAACATGACAGCGTGCATTGTGGGCTTGTTAATGACGACCGTCCGATGCAGGCCCTGCTTGGATAGGTTTGTGATATAACTGTACTCTCCTCTGGCTGTGGTGATTTGTTACTGAAAAGCTGCACCTGCCGCCCCCCTCTCCCCCTGCCCCCTCCCTTGCCCATGCCAGGGGCCCGAACCGCGGACACCAGCAACGATCAAAGGGATCGCCTGTTTGCCCCGGGACCATAACAGGCGGGTTGCGGTATAGGCAGCCCCGCCACTCAACCACCCACAAACGGGAGGGATGGGGGGGGGGGTGGGGGGGTGGAGGTGCGTGTGTGGGGGTGGGGGGTGAGAGGAGAGGGAATGTGAGTTGGGACAGAGCGAAAGGGGGTGGTGAGGATTGAGTGGCAGGGATGGTGGAGTAGCGTCGGGGGGGGGAGGTGACTGAAGAGTGATGGGTGTGTATGTGGATTGTAGGGAGCAGTGGGAAGTAGTGATTGTGGGTGGAGATTGTTGGGAGCCCTGACAAGTAAGTGAGCGTGGGTATATATTGGATGGAGCACTAGGAATTAAGATATAATGAATGTGGATTGTACGGAGTAGTGGAAACTAAGACAGCTTGAATGTGGATTGCATAGAGTAGTGGACAGTGAGGTAGCATATTGGTCGGATTGTATGGAGCAGTGGAAGGAAATTGGTGTGGGTGTGGATGATGGGGAGCCGTGGAAGGAATGTCAGTTTGAAGTGTGATTGTATGGAGCAATGAAATGTAAGTGGGTCTGAGCGCAGAATGTAAGGACCGTAAATGAGCGTCTTTGTAGATTCCAGGGAGCATTGGACAAAGAAGTGTGTCAGTGTTTATTATTGGAAGCTAAGGAAGAGAGTGGTGCGATTTCCGTGGGAGCGAAGAGGTAGGAAGGTTTGATTCTGTGTTTGTTTGTTGCTGAGGAGTGGGAAGGCTGGAAGGGTGGGAGAGTAGAAAGGTCGGAGAGAAGTGAACGTTGAGTGTCCATAGGAGCTGTACAGAAATAACAGGGGTGTTGAGTGAGAAAAGCTGGCTTGATAGACTGAAGGTGGAATTTACCAAAGGATTGGAGGGGTGGATTGTTGGGTTTGTTTGTTGTTTGTTTGTTGTTGTTTTACATCCTAGCAACATCTAAGGTCATATCAGGACGGGTACCGACTTGTGACAGTGCACACTCATGACAACTTTATAGTGCTGTCCCACTGGGAAACCAGGCCGCCGGCACCATGACCTGGTATCCCACTCAGTCACATTATCCTGACACTGAGCACACCAGTCCTTGCCCTATCCTAATAATGCCGAGCGCCTGGCTAGGAAGCGACAACTATCAATTTTAACGTCATTGGTTTGACTCGACCGGGACTCGAACCCACGACCCCACGATCTACCAGCACGGGAGACTCATTCGGCCATCCCGTCTGGATTGTTGGGAGCATGAATGCATGGATGGCTGCAGTGAAACATGGAAGGAGAGGGGGTGAGGAACACGGGAGAAGGGGGGGGGGGGACATTTAGTTGGAGCTGATTGGCCAGGTGGGAAGAATGGCTGAATATCAGAGGAGTGGTTTAATTTGAGGGGTGCGAGTTTGGAGTGTTGAGTTGTGGGGGGAAGAAGTGATTAAGGGGGGAGGTTGAGTGTGGAGGTGGGGGGGGGGGGGCGGCTCCCCATGCATGGGTAACGAGGGGATTGGAAGTGGTGATGGGAAAATAACTGCGAAGATTGTGCACAAGTTGCTTCTAGTTATAAAGTAATGAGTCGGACCGATACCGTGGAAATAACGGGAATCTGTCCCCAGGTCTCGGCAACACACACCCTCCCCCTCCCACCCCCACGCCCCCCCCAACACACACACCATCCGGCAGCTTAATCTCAACACCCACCAACACACACCGATGTGTGGGTGCGGGGTTGAGGGGTTAGGCGGGGTGGTCAATGAGAGCTAAAGGACTGGGCACGCAAACTGCACATTGATCAAGGCTGGGTGTCATAGCCAAGTGACCAGTGTGTGTGGAGTTAGCTGGGGTGAGGCTGTGGGTGTGAGGTAGGGGTGCAAGTCCCTCGGGGGTGGGGTGGGGGCCTGGCCGATAGCCCGCAGAGGGCGGGGGGGGGGGTGGAGGGCGTGTGCCGGATTGAGGTACAAAGCTTAGAAAAGTACGTCAGCACTCTTATCACCCCCCGGCAACTGCCCTCACCGCCCTTGCTGTTCTTACCGCCGCGCCCTCTGCCCGCAAATTCCTCTGATCACCCGTGCTCAGTGACCCCCACCCCCCACCTTGGACGCCCATCTCACCCATACCTCCACGCGCACAATTCCCTGCCTTTCCTGTAAATCATCCCAGCCTAATTCAGTTCTTGCTGTGCATATTATTACACCAACACTAATTATTAAGTCTTCCACCCGTCACACACGCCACTGCCCAACCACACCCACACCCACACCCACACCCACATCCACACCCACACCCACACCCACACCCACATCCACACCCACACCCACATCCACACCCACACCCACACCCATACCCACATCACCCCACCACACCCAGCGGGTAGTTGCTGGTGCTCGGCGGGGGGAACCATGATTAATAAGCAGTGAGCATGACACCGGCCGGCAACCAGCATCACTCACAACGCGGCCCTGTCGCCCCCGGGGGTCTGTGGGTGGGTGGGGGTGAGTGGGCGGGGGGCAGGGGGGAAGCTGAAATCTCGCGAGTGCGCGCGCAACTCTCGTGTCGCCGGCACCAGTGACAAACAGACCGGCGCTTCTGACAGATTCAAGTGTTAGCCAGGAGGTCGACTCCAGAAATTAGGATAAATCACCCTTGTGATTGATCGTGAACAAAAAGAAAGACAACAACAAATGGGGACACGTTGCTCTTAATGGGAGGCCGTATGTGTGTATGGTGTGCGCGGGTTGGGGAGGGTCTGTGTGGCGGGGGTGGGGTGGTGGGGGTGGTGCTGTATGGGGGTGCTTGGATGCGAAGTAAATCAAAGCATTGACAACATCGGTCAGAATTTCGAGCACTGTGAAGTAGACAACAGAAAGGCTGTGTATGTTGCATATTGTTGTTGGCGATATTAGTCCTGTATGTTGCTACGTTACGCCAGCCTGTGATTGGGCTTTCATAAAGATTCCACCACTACATCTAGACAAACAGAAGTCCACCCCCACCCCCATCAACCCAAAGCCACCACTAGAAGTGTGTGTGTGTGTTAACTCCATTTTCAGAGTAGACACTACTATGTAGATTCTAATAGAGGGTCTGTAGTTATAATCACTGATGTTGCCGATTACAATGTAGTAATATATATTTATTTAATATAAACACATTTATATTAATACAATAGGAATGTAATGGTTATTGGTATGTGTGTAGGAGAGTTGTAGATTGATCAACTTGGGGAACCTTGGCAGCTATTTGTATTGATCTTGGTTTGTCTGTAATGCGTAATAGGATTTGATATTGTAGCGAAGTACAATGATCTCCCAAGGTGATATATACCATATACTTCCATATGTTAGATGCCGGCCCCGGTGTTGCAGTTTCCGCCGTCCACCAGTTTCCGCAGTACGCAAACACTCAAATGTATTGTCAATGACCGTGAGCAATCTTCATACAGAAAAAGTTAAATATCTCTAATTTCTAAAAGCACACCAGCTAGGAACAAACCACTTGGCACACATATATAAAACATCTTTACCAAATAGATTATATTAAATGTATATGGGTAGGGTTCTTGATTTCTATTAATTTTGAATAAAACTAATGTTTTGCACTGCGCGAACCGTCAAACTCAATGCATTGTCAATGGTCGTGAGCAATCTTCATACAGAAAATAGAGAAAAAGTGAAATATCTCTAAAACCACACCACCTAGAAACAAATAGCTTGGTACACATATAGAAAACATCTTTACCAAAAACATTATATTAAATTTATAAGGTTAGTGACGATGCTGTTTGATTTTGATGCATGCGCAGAAGCGATGCGTACCGTGGAAACTGGCGGATGGCGGAAACTGTGACACAGGTATGGGAGAGGCCTGCATTCAAGTTCCACTTTAACCCACTTTCACGGGATGGACAAATGAGACTAGCAGTAGTATCACCCACATTTTCTGTGGCAGATTTTGCGATTTGAACCTGGCAAAGTCAAAGCAATGATGTAACCAATTATACGTTCCCTGTAACTCAGAGAAGTTGACATTGTTAGAATATAGTAAGCAGCAATGGGAAGAGGAAGACCAAATATATGTGATATACATTATCCATGGTTATTTAATGATGTGTCTGTGGTTTGGCTGGATATCCAGTTAATGTGAAGTGGACATATGTCAGTCAAAGACCCTATAATACTAAGACGGCTCACTCAGCCTGTCCTGTGTAATCAAAATGATCAAATCCACCACTTGGTGCACTGGCTGTTCTCTTGGTTAAAGAGTTGCTATATTATATGCATAAATGTATATATGAATGTGAAAGATGTGTGATGATGGTGAGGATGATGATGATGCTGATGATGATGTGTATTTTTTCATAGCAATTTCATATTGATGTGTATTCATACTTACCTATCTCATGTATAATATAATTGTAGGGGTTTACATGTGAAACACCAACCAGCAGCCGGGCTGATCAAACCCACCACAAGGTGGCACTGCAAAATGTACATTACCATGGGAGAGATAGGGGAGTGAGCCGTCTTAGTATTAAAGGGTCTTTGCGTCAGTTGAACACATGGTATAACTATTTGGTATATATATATATATGTTTGGCCTCTCCGCATCACGGGTTCCCCTGACAAGCCCCTCCCATTACTTTCACTGAGCCTCTTTGTTACGCATGCTGTGAACTCAGTCGCGCCATAATTTGCTTCATTCCGCTGAGAGAATTATTGAAGTGCCATGACAAAAATCCACTATTTGTTACTTTTTTCTCTCTCTCCCCCTCTCATACTCTCTCCTCATTTATCTATCTATACATATATATCCTACCCTCCTTATATATATATGTATATATATGTATCCTTCCCTCACTCACTCCATCCCATGCCAGAAGTGATTGTGCAGGCAGCTGGGTTCTTTGTAGATTGCGCGGCACCGCAGGGCGTTTTGCACCGACTATGGTTACGAGGCTCTCAGCATTACATCTGAAGAGGCTGGGAGGCTGGCCAGAATGCCTGCCTGGATTCCCCCGCCCGTATTCCCTGCACGCCCGGCTGGCTGGTTGGCTGGCAGAACATGCCCAAGATAGGGCCTAGTTCCACCTTGTAGTGCACTTAGAGTTAAAGGTACATAAATCGATGGAAGCATACCATTGTCGAAACCAAAGCGCTTACCAAGATTTTATCATATGTATTGAACTTTGAGACTGGTGTAGTTGTTTAACATTTATCGCAGTTTGCTACCCCATAAGGCTCTGTAATGGATAAAGGAAGTATATGCCCATCATATTTGCAACATTACTCATATTAAAGATATTCCCCTTGATCGTTACCCTACTAACACTCTAAATGTTATTTCAATTTCTACTAATATGCCCTACCTAGGTACTAGTAAAACTACCTGTCTACAATGCACTTGATTTTGTCAGAAGACAAGTCCCTACGTGTTGAAGAGAAGGATGTTTGATGACTAAGCAGGTTAGGAACAACAACAAGTTCAGAAAATGTATGCTCATCTAAAAACTGTTAAACTCTCGAGATCAAAGTGAAACTTGTACTTCTTAGCAAGGCACACCAAGTGGATGTCTGAGTGTCAGTGGATACTGACACCGTGAGACCCAGACATAGTCTACTCAAACGTGTGGTGGGATCACAACACCTGCATTAGTAGGATATATATATATATATATACATATATACAAATGGTTGGCTCAGTGTGAGGATACTGTGGCTGAGTGGGATATTAGGTAATGGTGCAATGTTTCACTGTGGGCGGGAAGCAGGATATACCTAACCACAGCTTCCTGCCTGATATGCCATGCCTCGTGGCCGTAAAAGCAATGTGTACTCACTTACCTCTGTACACTCACCTTTGGCATTGCATAAAAGCCGCAAATCTGTCATTGAAGTCGTGGAGATGTGTGCCTTGCCAAGCTCACCGGTTGTAACTGCCTGACAGGCTGGGCGCCTTCACCTGGTAGTACATACCTGTGTTGGACCTATTTGAAGAGTTCAGGCACAAAACCACGTAAACGTCAATTCCAAAATTGACATTTATAAACATTGGATCCAAACCCTCGAACACTTAATTTATTTACATTCTCACTCTTTTATTCATTGCTGCATAATTATGTCATCAGAAGAAAAGTGGAATTAGTGACCATTAACAATTATTTGCATGTACAAATATGTTATTTTAAGTGCATTTTTGAATTGACGTTTATCTGGGTTTGCGCCTGACATCTTCAGTTGGACTTTGCATTTCCTGGGGGGCGATATCTCACTTAAGTTGCATAGTCCAGCACTTCTAGCATTGTGTGAGATAAATGCATTAAGTTGTTCAATATAACCAAGGTTACTTTAAGGTTGCATGGTCCGATGGAAACTTCAAATTTTCAAAACCATTACACTTATCTAGATTTGATTCTAACTATCTAACTTAGATACTGGCGCAGTTATTAAACAGTTGTCGTCACATAGAAGGGAATACTGTGTCAATTTAATAGAACCTGTTTTTGCAGAAGCCTATGGTGGTAGAGTTTTGGTAAGCTTGTCAAAATTAATTAAGGACGTTTACATTTCAAATATCTCAAAAGTTAGCCAATTAAAATAAAAGTTATTTCAAACTAAAGTATGGGAGCTTATATTGATTAACATAACCTGTTTATCTCAGAAGATGAGAGAAACTCGAAACCATCGGACTATGCAACTTTAAGTAGAAGTACATTTTCTTTAAAATGACTGACACATGAGATATTTAAGTGCAAACATGCTAAATTATTGTTGGTGTGCATGCCGAAACTCCGATTACATAGTCATCACCTAGAACATCTTGGTCTAGTGTGCCCTGCTTAGTGCCAGGTAATGCTTACTAAATGAATCAATGTTTTATATTGGTAGGCTCAAATTTAGATAACGGCTTTGCTGTTGAAACTTTAATACTGTCATGGGGGTGATGACCATGGGAAATATTGTGCCTAGAGCGGGACTCGAACCCACATCTCTTTGCATTCCGGGCCAGTGTGCTAACCATTACACCACCTAGGCTCCCTGATATCAACACACTACCCACACCTACCTGTCTATGTGGGTCCTTGCCTGAGAGGTCAGTGCAGACCACTACACTCATCCCCCTGGAATTGTAAGTCTTTTACGGCTTACAATTACATAGATACAGACAATGCACTTACATATACATAGACAGGGTAGGTTCAACAACTATGCAACGAGTAGCTTGTACAGGATCATGGTCACGGCAACCAGTGTCATGCGGTTGATGGAACTGGGAAATATTGTGCCTAGAGTGGGATTTGAACCCACATCTCCTTGCATTCCGGGCCAGTGTACTAACCATTACACCACCTAGGCTCCCTGATATCAACACACTACCCACGTCTACCTGTCTATGCGGCTCCTTCCCTGAGAGGTCAGTGCAGACCACTACACTCGTCCCCTATTGTAAGTCTTTTACTGCTTACAATTACATACAAGCAGACAATGCAATTACATATAGACATACAGGGTAGGTTCAACAACTATACGGCGCGTAGCTTGTACAGGATCATGGTCACGGCAACCACTGTCATGGGAGTCTCATGGGGGTGAGAGGTCCGGTGCAGTGTATTTTGTCAAGCAGATATGATTTATATTTAATTGGTTGATTATGATACAATTCCAGGTCGGCAACAAGGGCCTCTATTCACAACAAAACATGAATGAATTTATTCTTTCCGTTTTTTCATATACATTAATGATAATAATAGGCAAAGATCGAGATGTCCTTGACATTTTGAAACGGTTAGCGTTGAATCAAATGACAATATACATAATACATATATATATATATATATATATATTCATCCAGAGTGTGACGCGAGGGGGCGCCCGCCCCCCAATACCAGACAGCTGGGACGGGGGGGGGGGGGTGCTCCACCAATGTGCACGAGGAAATAAAGGATGTATATGATACCCTTGCATTTATACTCGCATAATGCATTATACATCACATATATGCTATATAATCCATTATATAACTAAAATAAGCCGGACGATCCAGCCACTCTCCAGCTACTAAGTCATTGGCTAGTCACCTCTACTCATTACGTCAACTACAGGGACCACCTTACCTCCCCAAATGGCGCCACCTACTTGCCCACACCTCAGCGGCCACCAGGCTCACTCACTCTATCGCTGAAAATGATGTGCCTTTATACCGGTAGTATTGCAATGCAGATATGACCTTGGAATCAGTTAGCATATCTAGCATGCCCTTTTGCCCCTCACGCGTTGTGGATATCAGTTGGTGTAGGCAGGCCTTTGACGTCACCGTGACGTGATGAAGTTTGTGTGTAGCCGTGTATTTAGGAACGACAGAGCAGCAGGCAGCTGCGGAGAAAGGTATATAGTGTAGGGGTGGGTGGGGGGGGGGCTATGCTATTGAGCTGAACGTATGTGCCAATACATGGATTGGTGGTTTCTTTACGCCGTGTCAGCAGCATAGGCCATATTCACGGCTATGTGTCAATACATGAATCCCCAGGTATCTATTTAGATATGTAACATATTCAAACGAAAATGGTATTCTGTAACCCCATGAATATATCACTATATATAGTGATAGATTGTGCTCAACACACAAAGAAAATTCCATATCAGAGAGCATGGGTACACAGTGGAGGTGGTTACACAGGGAAGGACTGGGCATGGAAGCTGATGTTTACAGCTAGAAGTGTGTGTTTGTGTGTTTGTTGGTGTTTTATGTCCTAGCAAGATCTAAGATCATATCAGGATGGGTACCGACTTGTGACGGTATGCACTCATGGACATTTTATAGTGCTGCCCCACTGGGAAATCAGGCTGCCAGCCCCATGACCCGTTCTCCCACTCAGTCACATTATCCTGACTCCGAGCTAACCAGACCTTGCCCTATCCTAATAATGCTGAGCACCAGGCTAGGAAGCAACAAGTATCAATTTTTAAGTCATTGGTTTGACTCGACTGGGAACCAAACTCGGAAACTCCCGATCTTCCGCCGCGAGGCCCGTGCTCTACCGATTAGGCCACAGCTAGAAGTAAACATGCCTACTATATTCCATTATACCTGACTGGTATGTTTCTCGGAACAAGAGGTCCATCCCTTTCCATTCCTCACACTAGTAGGGCCAATGTTATGGCACATTAGGCGCACCCCTCCTCTCGAACCTAGGTGTTCTGCCATGCTTAACACGCCTTCCCAAATGCTTCTTCAGCGGTACCTTTCGGATATTGCAAAGAAGCATTGTTTTCAAAGATTGATGCATCGGCAGGGTGGGGGGGTGGTACCTTTTTCATTCACTGACAGTGGCTCCCGTCGTGGGCAATAATTTCAGACCGGAAATAGCTGTTGCTTATTATTATTAATACAGGGGGGATGCGCGTGAAGTGTACGCAGTGGGCGCGGCGCCCAGGTGCGCATGCGGCTCGGCGGTATGGCATACCCCGGGGTTACATATTACCTGTAAGCATGCTGGGGGCGAGGTGCACCTGTGGGTAGTCATCAGTCCATTCTGTCGGCCGCCCACTACCCCGCCTTCCCCGGCACTAACACGCTCACCCGCGCCCACCTCGCCCGCCACGCCCCCCTCCCCGCCCCTCCTCAAACTCAGGCGGTAGGAGCGTGGGAACTGCGTGGTAGAGTCTGTAAGAACCAGTGCTTGACTCATGGAGGAAGAGGAAAGTAACACCAGCGTCAGCACGCTCATTCCGCCCTACCACCAGCTCACCACAAACTCACATTAGCTCACCACCACTTCACACCCACTTCACCTAATCCGCATTACCATTACCACCGTCCAGCCACGAGTACCAGCCCATCACCATCTCATATATACTCACCACCACCACTTCACACCCATTTCAACTCAAGTCAATGGGACTAGCACCATGCTACCACCAGCACCAATACATCCCCCATGTACCCATGCCCATTGTGTGAAGATGCTATGTTATATGCCATGTCCTACATAGTATTGAGCAATGCTCTGTTTTTCTTTTCTTCATTATATCATCTATATAATATGCTGTGTAGTTTATTATGGGAACATAAGTAATCGCTACGATGTATTCTCTCAATATGTGTCACCAATTCGCATGAGCTCACCGCCACTTCCGATCGACTCCATCATCACTTCACGCCACCGTCACTTCAACCCTTCCGTCATGCTTAAGATCAGATCAGCACCAAATGAGCAAACCTCAGTTTCAGTTCAGACCCACTTAATCACCAGTTCACGTCACAGTTACTTCCAGCATTCGATCATCATTACCACGATATCAGAACCGAATAAGCATACCTCAGTTTCAATACACAGCCACGTCACCAACCAGCACTTAACGGCACGGTCATTGCAGCCATCCTTGTTTTTCTTGAAGATTTATACTGTCTATTATGAATAAGCCTGAATTGACTTGTTTTCCCCATTAGACAGTTTGTCCATAGAAAGCCTGAGCCTACACTTTTACCGACCCAAGGGATTTTAACCTCCCACACCACATACACATGGTATGAGAGCAACTGGCCTTTGATGACACTGTACGTTATCCACAGCGGTGCAAATCCAAATTGGCAGAGGTGGCAGGCATGGGGAATCGAACCACCAACCTTCAGATTAGGAGTCTGACCTAGAAAAAAGTCAGACTCTCTAACCACTCCGCCACAGAGAACACCAATGCCAGCAGCTCACGAGCACCATCACACCACCAAGTAACCATTTCAACTAATAATTATTCCTATATTTATCCTCTTCTGTTTAAATATTTACTTGCAATAACTTGTTAACAGATACGGCCCTTTTATAAATGATATGTCATACTTATAGTAGTCACAACGCCGGTCCATTTCACAACCAATTCACCAACAATTCACATCAGTGTCCTTAACAGTTATTCTGCCATCATTACCCCGAGCTTACAAACACCAGCATCCCAGCACCTACTATCAAACCCCCCTCCCCCAAGCTTCAGTACCACTCCACGTCACTTAGTAACATCGCACTGCCGGCAATATCATCATCTCAGGAGCATCACTAATTCACTATCTCACTACTTCCACGGCACCCCCATCTTGGCTCCATCTCCCACTTCAGCACAACGTCAGTAGCACCTCAAGTTCTTAACACATGCCTTATGACAACTAATTTAGTTGAGATTAATACCAGACAGTCCATGTTAAGAGAGATTTCAGAGAGATTATGCATAGGATAGCATTGCGCTGTGTGTATCTTCTTTTTTTTTGGTGGTTGTGGTGTATTTTATTCTGTTTATACTGGTTAAGTCTAGAGACTTGTTCTTGACGGTGGAGATTAAAGCCCCGATCACATAGACATTTGGGGACGTAGTTGAACGTAGTGGAGGCTAACCTAGTTGAAAGTAGTTGAACATTGTTGAACGTAGTTGAACGTACCTGCATCCATACTTGTCCATGATGTTAAATTGGTAATAATGTGGGTGAGCCGTGATCTCTGATTTAATTTGTGGACATGTTCAAAAGAGTGGTATGTTACAGGCTGAATTTGCATCTGTGATACTCTAGCATACGCTGGCATACTCTAGTGTACTTTAAGATACTCTAGTGTGATCCAGTGTACTCTAGCATACTTGGTTGAAGCCCTGGTCACATAGCCGTTAGTTGACAGAGGTGAACATAGTGGAGGCTAACATAGTTGAATGTAGTTGAACAGTGTTGAACATACCGGCATCCGTACCATAATGTATTTATCCATACTGGAACATATTTATCCATGCCAAAACCTTCAGTACCTTCAGATATTTCAATGTAGTTTAATGTACGTAATGTACTGTATTTGTTTGACCCACATTAATATATCATATGGATCACTACGTCCACTAACGCCTATGTGACCGGGCCTTCATAATCTCAGGATTCACAGTATTGTGTTACTTTCCATTGTGTAGCTATCTACTGCATGCATTATTTCTCTGTTTGTAAGCAGTCTCCCACATCGCCCTACCCTCTGTGAATCTCTTAGTTCTACAATTGGTTAGTTGGTTGGTTATCTATAGTTATGTTCCCTAATTGGCTACAGCTTGCTGTGTTAGTGGTCATTCGTTTTTGGTTTTAAGTTTAAAGCTTACCTCATGGGTGTATCGTGCCTAGCACGTATCCCTGCTAAGAATTTGCTTGAATTATCAGTTGTTGTTTTTTTGGTTGTTGTATTCATTATTAATTTATTTAATTTATTATATATATATATATATTTGTTAGTCTAGCAGTGCATTGAGCTCCCTTTTGATTACCTATATGGTATACAATATTATCATTGTCTATGAGTATTCACCACCTTCCATACATTCCACCAGGAATGCTGAATCTGTATCCCGCAGTGATGGCTCTCCGCCTCACTTCTTACTCCTGATATGACATGAGATGTTGCTAGGACGTAACACAATAACAAACAACAACTCTCACTCAGTACACCAGCGGAACTATGGATACCCGGCTATTAACAGTGTTTGGTTGTCCTTAAATCGAAAAGAACCTGTACTACCGGAAGTTGTTTTTATACCTCATTTGCATACTTCCTCATAACGGAAAATAACTGGGAAGGCATGATTGCCCATGCTTGCAGTTACGCTTAATATACCACGATGGGCTGAAGAGCAACAAACTTCAGCTTTGGTTCAGGTTACCTTCCACCCTCTGCCCCTCAATTCAGACTTAAATGAATGCCTACTTGTGTGTAATCTCCTGAGAGACAATATCAATATAGCACAGCAAAAAGCACTGTGTGAAAGGTCATTTCATTGAAATTCAATTTGTTGAATGTCGCCGAATCAAAACGGTCTGTTTTGAGGCCAACGGTTTCTAAGAAGAAGGGACTTCGCTGCAATTTCTGCGAAGCCATGATTTACTGAAGTGTTGTTGAAAGGCTTTCATAAGTTCGCAGAGATAGTTTCTACCTGCTATGTGCCAACTTCAGCCAGGGTATACACGGAATACCTATATATTGCTCTCCTACATGGAGATACTTTTTGTTGGTAGATTCCTTGATTAAGTAGGACACATTCAAATCACCGTTATTGAATCAATCTGCCTCAGTTCACTCTTCATTTGTGTTATGCTAGTAATCCAAAAGAACAGATAAGGTACTGAGAGGTATCGAGAGTGACCCTGTCTTTGAGCTACTTTTCCCAACCTGTAGCAGGAAGTATTCTGAATTACCCTATGAGCACCTTGTGCTATACCGGTTAGTAATGTCCGTTATATTGCTGCAATGAATATATATATATGGTATATATACAGATGAACCGATGAAGAGTTCAGGCGCAAAACCCCTTAACCCCGAATCCAAATATGTCACTAAAATAACAAATTGTGTCCTCACGGTAATTTTAATTATCACAAATTCCAATTGGACTATTATATAATGATCATGGAACAACTAACAATAAACTAGGAATGTAAACAAATTAATTGTTTGATGGTTTGAGTCCAATATGTATCTCTATTTTTGGATTGCGGTTTACAGTGTTTTGCACCTGAACTCTTAAAGCTGCATGGTCCGATGAACATATCAAATTTTCAAATCCAGAAACAATTATCTAAATTTGATTCTACTCATCTAACTTAGATACTGGTGCACTTATTAAGCATGCGAGGCCACACAGAAGGGAATACTGAGGCAATTGAATAGAACCTGTTACTGCAGAAGCCTATGGGGTCAGAGTTTTGACAAGCTTGCCAACATTAATTTTGCTTGGTTCCACTTCAAATATTTCAAAAGTTAGCCACTTAAAATAAAAGTTACTTCAAGCTAAAGTAAGGTACACAATAATCTATTTAACTCAACCTAATGTATTTAACTCAGAAAATGTCAGAAACTCAAAAGCATCTGACTATGCAACTTTAATATTTATAGATATGTGCATATATATACTAACTCTTGCATTAAGATAGTGCAGACAAGTATGCGAGTATGAGTTGGGAGTAACAAGACCCCGACTCCTTTATTTAATATAAAAAAGCTTCTGAGTCAGTGGCGTGTGCAGCCCCGCGGATGGGGGGGGGGGGCTGAAGTGCATGCTGATATCTGCCCCCACCCCCCACCCCATCCGGACAGGGAGGGGTGGGGAATGACCACTACAGAGCTTATCACTGGGATAAAGGGTTCATCATTATCCGTATATATATATATATATATATATATGCTGTATAAACATAATGGGAGTAGAAAAGCGCAGAAGGAAACTACTATCCATATCATCTGTTTATTATTAGTTTACTTATGGTTCTTCTCTGTATCTGTTCATGCTTCCCACCATATAATTTATAGTGCCGACAGTGGTCCGAATTTTAACCCAGGGCGGACCTGTGAATTTGTCTTATATGTATATATATATTCATATATGCATACCCTGGTGGTTACATAGCTATCATCCCAGGCACTCCTTTCGGCATGAATGCATGTTTGATGTTGGGATAGAGAAGACTACCAGACATACAATAGCTCTATGAAATAATGTTACAATACTGGAGATCAACGGAGGATAAGGGGCAGGGTTATTCCATAATCAAATCTTGGTCATATGAGGACACCTTTTGACTTCTGACATAACGTGCTCCTACTGGATGTATTGTGCTGGTTTGTGCAGCTACCGTGCTTTTGTCACAATGTTTCAATATTACAGCCATATTATCATCAGTATGTCCAGTTTCCGTTGTAGCAGGAAATCCCAAACCCTAGGAAATCACATATCCACTCTGGAAATCGCAAAGCCCCCATGTTTGGCAGTCTTTATCTTAATGAAAACATCTTTGTTATAGTCCAGTTCATAATTCTGACCGCACATGTGCTGAAAATGGCCTTTATTCACAGATGTTGCCACTGTGGCAATTCTAAAGGCCAGGTAAAGTGTAGTCAGGTTCCAGTACCCATGTTTTCCACTAGGTTGTGATGTTTGTTGAAACAGAGGCTAGGGGCCCAGGCTAGGTAAAGATATGCAGCAATATCCTGGTATTATCACTCAGTTTCAGGATCAATGTCATTAGCAAAATGGCCTTTTTAGTTGCAACTTCAGTCACTGCAAACAGTAAATAGACCATTTTACTTGTCCAAATTCTTATTGACTATGGCGATGCAGTATACATGGGAGCAAATACAAAACCCTCAAAGTATGCCTTCAGGTGCACAAAAGATATCCCACAATCGAATTACACAAAACATGCAATGCAACACTACTAACGAGTAGAAGGGAAACGCACCTCAAAATACTAGCACACCATTACACCACAAAACCAGGCTACACAGCAACCCCCAGTAGGGATACAAGGCAAATGGCGGCCCCAGTGCTACTGACAAAAATAAGTAACACAACAATTTATGAGAGAACTGTACTGGCCATGGCGGCACATGCCTGGAATAATCAACCCTCACAACAATGGGCAATCAAAACCCTGGACCACTATAAAAGGTTCTTAAAGAAAACATAATATACAACCTCCTACTGAAGGAACAATATCTCACTTGACCATGGGTGCAGTCATTGCTTGCTGTGTTCTGGCGCAAAAAGCAAAAGACAGGCCAGAAAAGATGGTAGATATTACAAATACGGAAACTAGCCCTACTAAGTACTATGGAATTCGAAATGGCTATCACCACAGGGCACAGTCCATCTGGGTATGTGTACTGGCACAAACCAAAGCAGAACTGGGCATGCCACGGTCATGCATCCGATTCACCCTGAAATACAAAACGGCTAACAATACAACACAACCTTCCCACCTAGTCGCAGTCCTAAAGGGTCCAGGGGTGTTCTGGCCCACTGGTGTACTATCTAAGGACAGGGTGTGGGTGAAAGGATGCTTTAACAAACCACAATGGGACGGGATCCTCTCCCACAGGCCTATATCTCATCTGCGTAGATGGACATAGTAGGCTAAGTTATCATACACAGGTTAGGAACAAACTTTGAAAATTTAAAAAAAGCTAATATAGAAACTACTAACACCCAAAACCGCAAAAGGTTGGCCCGAGAAATATCAGGTAAACACTCCTGAGTGTGGGACCAGACCATTCCAGTATCACAGCTCTCCAGTGTTGAAAACAAGCACCCTCACGGGAGCTTACACATTATGGGCAGAATAAAAAACTTGTCACAAAAAAAAAATTAAAAAATTGTGCATGCACAAAATATCTCAATGAACCATTATTTACTAGTGTGTTAGTTCAATATTACAAAATGCTACAAAACATGGGGGGTTTGCGATTTCCAGGTGGGTTTGTGATTTCCTAGGAAATCGCAAACCTTGGGGTGTGCAATTTCCAGGGTGTTGCGATTTCCTGCTACACCAGCAATGTGAGGACAGGCTGCAATTGATTAAGATATGTATCGACCGATGCTTGGGAGTTCCCAAAATGTATTGTTATACATCGATCACTTTTGTCAAAATAATCTACAGAAATTACCTTTTAAATTAGTTTTGTGTGTTTGTTGTTTTACGTCCTAGCAACATCTAAGGTAATATCAGGACGGGTACCGACCTGTGCCAGTGCACACTCATGGCGACTTTGTAGTGCTGCCCCACTGGGAAATCAGGCTGCCATCAGCATGACCTGACATCCCACTCAGTCATATTATCCTGACACTGAGTCAGCCAGTCCTTTCCCTATCCTAATAGTAATAATGCTGAGCGCCTGGATAGGAAGCAACACGTATCAATTATTAAGTCATTGGTTTGACTCGACCAGGGTTCGAACCCATAAACCGATGGGTTCGGATCCCCCGATCGCCCAAAAGAGGAGACGGATGCTCAACTCCTTCGGCCATCCCGTCAGGTGAGATTTAGAGGGATACCCTGAAGGATCATCATGCTGTCGGTCGCGATGCGACAAAGACTGCTTTCATTACTTGACTGCCACTCTCCATTTAGCTCTCTGCTGTGAGAGTTGCGTTGATGAGTCGGTCTTAATGTCTCTCAGCTTCCGGTTTCTCTTGATGGTATCCCTGAACTGTAGACGGGGGTGCCCTCTCTTTCTGTAGCCAGAAGACAGTTGGGAATAAAGGATCTGCTTTGGTAGCCTGTCTGATGACATCCTCATGAGGTGTCCAGTCCACCGGAGATTCTTTTTGATCAGAAGATCTTCCTGAAGGATAATTGATCAGAAATGAAGCACATCTTAAAATTGTTTTTATATTTAGAAATATTGAACATCGTAGGTTTCAACACTGAAAGCGTCTCAACTGGTTCCACAGACATTCCTCCGCTCCCCTCCCCTCTGACCCTCAACACCCCCCCCGCCCACACACACCTCCATCCCTACCCCCTTCCCCCACCCCATTCACCCAACGTGACAGCACTGTATTCCCTGCGGCCTCGACCAGACGGGATGTCTGAATGAGTTGAGTTTCCGTCTCCGTGTTGGTAGATCGTAGGATTCGAACGCATGGGTTCGAACCTTGGTCGAATCAAACCAATGACATAAAAACTGATAATTGTCACTTCCTAACCTCGTCATCGGCATTAATAGCACCTGAATGGGTGGTGCCTTAGGTCATGGTGCTGCCGGCTAGATTTCCCAGAAGGGCAACACTATTAAGTCACCATGAGTGCGCACTGTCACAAGTCGGTGCACATCCTAATATAACCTTATATGTTGCCAGGATATAACACTCCAACAACCAACCATCTAACCCTACCCACTCTCACCCCCCGCCCTCCCCGCCCCCCCCCCCAATGCCCCAATGCCCCAGCCCTGTATTCCCTGCGGCATCACCTTAGGCTTAACACCTACATTGTACCCTGCTAACCACTGCCTTGTATTGCCCAGTGCCCGCCATACACGCATTTGCTCCTGTTGCCGCGCGGAGGTGTACACAATGACCACTTAGTTATTGCTGAAGCCCCCCCCCCCCCTCGATCAGCCCTTCTGGCCTCGTCGTAACAAATGGCCGGCGGCATCCGCTAGGGGACAAAGGTCAGAGCCCGACGCGCCCGTCAGTCATCGGGCGGGCGTCAGTCAAGAGGCGGCCTGCAGGCGTCAAGACCCGGGGCCCTTTTACACCACAAACCACCCCCTTCAGAATCCATCTACATGCTAGACAGCCGACACCCGGAAGTGTTTCTCCGGGTAGTGACGCATTGATATGCGCCCAGGCGATTGGTACACTGCTTTGCGGTAATGGCACATTGACCATCAGAAATCGTCATAGTGAGTTAAGCTAAGATTCCATATATGCAGTATGCGATATTCGAATATGACAGCGACAAACAGTGGAAAAGCATTGAATCGTGGAGTGGTGCTTCCGTATGTCTGGTTGCAGAAGTGAATGGAAATGTGAATGCGAATACGAATGCATGGACGTGAAAGTGGATCGCTGAACTGACCGATCGGTGCAAATCCAAATGTGAATGCGAATGGCATGCCTCATTCCACGTATATCGCATGTTAGCTTTAAGCTAGGATTCCATTCATGCGGCATGCGAATGACAATGCAAATGAGATATATATATGCGGTGACTTTACTCTGTTTGTATTGGACATTTCACACTCAGTTCACATTTGCATCAATCGCTACACATACCGATCCAAATTGCCATCTAAGCAAATCACATTTGCAGTCGGACACATGGAATCAAAGATATTGTATTTACATGTTCCCCATTTGCTGCCACATGCATAGTCACATAAAGCATACCACATACCTGGTATATGCACCAGATGGGATGACCGAATGAGATAAGTGTCCGTCTCCCATATTTTAGCCGATCGTGGGTTTGAACCGTGGGGCAGTCTAACCAATGATTTACAAATTGATACTTGTTGCTTCCTAGACATGTGTTCGGCATTATTAGGATCGGGCAAGGACTCCTTGGTTCACTGTCAAAATAATGTAACTGAGTGGGATATCAGGTCATGGTGCTGGTGACGTGGCCTCCCAGTGGAACAACATTATAAAGTCCCCATGAGTACACACTGTCACAAGTCGGTGCCCATCCTGATATGACCTTAGCTGTTGCCAGGACTTGAAACTCCAACAACCAAACACCTTGTGTATATGGAAGCCTAGCCTCAGTCAGCAGTAGGCGGGAAGCATTGTATTCGTATGAGGTGAAGAGGTAAGGACACAGCTCCGCCAACCTGTATTGGGGCTTGGCGAACATTTTACCAGATCTCCCCAGCTGCTGTGTGACGCGGTGCATTGTGGGCCGGCCGGACAGTCTCCATTGTTGGGACGCCAGGCCATTATTGTCGGCGCCACAATAACGCCCGCCCCATGGCACATGACTGCACACTCACACCTGGGTGCTCAATAGGGAGGGGTTCTTTATTATCGCCCACCTCTCGTTTCCTGTACGAGTAATTCAAGACATATGTACCGGCTGCTTCCGGAACAGCCGTGGCACAGTGTGTCCTTCCGTGTGTGACACATCTGTTCCTGTTGTATATACACAGGTATATATATAATCTCGCATTCAGATACATGAATGCGTACTTGTATCTATGGATATATACACTAGATATGTACTATATAATTTATTATGTGGATATAGATAACAGCAGCCCCTTAATGTTTCTGTCTAACCACCTTACCTTCTGTGTTATTCAATGCGGAGCGGGAATTCTCTCGTCCCCGCCTCCTCTTCAGCGGGAGCCAACTGATACACTGCTCACTTTCAAAACTATATATCCACACTATATATCCTGCATGTATATACTATGTATACTAGTTATAATATATATAATTTGTGCAATACATTCCATAGACCAGTATACAGTCAAACCTTTCTAAACCGACCGACTATGGGACTGACTTTTAATGGTCCATTTAGGGAGGTGGTGGCTTAGGGATTTTTGTAAACGTTACAATATCCTTTGAGACCCAAATAGAGTGATTTGACATAGGGGAGTGGTCGATATGTGGAGGTGGTCAGTTAGAGAGGCTTTACAGTGTATGATATGTATAATATGTACTCTTCATGCTCTATGTATTATATATATTGCTGATGGATCCAAACAGTTCATTTACTATAGAAACATTCTAGAAAGAGCTGAGTCTTGAGGATATATTTTAATTTGTCAAGAGTGGTTGTTTTCCTTACTTCCTCTGACAAGCAATTCCATTACCTGCCATACATAAGATGCAATCACCAGAAGATTTGAGTCTAGACATGGAGACAAGTAATAATATCTGAATGAATGCTCTAAGGGTCTGACGTGGCTTCTTTAGGGGACACTAGGTTGCACAGAACAATACTCATGTGCACATCATTAGGATATATTTATGAGGCGTGTAATATTATACTCAGGCAAAAGGCACAGTCACATCCACTAATGTGGATGTAGTTGAACGTAGTGGATGCTAACGTAGTTGAACATAGTTGAAAGTAGTTGAACGTTGTTGAACGTACCAGCATCCATACTTCTCCATAATGCTAACTTGGTAATAATATGGGTGGGCGTTGATTTCCGATTTAATCTTTGGATATGTTTAAAAGAGTGCTACATTATAGGCTAACTTACTGCGGTGAAGTCTCCATACTCTTAATGTACTCTAGCATACTCTAGTGTACGCTAGTGTACATTAGCATACTTTGACATAGTTGACCATAGTGGAGGCTAACGTACATTGAACATAGTTGAACATAGTGGAACATAATTGAACATAGTTGAATGTAGTTGAATGTATGTGAACATAGTTGAACATAGTTGAACATAGTGGAACGTAGTTGAACGTAGTTGAACGTAGTTGACCGTAGTTGACGTAGTTGAACGTAGTTGAACGTAGTTGAACATAGTTGAACATAGTTGAACATAGTTGAGTGTACTGGCATCCATGCTGTCACATATTTATCCATACAAAAACCTGTAGTACCTTAGTGTTTTTCACTGCAATTTAACATACTTACACCAAGGTCGACCCATTCTAATCTATCGTACGTTCAACTACGTTCCACTACGTTCACTAACGTGTCTGTAATCAGGGCTGTAGTAGTCCTGTTCGATCTGCATTACTGGTATAGGTATAGGTAATAAACATTGTACTGAGAAATACTGATCCACCTAAATACAACACAGTATTACAATTGCTATGGACATGGATACACATCCTAATGGTGCAATCACACTACGACGCTTCTCCCGGCGATCTGTCAGCATTGAAAATAAAATCTTGCACGTCGAGAAACGTCCAACCTTTCGCCGGTTTGGGGAAAAAGATCGGCATCAGTGTGGCGCATTATGCGCGCGCGGCCAACATGTGTCGACGCATTGGGGGAAAAAAAAAAACGTTTGGCGCGACATCTTCATCTAACCTTAAATGTTGCTAGGGCATAAAACAAAAACACCCCAGTTTGCCGCAATGTGTGAGCAACGACCCTTCCGCACCTGTGCCATCTTCCTAGCGTTCCCATAACGTTATTCCGGCGCGTCCAATGCATCGCGACGCGCGCCTAATGTCCTTACCCATATATTTGCGCGCGCTGCCGGTCGTTGTTTTTTTCTTGACATGCTTAAAACCTTGGGCGACTGGCAACGCACGCCGACGTTGTCCGCCGACCATCAACGTCAAGGATAGTGTATCAACGTGTACCGACGCGTGCATAACGCGCCCCCAGCGTGTCTCGATATTTCACCCATTTTCGCCCCAAAACACCACACGTCGCCAAGTCGCCAGCGAGAAGCGTCGTAGTGTGACTGCACCATTAGCTAATAAACTCCTTATTTATCTACTAATATGGCCCACCTAAGTACCTATTTACATTGTAATCTAAATGGCTGGAAGGTCAGTGCTTCGGCGTTGAAAAATGTATGTCCTGATGAATAAACTATTTTACCACCAACAAAAACCCCAACATGGTCCGAGACATAAATTTATGTTGATTAAAAAGTAGCCCAGGTCATCACCGGTGTAATGTTAATGCATCCTAACCTGGGCACATTAAATGAGTTCATCTTGTGTGAGGGTCATTCAATGGAGCCTAAGTGGCATGTCGCCTATGAAAAGGGAAAATGCCCACTAAAATGGCAGCTGAGGCGGTGCAGTTATGTCTCAAAATAACCTTTCAGGATTCTTCTTGTGAAGCTGCAGTGATGACGTGGTATTTAACACCGTAATTCAGCTTTCTCTGAACGTTGTCGTCAACAGAACACTCAGAACGTCGCTTTTAGGGGCCATGTTCCAGAGAAAGACTGAATAATGATTGTATTGCTACTTTGTTCGTTTGAGGTCTTTTATTTTTGGTTCTGTCATTTCCAACACTAGTGCATCGGTGTTGGTCTGTTGTGTGCTGGGTGGCTGCTAGTGGAGGTGGCTGTGTGGTGGGGGTCACCAGCAGGTTGTATACAGACTACCAGGCCGACTGGGGAGTGTCATCCATGTAGAATCCCTGAGTGTATGCGAAACATTGAGAGATGGAGTGCAAATGAAAGAAAGATAGGGGAATGCGATTCACTCCAATGTAGCATGGATGACATTGCATGATAAAGTGTTCAGAGAGTGACAATGAGTGGAATAATAGGGAGCAAAAACGAAAAAGAGCAATAATAGGGATCGGGAACGAAAAAGAGCGATAATACAGACAGCAAAAAAAGAGCGATAATTGGGGGTGAGAGGGAAAAAGAGCAAGAACAAGATATGTTGAGCGAGGAAGCACTATGGGGAAGAAGAAAGAGGAAGAAACTAACAAAACATGGCAGACAATAAGATGCAGCAAGGTACAGCGAATGTGATTGTGAGAACACGAGAGTGTGCAAGAGCGAGAGAGCGAGAGTAATACTGATAGAGCTTGATAGGTGCTATGCCACTGCTGCCATTACTCTTAGAGGGCGATAGAGTGTAAGATCTTTGAGGGAGTTCAGTATAAATCCAGATATAGCAGGATTGAACGAAATTGAGTGAGATTAAGCGATATAGAGCGAGAGAGCCCACAACTAAAGGCATTTCCACTTCAGAGAGGGCAACCTAGAATGACACATTTGCTGGAGTGCAAGCGAGGTAGGGCGCAAGAGAGCTAGAAGCAGACCAACTAGATGGAGATGCACATCCATTTATATCAATGGTCTGGGATGGCGAGATAGAGAGAGGGTGGTGAGGGAGTGTGAGCTAGCTCAATATACAACAAGAGTGCGAAACAGACAGACACATAGACCAAGAGAGAGAAAGAGAGAAAGAGAGAAAGAGAGAAAATGAGAGAGAGTTAGGACCAGACTAAGCGATATAAATCACCATCATCGATGCAACCATTATGAACCTACTCGCACCACACACCACCAGCCCATTCCCCCGGCCAAACTCCAGGGGCCGTATGCACCAAGTTGTGCTAGGCTTAACCAGAGCTAGGCCCTAGCTCCGGTCAGCTAGCACCGGGTAGTGGGGGGTCCGCGAAAAAGGTAAAGTTGTATGCACCAATGTTTTAGCCGGAGCGGATAGCTGACCGTGAGTTTATTTATAGATTTGGCAATTCCCTTGAGTCGACAATATGAATAACGTCGCCAATATGGCGGCGGCGTTAATATTTGTTTGAATTTAGGGTTAAATTGAGGGTTAAATTGATAATGGCGGCTGCCATGTTTGGTTGACGTTTGGACAGTATGGATATCGACGTCGCTGCGGCGGCGGCAATTTGTTTACTTTACACTCGTCGATTGGAAAATATTAATATCGCCGCCGTAACGGCATCAGTGTTAATCTTGCTTCGATTTTAGGGGTAATTTAATGAAATTTCACGATTTGCCTATCTAATTCTGTTAAATATGATAGCATTTAATAGATTGAGATCCATACAGGCACACTAACCACCCCGGCTAGTAGTTAAACCCGATTTGAAACTGGGGTAGCTTAGCCTAGGCTACGGTCCGCGGTTAGCACTGGCACTGATTGATGCATACCGATTTCTCACATTTAGCCATGTGGAGCTAGCCTACCCACGGTTAAGGCCCTAACACCGATTGGTGCATACGGCCCCTGGCCTCCATCTTCCTGGCTCCCCAGCCTCCCCCTACCTCCCCCCCCCCCACCGCCTCTCCCACACTCCCTTAGTCCCACTCATTGTTTGTCTACAGATCAAACCGCACAAAGCCCGCCCGTCAAAGGTATTGTCGTTGCGAGCGTCGCCGTTTCAAAGGGTGCAATCAAATGGGGCGCGCCGAAATCAAACGCCGCCCGCGCCGCTTGGATTGTAACCGACGGCGAAGCGCCGTCTGAGTAAACTTTGAATGTGATTAGGGGCAGATTCAGGCCGCGCCCGCAACATGAGCTGCTCACGGATGATCTGGCAGGCGGATGATCACTGAGCACGGCTTTATCACTGCGGGACATGCGCAACTGGATGGCATGGGGGATGGGAGGGTGGAGGGATGGGGGAGGAGGAGCGGGGGTGTGGGGTGTGGTGTGGGGTGGGGGTGGGGGTGGGGGGGGGGGGGGGGATTTGAGGCTGTTTTTACAGTTGTTGGGGCAGGGGTATGCGGGAGGAGGGTTTCTAATGGGTGTGGGAGGGAGGATGGATGCGGGGGGTGTGTGTTAGGATGGGGTCAAAAGGACGGATTGATGTGAACAGAGACAACTAGTGGGGACATATGCAACTGGAGGGGAGAGGAGGGGGTGAGGGTGAAGGTGGGGGGGGGGGGTGAGCGGAGTTTTGAAGCTGTGTTTATGAAGGGCATGATGGAGGAGGGGTTCTAGCGTGTGTGTGTGGGGGGGGGGGGTCAGTGAGGGGAATGTGGTGGGTGCGGAGTTTTAGGATAGGGGCAAGGGAAGGATTAATGTGAAAAGAGATATCTACTGGGGACATATATGTGATTGCTCTATGCCATAGGGGCAGAACTGCTGGGGTGTGATGCTCGGAGATGAAGCCCTGGCTAAGAAGCGGTGGTGACTTCAAAGTTAGCACATAGCTAGAACCCGGCGCCCAGGTAACATCACATAATAAGGCTAGTGGGTATAAAATATATATATAATAAACACTTTGAAAATTACTACTAAAGGTATCTTATCGCCGGATCTTACTTATCTAGGTACTGGTAGTGTAGTAGGACGAGACTACGTTAAACAAGCAATCAGATAGAACAGTAGTGTTTAGTCTGCATCCTAAATACTAGTCGTATAACAAGGTATACCTCAGATAATGATCTATATATGACATATATATGTTCACATATGTCGCGTAATTCACTATGTGAAGATAACTTTACACAAGAAAAGCAGCGAAATAAGATTATTTGTAATCAAAGTAATAACTAATACGAACAAAACCACACTATTATTAGCCATGCAAATGACTGAAACAAATTATGCTTGGAGTACAGACAAACATGAAACTCTGAACTCATTAAATTATATCAATTAGGTTGAAAAGACCGGTAATTCTACTGGAGCTTGCTGAATATTGCACTAACATATTCCTGGAATATTCAAACCAACTGGAGAAGTACCAGTCTAGATTCGAAGTACCACAGTCTAGATTCACACTTGATTTACGATTACTATCTAAGGATGCTCGCTACCGGTTCTTCCAATGATATCCCTGGCTCTCCGTTAGAAGCCTGATAGGCTCTGACTGCTTTGACAGGCGAAGAGGCCTGGGCTGTCTTTGTTATGCCGCCGGGATTAAATATGACGGCACCATCTGCGAAGAGCTAGGCTGTGACAGTGTGAGAGCTTGCCTCGAGTTATAATTTTCGAAATTGAAATGCGTGCCAAATAACTGTCATTCAAATACGCTCCAGAGACGTGCCATGCCTGCAGCTATGATTCTGAGATATTCATTCTTTTATTCTCAACCACCACCGTGCTGGAGTGAAAATCTCGGGGGTGGGGGTTGTATGAGCCTGCACTGATATACCATGTCTGGAAATGCTGCGTGTTTTTGTTGTTGTTTTTGTTATTGTTGTTTTACATCCTAGCAACATCTGGGATCATATCAGGACGGGTACCGACTTGTGACAGTGCGTGCTCATAGCAACTTTATAATCCTGCCCCACTGGGATATCAGGCCGCCAGCACCATGATCTGATATCCCACTCGGTCACATTATCCTGACACTAAGCCAACCAGTCCTTGCCCTAGCCTAATAATGTTGAGTGCCTGGCTAGGAAGTGACAAGTATCAAATTGTTGGTTTGACTCGACCAGGTTTCGAGCCCACGATCCCACGATCCCACGACCCCACGGTCTACCAAAACGGAAGACGGACACTCTAACTCATTCGGCCATCCTGTCTGGTTAAATGCTGCATCGAAGTTTCAGATGTAAGGTGAAAGACAAGACATCGTTAAGGTATACAATTTTTCTGCATGATATGCATTATTCTCAGGCGTTAACGATGATGGTATGTGATGCATGTTGACTCAAATATGGCATGGACTGCCTGCAATATAGCATGTTTGAGACTTTTGGGTGGGCCTGCTCTGGGAAGGGAAATAACACAGATGTTGCGTATTATTATATTGATGTTGTGTGTTTGTATGTTGTTGTTTTACGCCCTAGCAACATCTAAGGCCATATCAGGACGGGTACCGACTTGTGACAGTGCGCACTCATGGCAACTTTATAGTGCTGCCCCACTGGAAGACCAGCCCACCAGCCCCATGACCTGATATCCCACTCAGTCACATTATCCTGACACTGAGCAAACCAGTCCTTGCCCTGTCCTAATAATGCTGAGCGCCAGGCTAGGAAGCAACACATATCAATTTTTAAGTCATTGGTTTGACTCGACCAGGGTTCGAACCCACGACCCCATGATCTACCAACATGGGAGACGGACGCTCTAACTCATTCCGCCATCCCGTCTGGTCAATTATCTTGATGACAACTGGAGCTTATACCCCTGTCACACTACGATGTATGAGCCAACGTAAGCCTGGCACAGGTCACTTTTGGTCATTATGTTGAGGTACGTTGGGTTAGATTATGATGACGTCAGAATGATGTTAGCCTGACGTCGAGATACGTCACATTACTTTGTGTTACTACGGCACGCATCAAGGTTTGGAATATGTTCAAAACTTTCGACGTAACTCCAACGTAAGGGTTTACTTTTGGCATACTTTCGCCATACGTTATGTACGCGTTCGGTGAACGTCGATGATGTGAGACGGACGTTATTAAAGTGCTGGTCACTATGTTGCACTACGTTGCACTACATTGCACTGCATTGCACCATGTTGCACTATGTTGCACTATGTTGCAATACGTTGCAATACGTTGCAATATGTTGCATTATGTTGCACTACGGTGCACTACGGTGCACTACGGTGCACTACGTTGCACTATGTTGCACTAGGTTGCACTATGGTGCACTATGTTGCACTACGATGCACTATGTTGCACTATGTTGCAATATGTTGCACTATGTTGCAATATGTTGCAATATGTTGCACTATGTTGCACTATGATGCACTACGGTGCACTACATTGCACGACATTGCAGTATGTTGCATTACACTGCACTACGTTGCACTACATTGCACTCGGTTGTACTGCGTTGACCCACATTAAAGCCGGTGGAAACGTCCACCCGGCGTAATGGGAACGTCAGGAGAACGTACGCCGAATGTACGTCCAACATATGTTCAGCATTTCGCCAATGTTTCATGATGTAAGTAACGTAAGGTAACGTAAATCAACATAGTTCTGGTGATCAAATAACATTAATAATGTACCGTCAGCATAATTACGTTGTCCTCTCTCGTTGAATGATGCTATCACTATGCTTTACGGACATTGCGCTCTCGTCAACTACGCTGCAACCACGTTCAACTTGTGCCAAACTATGCATACTACGCCGAGAAGTTCAATGTTTTTCACGTTCTCCCTATGCTGATGTCGTTACATCATAGTGTGACAGGGCCTTTAAAGTTGCACAATCCGATGAAGTATCACCTTTTCCAAACTAAAGCAATTTGATCCCACAGATCAAAATTATACACTGGTCGACTTATTATGCATTACCTGCGGCAGAGAAGGGCACACTAAGTTCATTTAATCGAACCTCTTATTGTTGACGCATGAAGCAGAAATATGGTTAGCATTCTGACATGTATGGCAACATTAATGTTGTCCATTTTACTTTTAGATATCTCAAAAGTTATCCATTTGTAGTAAAACTTACTTCAAAGTAAAGCAAGGTGGATTCTAACAATCAATCAAATATATATATTTGTAAATAGCATCAACTCAAAGCCATCGGATTATACAACTTTAATGGAGAAAATGATGTATTAAAGGAGCACAGTGCTCCAAGATGAATATAACAGCTGTTGTCTATTGGTAAAATAAGTTGCCCATGCTATTTGCGGTAAAAGAGGGTTGATGCAAGACCATGGAATATACACTCTCGAGCAGAATGTCTCAGTGTCAGCGGGCACTCAGGTCCAAATCACTCAATGGTTGGTTCTCCCTTGAGTAATGATGTATAAGTCAGTCAACGCAGCATCAAGTGAGGACTACCTGGTCCTGCTGATACCTATTTTAGAACATCATTTTCAAACCCTTATTGGATCAAAACCTGGTACTAGTCTTAGAGCTTTGACAAACACATCAAAATTAGTTTGTCGTGGTTTCATTTCATTTATCCCCTAAGTTAGTAGTTCTAATTCCAGGTTACGTCTACGTAAAGCAAGTTAGATTATAACAACCTCAACACCATTTGAATGTACAATTCTCAGGCATGGCACATATGATGCCTATTGAATACAGCCATATTACACATTATCCTTCAACTGTCATGGACGAGGTGGATATGGGAAGTATTGTGACTAGAGTGGATTCGAAATCATATGTCTCGCCATTCCGTGGCCAGTGGGCTAAGCATGACCCTAGATACGCTCCCTGATGCAAACACCCTATCCATACCCATCTGTCTATAGAGCTCCTTGCCTAAAGGGCGCATTCCATATACGCGTAATGCTTAATGCGAATGCGAATGCGAATGCGACAAAAAATTGAAACGCCTTGAAACCTATGAGCTACATTCCATACAAGCGTAATGCGTAATGCGAATGCGAATGCGAAAGAAATCCATTATCCCGATCGCTCCATGTAGCGATCGGTGCGTAATGCGTAATGCGTAAAGGTGGTGCGAATAAAAAATCATCAGTCACATTTGTCCATTGATATAAGGCTGGAGGAGGCGACTGATAATTACGGACAGCCTGGACAAGGTGGTGCATATTTGGGACGGTCCTAACATCCCTCAAAGCAAGCTAAACTGAGCCATGTTTGGACCGTCCCATTCTTCATATTTCTCATGAAGACTGCTTCCTAACAGGTCCGCCGCATAAACCTACATGTTTGCACCGTCCCATTCTTCATATTTCTCATGAAGACTGCTTCCTAACAGGTCCGCCGCATAAAACTACATGTTTGCACCGTCACATTCTTCATATTTCTCATTTCTGTGTTTCTGTGTGTGTGTATGTGTGTGTCTCTGTGTCTCTGTGTGTGTCTGTGTGTGTGTATCTGTGTGTGTCTCTGTGTCTCTGTGTGTGTGTCTCTGTGTGTGTGTCTGTGTGTGTGTCTATGTGCGTGTCTATGTGTGTGTCTCTGTGTGTGTCTCTGTGTGTGTGTCTCTGTGTTGTGTCTCTGTGTCTGCAAACAGAAAAGCATCAGTCACATTTGTCCATTGATATAAGGCTGGAGGAGGCGACTGATAATTATGGACGGCTGTGTAGGTTTATGCGGCGGACCTGTTAGGAAGCAGTCTTCATATTTGGGACGGTCCTAACATCCCTCTAAGCAAGCTAAACTGAGCCATGTTTGGACCATCCCATTAGGTGTGTGTGTGTATGTGTGTGTGTCTGGGTCTGTGTGTGTCTGTGTGTGTGTCTCACAGACAGAGACACACACAGAGACACGGAGACACAGACACACACATAGAGACACACACAGAGACACAGAGTCACACACACTTTTTATATACTTTTTATATACTTCACTGCATAATGCATAACGCATAACGCAATATGCATTACGCGTATATGGAATGCTGGCATTCGCATAACGCATAACGCATAATGCATAACGCATTACGCATTACGCTTATAGGGAATCCTAGCTTAACGCGTAACGCATAACGCATTATGCATTACGCGTATATGGAATCCTAGCTTAAGAGCTTAGTTCAGTGTACTACACTAGTTCCCCTGGAATTGTAATCATTTCAAATGGTCTATCTATGTATGTCATTTAACACTTACACTTTTATGCATACAGGCAATACACTTAAATATACATACACACAGTGTGGACAGCAACGTACAGGGTTATATTGATAACAATCACAGACCCTGGAGTAGGTTTTCAACCCACACTTCTTACCATTTTGCGGCCAATCTGCTACCTGTCACATTACAGAGGCGCCATGATGTAATCATCCTAACCATGCCCACCTGTCCATGTGTCCACTTGCCTGACATACCAGTGCAAACTACTACAGAATGATGGGATATAGGCTCCACTCATTCGCTGTCCAATATGCATAGTATCTGGACTCCAGTATGATGGACAACGTCTTACATTGCGGCTTGGCATACTGACAAACACTCTTTATTTGCGACATTCACGCAAGAAGACATATACACCCGGCCAACCTCGGGAGATGCGATGGTCAGGGAGTGGATATGTCACCCGGCTTGTGACTGATGAGAAGAGCATTCGCAGCCACTGATTTGAGGACGGCGGATCTAAGCGGCCCTTGAACATCGCCACTTTGAGAACCCGGATGGAAGCTGAGCAGCAAGCACCATGGCTTTAACTGCGCCACTGGTTCGGATAAAACTGTCGGCGGGGAAGACGCGTCTTCAGAGATAAAGTTGCATCAAAGCAGCACTCGATTGACTGCGATGTAGAATCCAACCTGTTAGAGCAGGGCGCCGAATTAGAAACAGGAATATACCAGACACATCAAACCACCATTCGACTGACTGCAGTGTAGAATCGAACATGTTAAAGCAGGTGCACCGAATTAGAAACAGGAATATGCCAGTCTTATCAAACCAGCATTCAACTGATTGCGGTGTAGCATCGAGTGAGTTAAAGCAGGGCATGTCGTGCACCTGTGGGAAGAATTCTCCAGGGTCACGATGGTGGGTGGGCTACAGGTGCTCTCATTCGCAGAAGAGATATTCATTACACGGCCCAAGCAGCCTCTGAAACGGATTCAGCTCAACTTAGATTCTCTCTCACGAAAACTCACGCCCTCCAGCAAAGTGGCTTAACAGTGAAACAATACCTTAAAGCTGCATTCTCTGATATAATCAGCAAATCTGAAAAAAACAGGATCCTTACCTAGATTTGATCCTACATCTTGAAGTTAGATAATGGTACACTTAACGAGAATATGTTGCTACATCAGAAAATGGAGATAAACATTGGAATTTGTTTATTTTCCTAAATTGTTGTATAGCCATAGCCATATGATCATATGATGAGTGGAATTAGTGAGAATTAAAATGAATTTCAGGTATAAATCTTTTATTTAAACTACTTTATTGAATTGGCGTTTATGTGGTTTTGCGCCTGAACATTTCACCTATTGAAATGTCGCTATGGGGGGATAAGCATTGTCCAGTACAGAACACCGGATGAGCCTGGATTGGGAGCTGTGGAGACTGGGGTATGGGGGATAAGGGTGAGGCGGGTGGGGGTTGGGGGGTGTACGCGCATGGCGTGGGGGAACGGAAGGCCGGTATGTAGTCCTGATCGGTGGTGGATGATGGCTGATGACAACCAACACCAATTGCATAAAGACTCTCTTTGATGTGACAAATGGGCGATAATAGTATGCTATGGGTGGAGGTACCCTGGGGAGTCAGGGTCAATGTATGATCGACCCCCCTAGCGACCACCATCACTGCAGCAGCCAACAACCCAACTCATCCCCTCCTCACTTCTTTCACTCCTTCCGGCAGCGCAGGTACTATTGTCCATCTGAAATGATGTCACAAGTGGCTGTCGTAACCCACCAAGCCCCCCATCTACCACATACACCCAGATCAGGGCCGCGTTCAGGGTACACCTCCGAGTCATCTCGGGGAAATTCCTGACACCACGCATGTCTGAATGGCAAAAGCAGTAGGTTGCCTCGAAAATGGTCGCTGCCATAGGGGGCAGCCATTTGCAATGGAAAAGAAGAGCTCTGATTGGCTGAAACCACTGAATATGGTTGCCATTTTTTAGGACCTTTTTGTCTCCAGTCTGAAAAGCGAGACATCTCCAAGATGACTCAGAGGTATACCCTGAACAGAAATAAGCCAAAACGGGTCTCTGAGATATCTCCGAGTCGTCTCAGAGGCGTACCCTGAATGGGGCCAAAGATATGCCTGTAGTGCGTAGTTCTCCCATGCGGAAGGTCAGGAGTTCAATTCCCGGTTGATTCAAACCAACAACTTACACTATTGGAATTTGACGCTTTCTAGCCAGGTGCTCAGCATTATTAGGATAGGGCAAGGACTGGTTTGCTAAGTGTCAGGATAATGGGTCTGATGTCAGGTCATGGTGCTGGTGGCCTGTTCTCCCAGTGGGGAAGCAGTATAAAGTCGCCATGAGTGTGTACTGTCACAAGTCAGTACCCATACTGATATGACGTTAGATGTTCCCAGGACGCAAAACTAAACAAACACAACTGCACACACCCCCGCACATATTGTCGATGCACAGTTAGTTCTATAAGGCAATCAAAGGTGGATCTTTGTGCTCAGCACAAAAGTGTGACATCAGCATATTGTCATGGCAACGACCCCGCGGGACGCTGCTGGCAGACGGCGCTGAACAGTGCGGCCGGAAGTAGCGGGAATTCTCCCGAGGAGTGGCACCCACGTGATGGCCGCGTGACCGGCCGCATCGCGCCGCGCCCCTACCGGCGAGTGACGGAGGTGAGGCGGGGTGAGGTAGGGTGAGGCGCGGTGAGAGGCATGGTGTGGAGAGTGAGGCTGTGGCCACGCGTGGATGTTTGGAGGGGCGGGGAGAAGGCGGGAGGGGGGTGGGTGGGGACGGAGGGATCGAGGAAGAGGATGGCTTTGAGAGAGGTGACATATCAGGTTGGAGAGCCTACCTCATTTGGGCTATGGTGGTTAAAGTACCTAATTTGACTCCCGGTTCAATTTCGAAAGTCAAATTTCATATAGGATTAATGTGCAGGTTCACAAAGATGGTTGTGGAACACTGAGTTTTGGAATGTTTTCATATTGGAATACATAACTAGAAAGCAACAAATTATATCTTATTTCCTGAATATTCCAAGGACATTTATTTGGGACCAGATTGAGTAAATTAAGAGTGAATATTAGGAAATAATTCAGTAGTTACAACACATGGCTACAGAGCAGAACTGCCCATGATAGAAGTGTGTTGGTATAGGAATAAATCCCAAACAATAGAGGAACCTCCAGTCAAAAATGGGGGTATATGCTGGTTTGTGGCCCACTCATATACTTCCACTTGCCACTGGGGGAGGTCCTGTGGGCACTGTTGTACATCATTTAGAACTATTTTGTGCATACCAATATGGCGGATGGGACCGGAAGGGTGTGTGTAGGGGGTGGATGGGAAGCGGGGGAGGATTGAGTTGGTGTTAGGGGCGGAACAGGGATGAAGGCGCTATCCCCGAAGGACACACTCCCAAACCCGCCCCGGCCCCTCCCCGCCATCCTCGACATCCCCGCGGCCGCCTACCCGGCGCCTCATGCCCGGATTGGCCTCTCGTCCCCGCCGGCCGCGTGTACACACACAGATGGACAGGCCCATATTGAATGCAGGCCCAGCGCGCCGGATGAACTCACCGGCGACGCTCTGCCTAGCTCTCTCACTTCTCTGTCTCTCCGTCTCTCTTTTCCCCGACGGACCTCGCGCGCTTTATTAAACCGCTGACAAAGTGACGCCGTCGGGGGCCGGCCTAGTACGCCCGCCCACCGCTGGGTGCGCGTCCATCACGGTCGGGAGGCGGGGACAGGCGGCGCTTTGGTCGGCGCGCCGGGCCCGGAGGGCCCATTGTGCCGACAGTCAGCGCGAATCGGGTCACATCTGTGTGTGCACGGGGACGCCCGGGCGCCGCCTGCACACCGCGACCCAAGGAACAACAGAGCGGCGAGGGAATACAGTTGTTTTAATTGCCCAAGGGCCGGCGGGGAAGAGGATATGTACCATCCACACGTAGGAGAAAGTGTTCTTCTTCATGGCATGTGTATGTATATATATATATATATATATATATATAGAGAGTATAATGTATTATACGTATATAAAAGGGGCGGAGCTCTCTCATAATATTATCACGATTATTCCTCTGTTATTTCGACTAATATTATTCTCCAATCGCTGACTTGCCCGCGTTTGTCCCAGTCCTTGCCTACCCCAGCGCCACCACCTGTGGGTTCCTGGCACTACTTGCCCGGACAGTCAGTTTCTCTCCTTCTTCTGAACATTTTTCTTCTTTTTTTTTTACCGGTAGCCTATATTTTGCTGCCCTGACGCAAATAAAGTCGCCTACCCATCACCGCCTCTTGTCTCTCTCTTGCCGTAGCCCAACTTTATATATATATATATGTTTCTCAGTATTGTATATGTATTTATATATAAGTATATGAGTATCAGGTGTGCAGGTACATCATACTCGGGAGTTGACGCCCTGCCTTGCAGAGTCAAACCACTCCCTTGTGGTACAGGTCCTTGACAGAACCAAAGGCTAAGGGAGCAAACCCTAAACAGAAAACCATGTCACTGTGGCAGCATTAAGGGCGGTTGATGTATGGAACTCCCAACATCTCCCGACCAGCCACTGCAGGGACAAATAGTTTTGCGCCTGTCTTGACATGTTCTTGCTGGTGTGAAACCTCTATTTGCTCCCCAAGAGAGTGCCGCTGGTAACTTGCAAAAGCCAGCAGCACTTCAACACTTTTGCAGGCAGCTTTCATGAAATGTTGTCATCAGACAGGCTACCAAAGCAGATCCTCTATTCTCAACTGTCTTCTGGCTACAGAAAGAGAGGGTGCCCCCGTCTCCGGTTCAAAGATACCATCAAGAGAAACCTGAAGCTGAGAGACATTAAGACTGACTCATGGATGCAACTCTCACAGCAGAGAGCTAAATGGAGAGTGGCAGTCAAGTAAGGAAAGCAGTCGTTGTCGCATCGCGACCGACAGCATGATGATGATGATATATGCAATGTAGATAATCAATATGTATATATATGATGTATACAACTTATCCAAGAATAAACGTGCGTAAGGGATGTTTCGATATCATATTATTAACCAATGCTATGATGTGTCCTACTCTATGGGTGACCCACTCACTGGGACGGGTAGCACCACCCCTGGTCCAAACCTCCACCAGTGACGCAAATATTAACATTAGCGTGCTAGATTTTGATTTGTATTCGACCTATGACAGAGAATATATCATCTCAATGCACTTCATTGTTATGTCTCTTTCCTATAATGGAGCATGTCCTTTATATATATACAGTAACACCTCTCTAAAACGACCGCCCATGGGACCGAATTTAAGTGGTCGATTTACGGAGGTGGTCCATTTAGGGGGTTACAGTATGTCTCTAGTTACAATATCTCTACATCGACCGCCCATGGGATCGACTTTAAGTGCTCGATTTACGGAGGTGGTCGGTTTAGGGGGTTACAATATGTCTCTAGATACAATATCTCTAAATCGACCGCCCATGGGACCGACTTTAAGTGGTCGATTTTCGGAGGTGGTCCGTTTAGGGAGTTACAATATGGTTACAATGATATTGTTGGAATCCAAATAAAGCGATCGATATATGGGGGTGGTCGATCTGTGGAGGAGTCGGTATAGAGTGGTTTTACTGTATATATATATATATATATATATATATATATATATAAATATGTGTATATGACTCACAATCGTTCTTGATGTGGGTGCGTCGGTGTTCAGTTTGATGAGTAATTATCATTGTTTAGCTGTTCCATTTGTGTACACAAAATACACTGATTAAATATAATTGGGCAAGAAGAAAACCGCTTGCTAAGCCTTCAGTTATGGATCGAAGGTATAGTGAAATTTGTCAGTCTGATAATGGCGTGAAATATTCGAAAGAAAAGATTATTATCTAGAGGTGAACCTAGATATCAAAGATAGATACTACTACTAGTGCACGTATTAAGAACTGTGTGTGGTATATTAGGGTATGCTATCTCAATGTAGATTTAATAGAACCTGTTAGGTCGGACAGCCATGGGGTTAGTAATAGTATGTAGACAAGCACACCACCATTCCTTTAATATAGTTAAGCTTCAAACAGCTCCAAAGTTAGCCAGTTGACATCAATCTACACGAAGCTAATGCCAGGTAGATTATAGCAATCAATCCAATAATTATATTCATCTATGGCCATCACATACACCCTAAACTCTCATACTATGCAACTTTAATCTAAGTCAGGATTTGGGCCCACGTGATGAACCTGACCCATTTCCTCGGGAAAACAAGAACAATTCCGATATGGGGTTTGTTTTCTTTGGCGCAACATACTTTATGACCAGCTTGTTCGGAAATGGATACAATGCAAAACGCGTATAATCGAGTAGCACTAGCAGCCATGGTCATACCACAGCAAGTACCAGCAAATGAATATGGTAAAATGGGTGCAAATAATACTTGCATAACATATTATACATACACAAACTGGGGGGTCGGATATAGATGTTGTTTATGTTCACATCTGACAATATATATAATACATATATCGTGAATGAATAAGGGCAGAGTTTGGCCAATTGTGCCGATCTCTGGGTATGTCTCTATTGATAATGTATGGCAGACAGAGCCTGTCAATGCTACTATAGAAATACAAGCACACACATATAGAGATATCTATGTGAGTTTGTTGCAGAGCATCCCGGGAGAACAAGCCTGGAACGTGAGCTGAATGTGAATAAAGCAGTATTCAAGCTTAACTTGATTAAGGAGATACACTGTCAACTCAGCATTTTATATATCTCTGGCGTTGCTTGCGAAGCCGGGTAGATTACAGTTTAATTAAACTTCAAAATATCAAGGCGGAATAATATAGAAAGGATGCATATTATTAATATCTATCCATATATGGACATGAATGTAAATTGACATGTACGTAGATATATATATGCATTGATATATACATTTGTTGTTTTAATATAGCATGCTGAAATAAGAATCGAAACCCATTTCGAAAGGTCCAAATGGTCTACGTTAAAAACGTAATTATATGATGTAGGATCTATTAACATTAAGCTAAAGCTGGGTTTGCTTGAGATGGACAAATAATAGGCTATGCTATAGCTAACAATATATACTAGGACGACTTCCAGTGTTCCTGTTCACAGCAAGCCTATTTCCGGTAAGCTATTTTATAGTTTGCCTTGACGGAGTACTTCATGTATTCCTAGTTCCTGCATGCTTATTTCCAGCAGGCCTACTTCCGGACTGCATTCTTCCAAAGGTATTCCCAGGACAACCTACCCATCAAGCCTACTTCCTGTATCCATACTTCCGGTATCCCTACTTCCGGCATACTAGTTCCTGAAGGCATACCTCAGGACAATATTTCCTGACTGCCTACTCCCATCATATGTACTTCCGCTATACCTTATATCAGTATGCCTGCTTCCGGTACGCCTACTTCCGGTATGTCTACTTCGTCCATGTATCCTGCGCCTACTTTCTCTATTCTCACTTCCGGTATGCCTGTTCCCAGCATGCCTATTTCCAGCATGCATACTTCCTGTATGCTTCGTTCCTCCATCCCTACCTCCAGCATTCCTACTTCCTGAATACATACTTCGGGAAGGCACAATTCTGCTATCCATACTTCCGGTATGTCTACTTCCAGCCTGCCTACTTCTAGCATGCCTACTTCCCGTATGCCTACTTCCGGTAGACCTACTTCTAATATATATGCTTCCAGCATGTCTACTTCCGGTATACCTATTTCTTGTATGCCTACTTCATGTATCACTACTACACCTATGCATACTTCGGCATCCCTACTTTCAGAATACCTTCTTCCTGTATGCCTCCATAGGCAATATAATAGCCACTAAACCATATTGAGGCAATGTTCATTACTTTGACATACATCATGTACAGAGCCGACCTCCAACTTTGGTGCTTCCTTCCTGCACATGCGCAGATTGCGTAGTAATTATTGTCATTCATCACGGATCATTGCATTCACTGTGATGCATAGAGACTGAGTGGCCTCATTTGCGATGGATGGCAATATGGTGCTGAGCTACTGCTCTCCTTTCCCCGATGAAATTCTGTATTTGATATACTCATAATCAAGCCTCGCACCCACTAATACTGCCTTGAGAATGATGCGCAATCAGAAGTAATAACAAAATATGCGAAAGTGTGACAGCACTGCTTTTTGAGGACACATGTGGTTTCTCAAGCAATGACTGCATGTTGGCTACACAAAGGAAGCATAAATACCAGAAATATCAATGAGCACATGTATTTCTTGCAATGTACTTATTATTATAGGCTGAGCGTTTAAAGTTTATGCAACACCTTATTGACTTGACATTTTAAAGCTGAAAATACGATCTGCTACTGGAGCTTGTTGGTGTTCTCAATGTGAATAAAGTGACCATGCATCTTCTGCAATCAAAATGAAGATAAGATACCGACAAGGATACCTCTGCTTTAAAGTAGACAGGCTGGTCTTGTATCTGCTGGTATTTATCGTGTCTGCACTGACCAGTATAGAAGTCGACCGCTGGTATTTATTGTGTCTGCCCTGGCCAGTATAGAAGTAGACCGCTGATATTTATCGTGTCTGCACTGACCCGTGTAGAAGTCGACTGCAGGTATTTATCATGTCTGCACTGACCAGTGTTATTGACCATTGCTATTTATCGTGTCTGCACTGACCCGTGTAGAAGTCGACTGCTGGTATTTATCATGTATGCACTGACCAGTGTTATTGACCATTGATATTTATTGTGTCTGCACTGACCAATCCTGTGCACGGTGTCCCCATTCTTGTTAACGCGGGTGCTACCAGGTGATGCTTGGTAGCCTTTGTGTATTATATTTAGTACTGAATGTTGCCACCACATATTTGGGTCATTCTTTAAAACTGGCCATGAAAGTGTGACATGGAAACCAAAAGTGAAAACCTTCCAAATAATAGCAAGGGACAAATAGTTTTGTGCCTGTCTGGAAATGTTCTTCCCGGTGTGAGCCCTCTATTTGCTCCCCGAGAGAGTGCCGCTGGTAACTTGCAAAAGCCAACAGCACTTCAACACTTTTGCAGGCAGCTTTCATGAAATGTACAACTGCACAAGAGCGGCAGTCAAGTAATGAAAGCAGTCTTTATCACATCACGACTGACAGCATGATGATGATGATGATGGTCTTGTATATCTTATTTCGTTATGGTTATTGACAGCACTGTTATTCGTATTGATAATTAGTGTTTTTGCCCGATGTTCTATGTCAGCACATAGGTGGGTTCATAAACAATGACAAGTAAATGTACTAAGAATATCAATGAACAGAAATGTACTTTTACTTTCCAAAAATATTGTAGTTGATTGCCCGACATTGAGGTAGGGGGGGCCTTTATTATTGAAAATTAGATATCTAATAACACGATTTCCTGTGTTTCCTTTGTTTTTCTCTGGGTGCCAGGAAAAGAGGGTAAGAAGTTTCTGGAAAACAATTGTGGTTAATACATCCACCTAGACACTTCAGGTACAAAGCAGCCATGTCGGTCTTATACAGCATGCCGTTATTTTTCTTGAAAGATATTCTTATCCACAAGTACTGGTATTGTCCGATATTGGCTTTCAAACTCCTGAGTTCTCGCATAACAATTGTGTGAAATGGAGGTGATGTGGGTATACAGTGCACAGGACCAATTTCATTAGAATCGTTAGAAATTTCCGCTAGCTTTTATTAGATAATCATTTTGTTCAGAAAATATGCAAATTTCAATGTATGAAAACTAGAACACCACTGAGAGAAACAAGGCAATAGCATGTTGATATGGTATCAGCTCTTGTCAGTGCTTCATACTATGAGAAAAGTATACTAGATGAATACTGACAGGGTTTCAGTAATTAGCAAAACTAATATCGTGTTTAGATAAATTATTACTGCCATTGACTAATGGGGTCAGCATTAGGTACATAAGTAGAGTATATATATATGTCTCGTTTGTTAACAGAGGAGCCATCTGATTAAGATAAATTATATAATTTAAATAACTGAAATAATTATGCTAATTCTGACAAGGAATATAACCAAATCTCGATGTCTGACATTGAAACAGCTGTCTTTTTGTGTGCCAGTCAGCAACTCTTTCCTGTAGACTGACTGTGTTTAAGGTTGCTGAAAATTGCAGCTGCAAATTGCACCAGCTTTTACTGATCCTGACATCTTCATTACCTCCACTTTTCTAGGGACTCAGAATAGAGCACGTCGTCGTCACATCTTAATGGTATATGGACAAGCAAATATAAGCACATTAAAATGAAGTGAAAGAAAAATAAATATAAAAAACAATGGCACTTACTTACTATCTGGACACACACACCTCTCTGGGTTAACATAATATAAGTAGGATAGACCCTCAGAATCAGAACAGTGTGATCATTGATAATTATATATCATATAATGGAGATAATGGCGCGGTGAGGCATGGCTTTTAAGGTTACCCTCTAAAATGGCATTAGTTATATAATTGTCATGTTGTAAAATTCTCCGAATAAGTATGTATTGAGTATCGAGATGGCTAAATGGGAAACTGTACTCGCTGTATAATGCTCACACCGGGGGAGCGGAGAAGTGCCCCTTTAAGCAGAATCTCCCCCCCCTTTATCTCGCCCAGCCACACGGTCACTGTCATGTTATGTGGTAATCCCACAATGGCTAAGTGGCGGCCAGAGCTGGGTGGGAGGGGGGATGAGTCCTGAAGGCAGCCAATGGTGAACTATGTTAGGGAAAGATCATGCGGGAGAGGAATGACATGAGAGAACATAATGAGAGTTACCATAGCCTCCGCACACCACCTAACGGGATCGCCATTAATAGCATGCAAAAACCCCATATAAATACGGGGGCCCGCAACTACGAAAGTCGGGATTTCATAATGTAGCTGTAATGGTTTACCAACAGTTTCAGATCCTAAAAGTGTCCATGTCTTGGGTTTAAATGGGAATTTGATCTTATTTACAACAAATAAGTGTCATGCATATTGGTTTGTATAATTAGTCCGGTGTTCAATAATTCAACGCGTCCTCTTTTTTCTTAGTTGTGCGGTGGGTGGCAGCAACAAATTGGAGAATGGCCTGACTTTGCTGGGTCGGTTTCTGGCGGTGAGTGATAGGTTGAATCCAGAAGGTTGATTGATTGATTAGTTGGTGGTTGCTTTACGCTGTGTCGGCAGCATAGGCCATATTCAAGGCGATTGTGACATCAGATGCTGGAAGAATAAGAAACAACAGTCAAAGGTCTGTTTTCCAAGCCAGGCAGCTGCTCTAGTTAATCCCCCGGAATAATGCAAGGTGGCGCCAGCAGTGTCAGTTTATTATTGGGCATATGATGGTAGTGCTGGGAATTGGCCATGTTAAAGTTGCCTGGTCGGAAAAAAACATAAGATTGTCAAAGCCAAAACACTTATCAAAACTTAATTCTACATATTCACCTTCGTTGTTGTTGTGTTACCTCCCAGCAACATCTAAAGTCATATCAGGAAGGTACTGACTTGTGAGTGTGCCACTCATGGCAACTTTTTAGTGCTTCCCCACTGGAAGACCAGGCCATCAGCACCATGACTTGATATCCCACTCTGTCCCATTATCCTGACACTGAGCCAACCAGTCCTTGCCCTATCCTAATCATGCCAAGTGCCAGGCTAGGAAGTGACAAGTATCAAATTTTAAGTCACTGGTTTTACTCGACCAGGGTTCGAAGCCCCGACCCCACGATCTACCAACAGAGGAGACGGACGCTCTAACTCATTCAGCCATCCCATCTTGTCCATATTCACCTGAGGTACTGGTAGACTTATTAAGCATTAGTTGCCGCATAGACAGTTGTAATACGTCAATCTAATATAACTTTTACTACTGAAGTCTATTGTGCCATAATGTTGTCATGATTGCCAATATTAAGTGTGCATGTTTTGTCATCAAATATCTCCAACGTTTGACATTTAAAATGAAAGATACTTCAAACTAAACTAAAGGAGACTACTGATTCGCAGAATATATTTATCTCAGAAAATGGGAGAAATTCGAAAGCATCGGAGTCTGCAACTTTAATAATAACATGTAAAATATTGCTTGGCCGCGACACAATGGTCTCAGCACTGACACGGTGCACACAAAATTGTTTCCTGAATGAAGATGTTTTACTAGAAAATAAATTACACATTAAAAAAATAATGCATTTGCTAGATTAATTCATAATGGACTGCTGGAGGGACATCATGTATTTCTTTTCCTCTGGAACATGTTGGACAGCCGTCTGAATGAGGACAGCTGATTGTGGTGTTGCTTCCCAGCAGCATTTGAGGTCATACACGTCGACTATTGAGAAAATAGGACCTCGCAGCTAGGTTCTATTTCCGTCATCACTTTGATTATTAAGTAAGCAGATAATCCACATAAAATACATGACCTTCACAAAATATACAAGGCATGTCTGTGGTCTGTTTGAGGTAGTAAGTTGGAGAGTATGACTCAGTGAAATTTAAGTGAAAGGGAGTGAAATGGAAAAAGGCATGCATATGAAGAGTTCAGGCGCAAGACCCCATAAACGCCAATCTAGCAATTGAATTTAAATAAAATAGTGTAGTGGTCTGCACTGACCTCTCAGGCAAGTAACCACATAGACAGGTAGGTGTGGGGAGTGTGTTGATATCAGGGAGCCTAGGTGGTGTAATGGTTAGCACACTGGCCCGGAGTGCAAAGAGATGTGGGTTCGAGTCCCGCTCTAGGCACAGTATTTCCCATTGTCATCACCCCCACGACACTGGTTGCCGTGATCAGGATCCTGTACAAGCTTTGCGCTGTATGGTTGTTGAACCTACCCTGTGTATGTATGTGTTAGTGCATTGCCTGTATGTATGTAATTGTAAGCATTACAAGACTTACAATTCCAGGGGGACGAGTGTAGTGGTCTGCACTGACCTCTCAGGCAAGTAACCACATAGACAGGTAGGCGTGGGGAGTGTGTTGATATCAGGGAGCCTAGGTGGTGTAATGGTTAGCACACTGGCCCGGAATGCAAAGAGATGTGGGTTCGAGTCCCGCTCTAGGCACAGTATTTCCCATTGTCATCACCCCCACGACACTGGTTGCCGTGATCAGGATCCTGTACAAGCTTTGTGCTGTATGGTTGTTGAACCTACCCTGTGTATGTATGTGTTAGTGCATTGCCTGTATGTATGTAATTGTAAGCATTACAAGACTTACAATTCCAGGGGGACGAGTGTAGTGGTCTGCACTGACCTCTCAGGCAAGTAACCACATAGACAGGTAGGCGTGGGGAGTGTGTTGATATCAGGGAGCCTAGGTGGTGTAATGGTTAGCACACTGGCCCGGAGTGCAAAGAGATGTGGGTTCGAGTCCCGCTCTAGGCACAGTATTTCCCATTGTCATCACCCCCACGACACTGGTTGCCGTGATCAGGATCCTGTACGAGCTTTGCGCTGTATGGTTGTTGAACCTACCCTGTGTATGTATGTGTTAGTGCATTGCCTGTATGTATGTAATTGTAAGCATTACAAGACTTACAATTCCAGGGGGACGAGTGTAGTGGTCTGCACTGACCTCTCAGGCAAGTAACCACATAGACAGGTAGGCGTGGGGAGTGTGTTGATATCAGGGAGCCTAGGTGGTGTAATGGTTAGCACACTGGCCCGGAGTGCAAAGAGATGTGGGTTCGAGTCCCGCTCTAGGCACAGTATTCCCATTGTCATCACCCCCACGACACTGGTTGCCGTGATCAGGATCCTGTACAAGCTTTGCGCTGTATGGTTGTTGAACCTACCCTGTGTATGTATGTGTTAGTGCATTGCCTGTATGTATGTAATTGTAAGCATTACAAGACTTACAATTCCAGGGGGACGAGTGTAGTGGTCTGCACTGACCTCTCAGGCAAGTAACCACATAGACAGGTAGGCGTGGGGAGTGTGTTGATATCAGGGAGCCTAGGTGGTGTAATGGTTAGCACACTGGCCCGGAGTGCAAAGAGATGTGGGTTCGAGTCCCGCTCTAGGCACAGTATTTCCCATTTTCATCACCCCCACGACAATATCTTGACTCTAAGCTAATTTTAATTCTCATTAATTCCACTTCGCTTGGAATGGCATGTTTATGGAGCAATGGATACAATAATAGGAATGTAAAAAATGAACAATTTGAAGGGTTGAGATCAATTTTATATCAATATTTGGATTGGCTTTTACAGGATTTTGCGCCTGAAATCTTCAATTATAAATAGTACCTCCTTGGGACAGGTATCAGGCAATATATTATTATTTTAATTGAAATCCTTGCTAAGTGAATATCATTAAAATCAGAAAATATATGCGGACAATAATATTCAGAGATTCATATCATATTAGAAGTATGAATGTCTACATTGCATTGTCAAATTGAATTCTACTTAGTAGGTATATTCCGTCATCTTATATCAGAATTTGTGTTAGTGCAATGGTAAATATAATATATTCAGATTCATGTTTAAGAACCATCACCATTACAGTTGAATTTGTGTAGACGAATTTCAGCGTAGTAACAGACCAAAGTGAATGCTGACGTATGGATGGAAATACCTATTGTGAATTTATATTTAGCCGCTGTGGAGGGTATGCTGATGTTAATATAGGGGTGAGTTTGAATGTAAGCCTTATATATTGAGGTAAATTATGTTGTATGGCATATAATACATATTGCCGGGTGGTTCCAAAGTAAACCCTAGATCCCCTACCTGATATGCCCTTAGATGTTGCTAGAACGCAACATTCCAAGAGTCAGACAAAACGACCATTGTAGAACCTGAATAAAACCCCTCTTTCCACATTTATGAGGCAAATACCTGATCACTAACCAAGCTCAATTCTCCATGTCCTGGCCTTTGTAATCTATGTGCTAATCCCTTTTAAAAGGTGGTCGCCAGATCTTTATAAATGAAAGTGAGCTATAATGAAATGCAAGTTAAATATATAGAAAATAGCATAATGCACCAGAGGCTGTAGTATAGGAAATCATGTGGTGTAGCCGAGTCTTGTAGTTGCCTGTCTATAATATTAATAGTGAAGTGGGTATAATACAGGATGAACACAAAAGTACCTCTTGTCACATGAAAGGCCTGGTGGTGACTGCCAGCTATCCCAGGCTTTTAATCTCTCCTAAACACTCCTACAGGCATGTCATTGAAGGTAGAGGTTGGTATTGAAGGTATATGATATTATTGAACATAGATGATATTATTGAAGGTGCATGATGTGCTGTTATTTTACTCTTTATGACGGTCATCCTGAGATTCCAGGACAGTAGAGATGGGTGCAGCTCAGGTGCACCCCTCATTCCCACATCGCAGCTATCACCAGGTCATGGCAACTTGACCCGACACCTCTATCATATCCAATGCACTCCATACAAATCCAATCCAGATCCAATACACATTAAACATTAAATAGCAAACATGACTGTTTCCCACCCTATCAGTCTGGGTTCAGCAATGATTTACACATTTGTCTATCTACTAACTAAAACAAATGGGTACTATAAATCGAATGTATTTTATAATGTAACTATTTGTAGAAAGTCGAAATATTTTACACTTGTGTCCAATCCAACATCTATTGCCTTCTCATATGGGTTGGTTGGTTGCTGGAGTTTTACATCCTTGCAACATCTAAGATCATATCAGGATGCATATAGACTTGTGACATTGCGGAATCATAGCAACTTTATAGTACTGTCCCACTGGGAGACCAAGCTGCCAGCACAATGACCTGATATCCCACTCAGTCATATTATGCTTTCACTGAGCCAGCCAGTGCATACACTATCCTAATAATGTCGATCACCTGGCTATGCAGTAATGAGTATAAATTGTTAAGTCGGTGGTTTGACTCCACCAGGGTTCCCGCAAGTGGGTTCGAATCGCATGATCTACCAAAGTGGGAGACGGACGCTCACCTCATTCGGTTATCCCTTCTGGTCGCTTCTCCTATGGGAGGTTATCTATTATAATGAGTACAGCTTACTCCTACCCTCAGCCGCGTGAAAATCGCAATTCTCCGTCTTAACATATAGTGCAATTAATCACTAAACCGAATGGAAGGTGAGCAATAAAATCAGCCCTCAGATAGGCCATTACGCTTATCGCCTCAGACTGGGGCTTTGCGGATATATTGCATTGGAATATTATCATATCGGAGAAAATCCCTATCGCTAAAATGAAACCCACATTCCTGCCATTCCAGAGCAATCATATTGCACCCCGTCTATGACATCATGGTGTAGGCAATGCACAACCAGTGCTTCCTGTTTGTCAAGGGCTGTACCTGGATGCCTAAGAGAGTACATCGCTATAGAGTTAAGCACCAGTCCAGACAAGTTATATACAGTATGTGCTAGAGTGCAGCCCTTTCTTCCCCTAGCGTGTGCCCAGATAATTATATAGGAGCTAGTTCAGTGCAGCTTACAAAGACACACCATTGCATAGTTAGGTAGTGCTTAGTGTGAGGGAGATAAGAGACCTGGGTGATTGGAGGGTCATATTCTTGAAAGGGCCAGGGGGATTGGCACACGTTTGTCTCGTTGTAGAAACGCAATACCCACACGCAATCACATATATGTACTTTACCAAAGTTGTACTACATACTTTCCACTACCCGCTGCGATATGTTCTCTTCATAATGTTGTATCAGACAAGATAGATCACAGGCTGGGTGGGCCTATGTTTAGGTAATTGTTGCTTTAGGAAGCTAACTCCTCCTAGCGGATCAGTGGGGCAAAAGCCTGTGTAGGTGGAGCCATCTATCGGGTTAATCTGTTGTCCTTTCATCAAGTGGGCGTGACCTAAATCAATGGATGCAATAAAGTAATAATTTGAAATGCATTAAGTGTAGTGTAGGTGTAAATGTAGCTCTGATATTGAATCTACTGCTTTGATTGTTCCTCCTCTGGTGCTCTGGTGCGCTGGTGTTCTGCTGCTCTGGTGCACTGGTGCTCTGGTGTTCTGCTGCTCTGGTGTTCTGCTGGTATGCTGCTCTGCTGCTATGCTGCTCTGCTGCTCTGTTGTTCTGCTGTTCTGCTGGTATGCTGCTCTGCTGCTCTGCTGCTTTGCCGCTCTGCAGCTCTGCTGCTCTGCGGCTCTGCGGCTCTGTGACTCTGCGACTCTGCGAATATGCTGCTATGCTGCTCTGCTGCACTGCTGCTCTGCTGATCTGCTGCTCTGCTGCTCTGCCACTCTGTTGCTATGTCGCTCTGCTGATCTGCTGCTCTGCTGGTATGCTTATCTGCTGCTATGCGGCTCTGCTGTTCTGCTGCTCTGCCGTTATGCCGCTCTGCTGCTCTGCTGCTCTGCTGCTCTGCTGCTCTGCTGCTCTGCTGCTCTGCTGCTCTGCGGCTATGCGGCTCTGCTGCTATGCGGATGTGCGGCTCTGCTGCTATGCCACACTGCTGCTCTGCTGCCCTGCTACTCTGCTGCTCTGCTGCTCTGCTGCTCTGCTGCTCTGCCACATTAGCACTTTGCTGCTCTGCCACAGTATAACTCTCTTGCTCTGCAGCTCTGCCGCTCTACCACTCTGATACTCTGCCGCTATGTATGCAAATGGGTACACCTAGCTGATGAGTGCAAACATGATACGTTGCACATTGTATCATTTTTGCATTATTTCCTTTTAAATATTTCCAATGTTACCTATTCATAACACAAGCTAGTGAAGTCTGAAATAAAGTAGCTTGTACCCATTCATCTAATGACTATTCAAGTAACACCGGATTGTACAACTTCAATAGATGCATTTCGCAGCGCAGTTCATCCTCTGTATGTAATAACTTGGACGACACAAACTTAACACCATCTCTGAGTGGACACTTCTGTTTATTGGTTCAGGGGTAGATTGACCTCCCACTGTATATGCCATTAGGGATAAAATCTGTGGAGGAAAGCGGCTGCTAGGCCGCGTTGGGTACTCTCAGTCAGGCTTTCTTAGGGTAAGCTAATGTGTGCCACCTGTTGGCTACTGTGTCCCAGAACAGGTAGACTGCAAGGCCAAATAACAAGTTGGTGATCGTCCTTTTGATCACACAAATTAGGGTCGGGCGGGCAGTTTTGATTTAATTAGTTAATATTATTTTCAGAGATGATATCAATGGATGTACATGAACCTCAATTTTTGTGTGTTACTAAAATTGAATTACTGCTAGCCCGCCACATTTTTACCAGTTTAAAATAAGCTTCTTTTTTTTAAAATCAGGGGCGGGCGATTTTTGAAGTACGGGCGGGAGACGATCACCAACCTAAAAAAAAAAATGTTGGCCTAAGTATCAGTATGGCACACCAGTGTCGGGCCAGTTCCATTCAAAACGGCCTGCCAAGCAGGGAACCACATATAAAAGTAGGCCTAGGTAGGGTGATAAGGCCAGGGAGCATAGGTGGTGTAATGGTTGGCACACTATACTGGAATGCAAGAGGTTTGGCTTTGAATCCTTCTCTCGGCACAATAGTTCCTATTTTCATCACCGGCCACAAATAACCTGTGAAAGATCCGCTTTGTGTTGCTGTTGAACCTATGCATGCATATGTATATATGAGTGCATTACCTATATTTATGTCATTGTAAGCATTCAACTTACTTATGGTTGTAAGTAGACAATGACACAGCATATTAGTTTAAAGTTGGGTTCAATTTTCAAGCACCAGCAGGTAAGTTTTTGATCAGTACAAAGTTCAATTTTGCAACAAGTTCAATTACCGTGAGGTCAAGAAGCTTTTAAACCTAGCCCTTAATAATGTTACGTAGGGGTGGGCGGGTTGCAATTTTTCAGGCTAGTCAGTGTCCTCCTTGTGCCTGTGTTGATGTGAGCTCTCTGCCGCCGAACCTGGCCTTATATAGGAGCACAAGGTTGATTAGTTCAGGAATTCGACTGCAGATGGCAGGTCAGTAGCATTAGTTAGGTAATCAGGTTTCGTATTTTAAAAGTGAATATAGGCGGCGCTAGTGATATAGTGATATAGTGATTGGTAGACAGGAAGTGTGAACACTTATTTGTCTCTCATGTTTGCTTGAGTGCAAGTAATTAGCAACACAAGGAATAAATTAGTAGCATGTGGTGAATAAGTGGTCAAATTTCCCTGTATCATCAGCCCATGCTTTTTCTAATCGGTTCTTGAATGAATTTATTGAGCTGGCATCTATAACATTTTGTGGGAGACTATTCCATATATTTATGATCCTGTTTGAGACCCATGTTGCCGAGTATCACAGACAATGCATTTAAAGTACATGCAATACCAGGGGTACTAATGCAGTAGTCTGCAGTGACCTCATAGGCAAGAAGTCACAGAGCCAGCTAGGCATGGATATGGTGATGAGATCAAGGGGCCTTGGTGGTCAAGTGGTTGGCACAATAACCTGGAATACTAGCGTACAAGGCATATCGTTGTGCGGCCATTCCTCGATAGATGTCAGCGTAAGGCCTTCTTAGTTACTATGAGGCTATGGCTGTGTCCGAATGTCAAATTACCCATGTTGCCGAGTATCACGGACAACGCATTTAAAGGACATGCAATACCAGGGGTACTAATGCAGTAGTCTGCAGTGACCTCATAGGCAAGAAGTCACAGAGCCAGCTAGGCATGGAAATGGTGATGAGATCAAGGGGCCTTGGTGGTCAAGTGGTTGGCACAATAACCTGGAATACTAGATGTATGAGTTCGAATCCGCAATATTTCCCATTATCTTCAACTGCCATGAGATAATTGTAGTTTAAATCATATGCTTTTCACAATACTGTTCACCTGTGCACGTACAACTCTCATGTGTGCGTCTTCAGCTCGACACTCGACCGGAACCAGGGGTATACATTGAAACCATGCATACACATGATACCAGTAGACCCCGAACCAATCAGCTCCACTACACTATTGAGCCCAAAGGGCTTTAAACCTACTGCTGCAGTTGAGTCTGCTCATCGGCTTCGACACTTGGGGGTGCCACTATTGCTCTTCAGGGGCCCTTCGGTTGCCATGGCTACCAGAAGCTGGTCAAATAGACACAACCTGTAGACTATTCTAGTGTCCCTCCTGTAAATATCCTTCGACGACTCGGTCTTGCTTTTCGATAAACATCAGGTAGCCCTCCGGAGCAGTTAACTGTCCATTCCCAGCAGGCAGCTCGGCACATGCAGCTTCACTTCCGGTCAGTGTGTGATATAGATGAACTGGTGAACCCAATTACAATGGGTATGTGCTGCTTCTTATGAGTGAAGCTGAATCTATTACATTTAGAATTGAGGTAGCATTCAGTGCGTTTCAGATTAGAGCATCATAGAAAAGTGAAGTGCTATGAAGAATTTATTTCATATATGTTCTTAGCGATACCATTTCCAAATATGAAAAAAGAAACCAAAACAGATTTGATTATCAGAAATCTAACGGCTTCAGCTCAACCATGGTAGTCATGGATTCATTTAGGCCCGGATGTTGTTTATCAGTGTTTGCACTTGAACCATTCATATATAATGTGACAGTACTTTACCAGCGATCCAATGGGATAGAGCTATCCCATTTCAGTGGAATCTTAATTAGCGATAAAGCAGAAGCAATCATCTTCTGAGACAGAGATATTGTGGATAATGTCAACCACTCTTCCCGTCCACAACTGAGAAGTGTCTGACCTAGGAAAGACCTGGGAAAACGGAGCCGAGATCAGATCCACTTGGACTGGAAAGTACCTTGAAGGCAAATTGCTATTCAGTTAATTGCAGGGCAGATATGTGAAGTAGGACTCTCTGCGTACACCGCCCATCTAATAGCCCTGTCACACTACGACGTTTCTCTCCAACGCGCGGCGACGTGTATCCTTTTTTGGCGAAACGTTGGGAAATGTCGGGAAATGTTAGAGGGACATTATGGGAACATTGGTACACGTCGGTACACTATCCTGGACATTGCAAGTCGCCGGGGGACGTCGGGGAGCGTAGGAGTTTGCTAGAGGTTTTTAGCATGTCAAAAAAATGTGACGACCGACAACGCGCGTGAATGTCTGGGTACTCATGTTCAGAAAATGTTAGGAGAACGTCAATACATGTGACAAGCGCGTTACAAGAACGCTGGTCGAACGTCGATGAATGTTGGCGATTTTTCGCAAAACTGTGTGTCTGTTTCTGTTTCTCTGTGTATTTGTGTGTGTCTGTGTGTGTGTGTGTATGTGTGTATGTGTGTGTATGTGTGTATGGATGTGTGTCTGTGTTTGTGTGTGTGTATGCATGTGTGCCAATGTGTATGTGTATGTGTGTCTATGTATGTGTATGTGTATGTGTGTATATGTGTGTGTATGTGTGGGTGTGTGTGTATATGTGTGTATATGTAGGTATGTGCATGTGTGTATGTTTATGTGTGTATGTGTGTATGGGTAGGTGTGTATGTGTGTATATGTGTGTGGGTGTGCATGTATGTGTATGTGTATGGGTGTATGTGTGTATGTGGGTATGGTGATGTGTGTATGTGTGTATGTGTATGTGGGTGGGTATGTGTGTATGTGTGTGTGGGTGTATGTGTGTATGGGTGGGTATGTGGGTATGTGTGTGTCTGGTGTGTGTGTATATGTGTGCATATGTATGTGTATGTGTATGTGGGTGTATGTCGCTGTATGTGGGTGTATGTGTGTATGTATGGGTATGCGTGTATGTGTGTGTCTATGTGTGTATGTGAGTGTATGTGTGTATGTGTATGCGGGTATATTTATGTGCATAAGTGGGTGTGTATGTGGGTGTATATGCATGTGTATGTATGCGTATGTATGTGTCATACACATACACACATATACACATACAAACATACACACATACACACATGCATACACCCATCCAGACATATATAGAGAGACACACATATACACACACATGTGCACACCCATACACTCACTTACCCACACATATGTACACATACACACATAAACATACACATATACACACACACATACATATACACATACAGACATACCCATACATACATACAATCACACACATACACGCACACATACATATACATATACACACATACACACATAAACAGACACACATATGCACACATCCATACACATGCACATATACATACATACACACATGTATACATGCACACACATACACACACATATACACACATACACATACCCACATACACACATACACACATACACACACCACCATACACACATACACACACCTACACACACATCCCCACACATACACACACATATACACACACATACACACATAAACAAACACACATAAACACACACATACACACATACAGACACAAGCGTTGAAACCCGTTGGCCGCGCGCTAATAACACGCTACTCACACGCTGCGCCAAAGTCCAATTTCCGCATATTTCCCCTAAAAGTTTAACGTTTCTCGACGCTTAAATTTTATTTTCAATGCTGACGTGTCGCCGATGAGAAACGTTGTAGTGTGAAAGGGCCATAAGACTTGAAATTTAATAGTGTTGGGTGTGTTACTCTAACTATCATCAATTACTTACTATGGGTAAATACTTGGTAGGTTCCCCTTCCTTTCCAAGGTGACTGGCCACTTACTCATCTTTGTCAGAGTGTGCCCTGATGAGCCACATCATCTTGCAGTTACACCTTCAAAGCTATTGATCTTCTAACTCATCTGCTGCTCCAGTCTTCATGCACTTGAAGGGGTGACATCCCCTGACCACACCAACAAAGTTGATGTGCACCGCACTTAGTTTAGGCCGACAATTGAGTCGGTATGGCCGCTGGTGTGCACTACCAACTTCTGGTCTTCCCATAAATGGGACTAGCCGCACGGCAGAGGGGGTTTTAAATCAGAGTTTACCTTTCTCCTAGATGAGCAGTCAGCCAAGATTGACGAGCCCCACCTGCCCGAAGCATCTGGTTTTGAGGCGCCCGAGATCCGCCTTTGCCCCTTCTCCCGTCAGTAGAAACAGTTTCGCCTCGTGAAGGCCGGGAGTTGGACTTGTTTGATACGCATGCCATGAGAAAGTACTTTATAGGTAGTGAGAGCTTATCCTCACTATCACTTCCGGCAATAATAACCTTGAAACCACTCTAACTATCATGTCAATTTATTGTATCTGACTTGTACTCACTAATCAGCAGGTAGATGCAATGAATTATGTCACCGATCTTCCACTCTATACATCTTATGATATGAATGCAGTTTACAGTTTAATTGGATCTATAATTATAGAACCAGGCTAGCTGCCGATGTATAGAGCACAGACGGACAGTGTCCACACAAGATGGGTGTATTTATGTGCTTTATAGTGCAGAAATTCCAGGTACTAAACCAAATTGGTGATGGTCTTAGTGCTGCCCCACAGGGAGACCAGGCCGCAAGCACCATGACTTGATATTCCACTCAGTCACATTATCCCGACACTGAGCCAAACAGTCCTTGCCCTATAATGATGTTGAGCATCTGGCTAGAACGCGACAAGTGTAAATGTCCACCACGTCCAGGCAGTCTTAAATACGGTGCTTGTGTCGGGGAGCCTAAGGAGTAGTGTAATGGATTGGCCGAACAATGAAAATAGGTGTGGCTTCGAATCATGGTCGAGACACAATATGTGACAAAGCCTGCGTGAGAATACATCCTGTTATTGAGGATGCGGTATTAAATACACAGTACTATTAAAATAGTATTATAACTATTCATCAGTATTTGATATCAAGAGAGCAGCAGCATACAACCAATAACAGTTGAATAGCAAGATACCGAACAGGAACTGTAAGTATAATGTGCACGGGAGACAATTCTTTGCAAGATAAACTCATTTAAGTGTTTTTTCTTAGATCTTGACCTATATTCAATTCAAGCACGAATCAGACGGCAGATTCCCATCACGCAATTACATAAACCATGTTCGTTAATCCATGGGTCTTTAAAATCAGTGATCTGTGTGATCGGAAACCACTAATACCCACCCAGATCAAATCCAAATGCCAACATGAGGGGGATGAAAACATTAAGAAACTTAAAGAAATTGAACTATCTGTGGGAAAGCCACCACAGACTTATGCAATAGGTTAGCGTGACCAATTGGTCTTTAGCCACTGCCATATTGCCCATTTGTGGCGTACACATACTTCTCGGCTCAAGGGGGAACCTCCCCCTGAATGTATTGGGTGTCACACCCCACTGACAATCAACCACATTTGACTAAGTTCTATTGATTTGTTGGCCCTGCACCAGCAATTTTACAATGCAGACAGTATGACCTTTTTACTAAAGTAAAACAGGAAAACATTTTAGCCTTTTTGAGGGCAGCTGGGGTGTACTAGGTATGCAGGTATAGCAATACCTCAGGGAGTTTGACGCCCCTGCCTTGCAGAGTTCTAAACCACTGCCTTGTGGTACAGGTCCTTGACAGAACCGAAGGCTAAGGGAGCAAACCCTAAACAGAAAACCATGTCACTGTGGCAGCATTAAGGGCGGTTGATGTATGGAACTCCCAACATCTCCCGACCAGCCACTGCAGGGACAAATAGTTTTGCGCCTGTCTTGACATGTTCTTGCCGGTGTGAAACCTCTATTTGCTCCCCGAGAGAGTGCCGCTGGTAACTTGCAAAAGCCAGCAGCACTTCAACACTTTTGCAGGCAGCTTTCATGAAATGACCGACTCATGGACACAACTCTCACAGCAGAGAGCTAAATGGAGAGCGGCAGTCAAGTAATGAAAGCAGTCTTTGTCGCATCGTGACCGACAGCATGATGATGATGATGATGATGGGTGTACCACCTCATATAGGTAATTAAATAATTCTATCAATTAGTAATACAACCTTTAATTTGTTTACAGGAATTTATTTCCCTTGGCCACAAATATATAATTGTCACTTCTTAAATGTAATGAGTGTCTATTGACACATAATTGATTGTATGCTTTTACCTGTAAACGCGATGGTCTGAATAAATGGCAGACAGTTCTTACCGTGAATATGGCCTATGCTGCTAACATGGCATAAAGAACCACCAATCAATCTATCTTCAAATCAGTTGGACTAGTTTATTTTAATACAATGTTACAGTTCGTGTAGGCGGTGCACTCTGTCAGGTCAGTCTCTAATGGCCCTGTCACATTGCGACGTTTCGGCCCAACGAGGGTCGACGCGGGCTGATGTGTTGCAATTTTGGGCGAAACGTCGGTACATCTCTGGTACGTTACCGGTACGTTACCGGGGCGTTTCCGGCGTGTTTCCGGCACGTCGGTACATAGCAACGTGTGAATGCAGATGTCGGCGGCCGTCGGCGCGCGTCGCTCCGCCGCGAAAGTTTTGTGCTTGCACAAAACTTTCGGCGCGGACCGACGCGCGCCGACGGGTTCGAGGGGCATTACGGACGCGTTACCAAGGCGTCGATACCTGTTGGCGGCGCGCCGGGTGAACGCTGGCAGACCGTTGATCAACGTCGGTTAACGTTGGCTTTTTTTCCCCCAAACTGCGACCGTTCCGTCGGCGCGTCTGCAAAGTCCCGCCAGCGGGTTCCCAGCGTGCCATCAGCGTGTTATCGGCGCGTTGTCGGCACTCCGCCAGCATTTTTCAGTGCGTTGGACGTGTTGCCGGCGTGCCTGGACGCGTTCGCGGCGGGTCTGGATGCGCTGCCGGCGCGTCCTGACGTGTTGGGGGCGGGTGTGTACGGGTCCACACAATACTAACACGATACCAATGCGCCGACAGCGCGCCGACAACACGCTAACAACACGCTGGGAACCCGCTGGCGGGACGTTGACACTTTCGTCCGCCGCGCGTCGAACCCCGTTGGCTGCGCGCTAATACCATGCTACTAACCCGTCCAGTTTTCTCCCAAAACGCCGAAAAGTTGGACGTTTCTTGACGGGTTGCAAATATTTTGTGCATTGCCGGCACGCCGGCAGAAACGTTGTAATGTGACAGGGGTATAATGGGGCTGTCACATTACGACGTTTCGGGCCAACGCGGCTCGACGCGTGCCGACGTGTTCGATTTTTGGGCGAAACGTCGGTACATGTCTGGGACGTTTCCGGCGCGTTTCTGGCGCGTTTCCAGCGCGTCGGTACATAGCAACGTGTGAATCTACACGTCGGCGGCCGTCGGCACGCGTCGGGTCGCGCCGATTGTTTTGTGCTTGCACAAAACTTTTGGCGCAAACCGACGCGCCCAGACGTGTTGGAGGGGACGTTATGGAAATGCTACCAACGCGTTGCCAACACGTCGAACCCGTTGGGGACGCGCCGGCGGAACGCTGGCAGGACATTGATCAAAGTCGGTTAACGTTGGCATTTGGGTAGGGCCGGCACAGCGCCAAGACCCGCCGCCAACGCGTCCAGGCGCACCGGCAACACGTCCAATGTGCGGAGAAACGCTGGCGGAGCGCCGACAACGCGCCGATAACACGCTGATGGCATGCTGGGAACCCGCTGGCGGGATGTTGATGCGCGTCGACAAACGCGGGAGTAAACTAGGTCAAGCGGGCTTCTTTTTTGTTTTTGCTACCGCTGCACGTCGACACACGTTCGCAGGGCGTTACTAACACGCTACTCACGCGCTGCGGTTTCGTCAAACTTTCTCCCAAGACGCCGAAAACTTGGACGTGTCCAGCGTGCTAGCAAATATTGTCCTCGTTGCCGGCACGCCGCACAACACGTTGCAATGTGCAGCAGGTAGTGGGTTTGATCCAAAACTGAATCAAAACAAATATTTGGAAATGCTATTCTGGTCGCTATCTAGCCAGCTGCTCGGAAGTATTTATAGGATAATTGCAAATAAATAGATTATCCGACAAATACAAATATTAGGGAATAGTGCCGGTATCATTGTGCCCTAGTGGGGAAGTACGAGATGAAGATGCCTTGAATGTTTACTATCAACATCGTTGGCCATTATCTGAACTATTACTATCCTTCTCCATGGTGCACAACATGAAATAAATGACCAGACGGGATGGCCGAACGGGTTTGAACCCTGGTCGAGTTAAACCAATGACATACAAATTGTATGTCTCACTTCCTAGCCATGCACTCTGCATTATTAGGATAGGGCAAGGACTGGTTTGCTCAGTGTCAGGATGATGTGTCTGAGTGGGATATCAGGTCATGCTGCTGAGGGCCTGGTCTCTGAGTGGGGCAGCACTATAAAATCGCCATGAGTGTGCGCTGTAGCAATTCCGTACCCATCCTGATATGACCTGAGGTGTTGCCAGGATATAAAACTACGACAACAAACAAACCAACCAGGAAATATAAATGAAATGCCCAGCACGGGCCGAATACTTAGTTCTTCACCTATATTCAATTTCCGCTCGCATTTGATGACAGATTGCAATTCCCATGGGTGACCTAGCCCATGCTAATCAATGCATGCATCTTTTCAGCCAGTTAGACTAATTTATATTAATAGTTTTTTTTAACGCGCGCCTTGAGGCGACCCACTGCTGCCACCACCCCATTGTCCCCCAGTCGCTCCTCCCGCCGCACACACCCACCACGCCCACGCACCCACCCCTCCCAGCCCTGCCTAAACCTAATTAGCTGTCAAGACTCTGATTCCAATCAGATCACACCGGTCAAGTGGTCACAAAAAGGTAATTGTATTGGTTGACGCCCGAGGGCGCCACCAATCAGTTGAGGAAGTGGGTCGATGTAGCGGCATCCGCCAGACGGAGCCCGGCTGCCTATTATAAGGTCACCAGCTTATCCCGGTACCCGCTAGAGGGCGCCATCTCCTCCTAACTCGCCTTGTTACGTAGACAGTGGGTGGGTGGTTGGTTGTTGTAGTTTTGACGTGCAGGCAATATTTAAGGTCATATCAGGACAGGTACTGACTTGTGACAGTGTGCACTCATGACGACTTTAGAGTGCTGCTGCACTAGGAAATTAAGCCGTGAGTATCAGGAACCAATATCCATACAGTCACACTGACACTGACACTGACACTGACACTGGCATTGACACTGACACTGACGCTGACACTGGTACGGACACTGACTCAGGTACGGACACGGACATGGACACGGACACGGACACGGACACGGACATAACCAGTCCTTGCCCTATCCTATTAATCTGAGCGCCAAGAAAAGGAAGTGACAAGAATCAATTATATAATTCATTGCTTTGACTCGCTGGGGAATTGAACTCCCGATCTCCAGCACGGGAGGCCTGCACTGTAGGGCGTAATCGAGTAATCGACTCTGGTCACCCGAGCCACTTTTTGGCGCATGCGCACATCCTGCAGACTCGGGTCGAATAACCGAATAAGCTTCTGCACGCTCGGGGTGGAAAAAATGGTGGCTTAATCTAAAACCTAATTATTTGTTTTAATAACCAATATAAGTACAGCAAAATAGGATTTAAAGTATTTTAGGATTGTATAAGCGGACAATCTGGGTTATTAAAAAAAAGGCATTTAAACAACGAAAAGGACTTGTAGTGGTAGCTACAGGTACCAGCTCAGGTGTGACGTAATCATTCCTAGCAAACCCCAGCAAAGAGGTGGGTTACTGGCGTCGGATCATTTTGCACACGGCACGTGTTTTTGTCGACTCCACTCGCGGTGTTCGATTTGAAATTCAGACGACTCAGGTGACCCGAGTCGCCCGGGTCGTGTTAATCGATTACGGCCCTACTGATTGTGTCACCCACCCGTTTTGTCACTGGTTGCACACCACATAAAACTGTGTGGTGGATTGGCTGTCAAAGGCACAGTTTGCCCTTAGTAAGTTTCGCCTTGTAGGTTTCAACCCAATGACATTATAGGTTGGAGGTATACCTGTGAACAGCATATAACGATGGGTATACCTATGCTGCCGAGAGGGCATAAAGAAAGCACCAACACAAGTTTGTTTTATTTAACAACGCCTCTAGAGCACATTGATTTTCATCATCGGCTATTGGAGGTCAAACAGATGGTTATTCTGACATGTTTTTGGAGGAAACCCGCTGCTGCCATATAGGGTACTCTTTCTGAGAAGCAACAATGGGTCTTTTGTATGCACTTTCCCTCAAACAGGATACCACATACCACAGCCTTTGATGAACCGGTTGTGGACCACTGGCTGGAATGGAAAATAGGCCAAACTGCAATTGTGTCCACTGAGCGCGATCGAACAAATGACCGACACCATCACCGATTGACCCGCTACGCTTGACTACGTCCCGTTTCCATAAAGAAACCACCAATCAATCAATCAATCGATGGTCCTGGACCCAGAGTGGTGCATAATGTTCGCCGTGTTACCGTTGTATATTCCGATCGTTTTAAGTCATTCTCATTCTCTGAGATAAAAATAGTTATATTATATTGATAATTACAATCCATTTCATCTTGGTTCGAAGCACCTTCGGTTTAAAATGACTACGCCAGGATATATTTGAATTGTAAACTTTGAACATTAATTTTGGCATGCTTTTAACAAATAAAAAATAAAAAATCGCCCCCCTTAGGCTTCCGCAAGAAGACTAAGAGGTTCTATTAAGTTGATGTAGTAAGCAGCAAATACGTAGTAAGTGCACCAGTATCTAAATTGGATATGTCGGGTCCAATTTAGATACGTACATTACTTTCAGACAAGTGATACTGTGATTGGACTATGCAACTTCAAAATCGCTTAACCTAATGTTATTGAGCTTCTCCAGTGTCTATACCGGTAGATGTGATGTCTAAAGGGCGCATTCCTTACACGTGGTATGCAGTATGCGAATCCGAATGCGACAAAAAATCGAAATGCCTTGAAGCCTATGGGCTACATTCCTTACATGCGGTATGTGGCATGTGGCATGCGGCATGCGTCAACTCGATCAGTCCCTGTAGCGATCGGTGCGGCATGCGGTATGGCACACGTGGTGTGCAAATAGAAACAGCAGTCGCACTTGTCCATTAGTTTTAGACGAGGAGAGGCGACTGAGCATTATGGAACAGTCACACACAAGGGTGCTGATGGGAAACATATGGTAGTGGTGGTGGTGGGGGTTCGGGTTGGTAAAAATGCTACCAGAGCCACACAAATATGAATACTTATCTATAATTTGGTAATTATAAAGGTAGGATCCCCAATGTGACATACTAAGAGGTACATACATATAAATGCAATATTAGGTCATATACAGTGCAGTATTGAGTATACTTGTTTATTTTATTTTTTAAATATAGCCATTCGTGTGCCGCATGCTGCATGCTGCATGCCACATGTAAGGAATCATGCCATTCGCATACCGCATACCGCATACCGCATACCGCATACCGCGTGTAAGGAATCCGCCCTTTAGACTTATGTGTGTATAAATGCGAGGAAGGGAACACTCCCTATAATGATCACCCATCTGTCATGGACTATTTATGGGTGACCCCTTTTCACAGTTGGGACAGGTGACTCCACCACCCCCAACCGCTACGAGTGCCGCAAATACTGTCACTCGGACAGTGGAATTATATATATATAATATATATATGAATATGTTGTTTTTTCCTCATAATATATTTCAATTCATTTTGCAGTGACATTACATTTAACTTGTTAACTCGGGTCAAAACCGTTAAACGTATTGTTAGCACACACACCCAGATACAGTATAACCCAGTTAAACCAAACTTGAAGGGACCCTAGAAATTTGTTTGGATTAACCGATCATTAGCCGTGTTTACACGGGCAATTGTGAAGCGAATTAGGCAAATCGATTTATATGAAGCGATCTAGTGGCGCATTTACACGGACCGAGTTTGAAAGTGTGTCGGTGCCGGGAACCAGGAGCTTTAGTGGTGAGCCTGTAGCCGGCGAGTACTGCTATTTGTTTAATTTACATTCGTCGATTCACAATATGAATAATGACGCCAATGTAGCGGCTATGTTAATATCGCTTGGAATTTAGGGTTAATTCAATTAAATTTCATTATTTGAGTATGTACTTCTGTTAAATATGATCGCATTCAATAGATTTTGGCCTAATCGGTCCCTAACACTGCCAGGCACCAGCGATAGTTACAGCTGAGCCTGTAGCCAGCGAGCACCGCTATTTTACACTATTGCCACCCGGGAACCGGCTGTATCGCTTCATCTATACTACCTGGCAAGCTGGTTTACATCTACCGATTTATATGAATCGATTCAGCCCTAAAATGCCTCAGCGTCGCATTTACACGACAAATGTAAATCGATCTAGGCAAGTAGTTTTTTATGAAGCGTTTTAACTCGCCCGTGTAAACACGGCTATTGGTATAAACAAGTTTGGGCTTTGAGTTTGACTTTGAGTAAGCGTGTATTGCACATGTAATGTACAATGTATGTGAACACTTTGATTATTGTTTTTTCTGTACGTACATTATGACCCCATTAAACCAAGCACGGTTAAAGCAAACGATCAGTTAATCCAAACGTGCTTCGGCGGCCTGGCAAAATACTACCATTTATCATATAAAAAAGTCAGTGGAGTCTCAAATGACCTTATAAACACATGAAAGTTTGGTTTACCCATGTGGGAGTGGCCTGGGTTCCGACAATTGTGTTTGCATTAACCGATAATTTGGATTAACCAACTTTGGTTTGACCAACTTCTTTATATGATAATTGGTAGTATTTTGACAGGCCGCCGAAAAAAGTTTGGATTAACCGATCGTTTCGTTTAACCGAGCTTGCTTTACCGGGGTTATACTGTATGTGAAAAAACAAAAAAATTAACATAGACTAACCAGACCAACCAACTATCTATCTGCTACTGAAATGCAGGCAATCAAATACATTATCAGTAACTACTGTGTGATAGGATAACACCAACACTACAGTTGGCCAGCATTGAAAACAAGCCTGAATACCCAGGCTTATATGATATGGACAGTATAAATACAGCCTCAATAAAAAAATGTAAAATATTTTTAAAAAGTGATATGCGTTATATGTCCTTGTTCTTTACCATAATAATATAGCTCAAGGGCATTAAGCACAACTAAATGTTATAGGCATGCATATGGAAGGACCTTGGACATATAGACTAAAATCGAGCTGAGGAAAGTGAGTATCGAAAACTTCATGACTTCTTCGGAATATTCAGATTTAAAGATAGGTGCAGCTTCCACGTTAAAGCCACGTCAGCACTTCCGAGATAATTACGATGCTAGTCAGGTTCTTCCATACTAATTAAATAAGGCTTCTTTGTAGGGTTTTATGGTCGTCAATTTGCAAACATCAAATATGCTTACGATGATGGTGTAGCTGAGTGTGATGAAAATGGGAAATATTGCACGAAGAGCAGAATTCCAACCGACACTTCTTGTAATTTCAGAGAGAGCAATGGCAGGGGTAATGGCTGTACAGTTCACGCACCTGTGTTGTTGTATACCATCTCATGATCCTGGCATGAGTGCGGCAGTACTATATATACAAGTCACCACGAATGGTTACTGTCACAAGTCGATACCCGTCCTGTTAATACCTGATATATTGCTGATATGTAAATCTCCATATCCCGGTGTCATGGTTGTACATATAACACATGTGTGTTGTTGTATACCGTCTTATGATCCTGGCATGAGTGCGGCAGTACTATATATGCAAGTCACCAGGAATGGTTACTGTCACAAGTCGATATCCGTCCTGTTAATACCTGATATATTGCTGATTTGTAAATCTCCATATCAAGGTGTCATGGATGTACATATAATGCATGTGTGTTGTTGTTTACCGTCTCATGATGATGGCACCACGGTTCTACAGTGGGGAAGTACTATATATATACAAATCACCAGGGGCCATATGCAGGAGTCGGTGATAGCGGCTTTTGGTGATACAGCCTATTACCGGTTAGCTATCTCCGACGTCGCAAACTGTGTCAAGTTGTATGCAGGAGCGCGTAACACTGTAATAGTAGCTAAACATGAATTTATTGATAGATTTGGCAAATCCCTCTGCATTTGTAGCCATATATTAGGCTCAAATCTATTCAATGCGACCATATTTAACAGAATTACATACGCAATAAGTGAAATTTTATCAATTTAACCCTAAAGTCAAAGCATTATTAAGGCTACCGCCGCATTGGCGGCGATATTAATATTTATATTTTCGAATCGACGAAGGTACAGTAAACAAACCCGTCGCTGCCGCCAGTATGGGAAGCGACGTCGATGCGGCGGTGGCGGCGATTTGTTTACTTTACGTTCGTCGATTCGAAAATATAAATATTAATATCGCCGCCGTTACGGCCGCAGCGTTAATATTGCTTCGAATTTAGGGTTAATTTGATAAAATTTCACTTATTGTGTATTTAATTCTGTTAAATATGATAGCATTGAATAGATATGGGCTTAACGTAACCCTAACACAAACCTTAAACGTGCTATGAAACGGTGTTAGTGTCGTGGACCTTAAACGTGTGGTGTTAGCGTAACACCGCCTCCCGCATACCGACTTTTCGGCACTAAACCAGAAATCCCTTTTAATCGCGTTTTTGCTCGCTATCACCGACTCCTGCATATGGCCCCAGGAATGGTTACTATCACAAGACGATACCCGCGCTGTTAATACCTGATATATTGCTGATATGGAAATCTCCATATAAAACAACTAGCTAACGTCCACTGTGTTAAAATTGCATAACCCGCTGGTTTGGGGATTCTCCATTGTATATAAATAAATGTATATATATGTGATGTATAAGCATTATACTAGTATAGATAATGGGAAGCTTTCACTCTGTATTATTATCCGAAGTCAGCTATTGTATTGCTCTTATTATTAATTGTTTATCGACCGAATGTGGCACCCCCTCTCCGCAAACGTGGTAACTTGTCTGCGCTGTTCCAGCCACCACCACCCCCTCCCTCCTCCCACCTACGAGATCATTAGACACTGAGACCACACCTGTTTCAGAAAGTACTGGGAACTGCTGGTATGAGAGGAGATATGCCTGACATCTGTTAATGATGTATGCGAACCTACACTGATGTGATCCTAGTGTATCTGTACGGGAAGGTGTTTGCATTACAACAGGTGCACGGCTATTATATTGCACTAAGGAGATGTATGTTATGCTGTTATATAAATAAATCTTATTCAACTTTAGTGACCATACACCCCCACCCTAGATAAAGGATTCACCTGGTACTCGCAGTACATGGGTGAAGACCAGCCTTATATAAAAACAGTCGAAAAACGGGTTAATGAAATGAGTCTTTATGAGAGCCTAATTTAACAATCTAAGAAGCAACATTTATTCTTTGTATATGTCTTCATATTTCCCCGCTACGTTTGAGTTGAAAAATATAATAAAACATCTGGTTTAATAAGATTTAAAAGTGAAATCGATGGCATTCTATGGCCGCCATCTTGTATTTTTGCATTCTCTCCCATTTCACCAACTCTGTGCATATATGGCTAGCCATTTGATACTGGAGCCACAGTTTCTAGTTCTATTTTCGCTCGTATTTACAGTACGGTGTCCTTCACCCGTGTACTAAAAGTACCGGGTGAATCGTTTATCTACCCCCACCCCCGCCCACCAACAGCCTCCAATGCAACCTAAACCATTTCCTACTCATTTCTACTTGTTCTGTCAAATGTTCATGTTTTCCGTGTGTCCAGACGGGATGGCCAAATGAGTTAGAGCCTCTGTCTCCCATCTTGGTTCCTAGTCTGGCGCTTGGCATTATTAGGATAGGGCAAGGACTGGTTTGCTCCGTGTCAGGATAATGTGACTGAGTGGGATATCAGGTCATGGTGCTGGCAGCCTGGTCTTCCAGTGGGGCAGCACTATAAAGTCACCCTGAGTGCACACCGTCACAAGTCGGTACCCATCCTGATATAACCTCAGATGTTGCAAGGACGTAAGACAACAACAATCAAACAAAACTGTTGTCCGTGCATATACTACAACAAGTCAATAACCAAGTAAGTGGCATTACAAGTTTAATTGATGTATTCAACAATTCTACTGCTGGCTTTCAGATCCATGCAGCAATGTTGTTCTTGATTGTCCATCGTTGGCGACGATGACAGCAACTCATTATTTGTTGTGGAACTCATCGATGACTGATGAGTCCAATTTGTGTTCGAAATGTTTTTTGTTGTTTGGTTTTTGGGGACTTTTCAGTCGCATTGGTGCGCTGAAGTCTGCAAATCTGCAGCACTGTATGGGCACCACTGACAGCTGTTCCATGTGCTCGGGAGTTGGCTTTCGATGGGTAGTGAGTGGTCCGTGCAGTGGCACTTTGGACATGCGTGTGTAGCTCCTGCCATAGGGTCTGGTATATATCAGAACGAAGGCGTATCTGGTCATGCTGAACTATGTCAAAACCTTAACACTGCTTAACACAAATAAAGAAAATTAGAAAAAGAACCATCAAAACCCCACACACATTTCACAACCTTTAAAAGAGTCGTACTCCTAAAATAATGTACCTCAGATCATTTTACTTACCGGTGTGGTGTACTCAGACGTGTCCCGTGCTCAGCCGTGTCCATGCGCGGATGTATTATTGTTTTTGTATCTCTATTTCCTACCGCAGGAATTCACCATACTTATATTTATCTTGTCTTGGGTGGGGAGAGGCCTTAGAGTATTTAGGCCACGGTTGTAGTGAACATCCAAATAAGTCTTACTGAAGTGTCTTCGCTGACAGCTTGAATGTGGATGGATTTTGACGCATGCACAGATGATACTGTTAGATTCTGATGCATGCGCAGAAGTGATGGACACAGCTGAGCACAGGACACGTCTGAGTACGCCACACTGGATCATGCATATTTTAATTACACTTTAAACTTCACACATTCATACAAACTTTCTGTAGATAACTATCTCATTCAAACTGTAAGGCCAGTGCTATGGCACTGAGAAATGACATATGACTACAACAATACATATATGCATACTGCAGGTTGTAGTATTATCGCATGAGTAGAGGGAGACGGCGATGGGAAAACGTAGCTAAATCTATGTGGTGGTGATATCGGAAATGGGGAGGGAACTGATTGTGTCAGTGTATGTGCATGAGACTATGATGTTGATTGCAGTGTATGAGTAGACGGGAACTAAACATAAAGAAAATAGATGCACAATTGATATCAACCTAGCGATATGATCCCCATACACTGGGTCGCCACGCTGCTTACAAGTTAGAGAAAGGAGAGTCGGAAGGAGGTACTGTCCATTGGTGCTGCCACCTGGTGTCTATCTATGGAACTACCCGCCTTATCCTGCCACGTCGCGGTGTTCCAACAGCCTCTGATGGCGCCATCTAGCGTAAAGTTGATTACATGTGCGTATTCTGTGATGGATCCATTGGCTCCAGCCAGGAGATAGTATTTCGCAACATTCGACATGGTTAACGTTTGTTATATCTGCCCCTTCTTGTCTAGTTCTCTGTTTGCAAATGTTAGACCGTTAATTGCAGATAATTATCAGCCGGCCTTGCTCTTTTAAACAGAAAAAGTTCTGGAGTCGAATTCTGGATGGACACTTGACTGCGTTATCGAGCCAATGTACAAATCTGTTATTAACTGGAAACTGTTTCATATATCACTGAGACGATCCTGTGGAATCTGCTTATTTATTTGGAAGATGTGGCTTTTCACTGGTGCCATTTGCGTTATTTCATATTCTACCATCAGTGGTATTCCATCATATGAGATAGGCTCTTAACAGACTGGGGAAGAGTCCGACTGCCTGTCTCGCTGCTCACAACAATTACACGTTATAGTTTACTAAAAACAAAATACAAGAATGAATGTGTGTGTAAATGATTCGAATGCGGCAAGAGCAAGGCAAATACTGGAGAATCAAGTGAACAAAACATTGTAGTAGTTGTCTAGCTATACAAACACACAGTAAACTGATTAGCTATATGTGGATAGTGATAAACCCGTTATCGCGAGTAATATGCTCTGCAGTGCCTCCCCCCCCCTCTACCCCCCTCCTATCCATGGGAGGAGGGGGGGGATGCACCGCTCCACACCCTGCGAGGGACTTGACAGAACACTCGGTCAGAAGTTTATATATATATATATATATGTCTATATATATATGTCTATATATATATTATATATATATATTTATATATAATCCCATTATATATAAATATATATATATATATATCTAATAAGATACTATATTATAACATCAATATATATAAGAGCTATCAGTACATACCAGTCTACATGAGGGTAGTAGAAGGATTAAATCATAGCATTGTGTGTGTGTAACAGTACAAAATCATATAATCCCTGCCTTGAAGGCCGCTTACTGATTAGTCAGTTTGAGAACTAATCATGGAGTTAATATCGTTGAATTGGCTTGCTTACTAGACGTCGATGGGCAGTGTGGGATTATGCAGAGGTGAAATGGCTAATTGTTAGGAAGATGGACTTAGGCTAATTGTTGGATGATCGTCATCCTTATAAGAACCAGCGACCTCATGGAGCCAGCTTCGCACCAGAATTACCCCCTCCCCCTACCCTACACCCATTCACCAAGAGCGCAAGCCTCAAGTGAAACCAGGTGACCCAGTTCAGTGTCCAGGCATATATTTACTGTGCACTCTAGATGCAGCCAAAGGCCTGCGGTCTGTGATGGCCCTGTCACACTACGACGCTTCTCGCCGGCGACCCGTCAACGTGTGGTGTTTTGGGGCGATATTTGGTGAAATATCAAGAAGCGCTGGTGGCGCGTTATGGGCGCGTCGGTACACGTCGGTACACTATGTTTGACGTTGACGGTCGGCGGCGAAAGTCGGCGTGCAGTATTGGTTGCTGAGTGTTTTGAACATGTCAAAAACCACCAGCGACCGGCAACGCACGGGACTAAATGGGTAAGAACGCTAGGCGGACGTTAGGCATGCGACGCGCTGCGTTGGACGCGCCGGAATAACGTTATGGGAACGCTAGGAAGACAGCGCACGCACGGGAGGGTCGTTGCTCACACGTTGCTGTGTGTGTGTCTCTGTGTGTGTTTCTGGGTGTGTCTGTGTGTGTCTCTGTGTGTGTCTCTGTCTGTGTCTCTGTGTCTGTCTCTGTATGTGTCTCTGTGTTTATGTTTATGTATCTGTATGTCTATGTATGTGTATATGTATGTGTCTCTGTGTGTGTCTCTGTGTGTGTCTCTGTGTATGTATATGTATGTGTCTCTGTGTCTATGTGTATGTATATGTATGTGTCTATGTATGTGTCTATGTGTGTGTATATGGGTGTGTCTCTGTGTGTGTCTATGTATGTGTCTATGTGTATATGTGTATGTCTTTGTATATGTATATGTGTGTGTCTATGTGTGTGTCTCTGTGTGTGTATATGTGTGTGTCTCTGTATGTGTCTCTGTGTCTGTCTATGTATGTGTATATGTGTATATGCGTATGTATATGTATGTATATGTATGTGTCTCTGTGTGTGTATATGTGTGCATCTATGTATGTGTACATGTGTCTGTTTATGTATGTGTCTGTGTGTCTCTGTGTATGTCTCTGTATGTGGCTTTGTGTGTGTGTATATGTGTGTGTATATGTGTGTGTCTCTGTGTGTGTCTCTGTATGTGTATGGGTGTCTCTGTGTATGTATATGTATCTGTCTATGTGTGTGTCTATGTGTGTGTATCTGGTTGTGTGTGTGTGTCTCTGTATGTGTCTATGTGTCTGTCTCTGTATGTGTCTATGTGTCTCTGTGTATGTATATGTATGTGTCTCTGTATGTGTATGTGTGTGTGTCTCTGTTTGTGTATATGTGTGTGTCTCTGTATGTGTCTCTGTGTCTCTGTGTATGTCTCTGTATCTGTCTATGTGTGTGTCTCTGTGTGTGTCTCTGTCTGTGTCTCTGTGTATGTATATGTATGTGTATATGTATGTGTTTCTGTCTGTGTCTCTTTATGTGTCTATATGTGTGTCTCTGTCTGTGTCTATGTATGTGTCTCTGTGTGTGTCTCTGGGTATGTGTGTGTATCTGTGTCTCGGTGTGTGTCTCTGTGTGTCTGAGTCTCTGTGGGTATCTCTGTGTCTCGGTGTGTGTCTCTGTGTATCTGTGTGTGTCTATGTCTCTGTGTCTCAGAGAGAGAGAGAAACAGAGACAGAGACACAGACATAGACACACACACAGACACATACATAGACACACACAGAGACACATACAGATACACATACATAGACATACACAGAGACACAGAGACACATACATAGACAGACACAGAGACACACACAGAGACACACACAGAGACACACACAGATACACCCAAATACACACACAGAGACACACACATAGACACACACAGAGACACAGACAGAGGCAGAGACACATACAGAGACACATACAGAGACACCGACAGAGACACAGACACATAGACACAGACAGAGACACAGACAGAGACCCATACAGAGACACATACACAGAGACACAGACAGAGACACATACACAGAGACACAGACAGAGACACAGACACAGAGACACAGACAGAGACACAGACACAGCGCGCCGATATACATTACCACAACGTTGGCCGCGCGCTACCAACACGCTGACCGAACGCTGTCATACCGCTGACGACACGCCGCGCGCGCCATCCAGTCGCGGCGCCAAAACGAGACATCGCATTTGTTTTTGTTTTTCCTACGCGTCGACAAGCGTTGCCCGCGCGCTACCAACACGCTACTGAAACGCTCCGCCAACGTCCAATTACACCATATTTCCCCTAAATCTTTAACGTTTCTCGACGCGCAAGATAGTACTTTCAACGCTGACGGGTCGCCGAGAGAAGCGTCGTAGTGTGACAGGGCCATGAGTATCAAACTACATCTGGTGAAGAGCTAAATAGCTTAGTAAACACATATTTTAACCAGCTGCTTTAAGACAAACAAATCTGTTATTTTATCATTATTTAGCTCCCGAATTCCAGCCACTTTGATGCTCGAACAGATTCCGCGAATCAGTAAGAGGTTTTCCATTGAAGTGTTTATTTTGTTGTTTCGTTGTCTTGTCATTCTGCGCATGATCAGGGTTGTAAATAAAAGGTTATATACATGAGATATCACATGTTGTGGAAACCTGTACAGATTCACAATTGGGAAATCAGATTTCACTCCTGATATGACCTTATATTTTGCCTGGACATACAACTTCAACAGCCAACCAACCAGATCACCCATGATCCCTCCAACTTTTCAGCGGCGGCGCAACATATTGGTAGCGGGCGGCCAACGTGTATCGACGCATGGGGGGAAACAAACAAAAAAAGGTGGCGCTGTCCTGATATGATCATGGATGTAGCTTGGACGTAATGGCCCTGTCACACTACGACGTGACTATGTCAGCGTAGGCACAACGTGAAAATAATGATATTACGTTGACGTTATGGGCGTAATATGCAAATTGTGGACGTGAGCGTAACGTGAAAGTAACGTCGGTGTAGGTCGTGACCTTAGCTGTAACGTGACAACGTTAGGGGGGAGGGGTAATTGGCGACGTGACCGGGCGTTAGTGTAACGTGAGCGTAACGTCGCCGTAACGGGTGCGACGTGGACGTAACGTGACCGTAACGCCACCGTAACGTGACCGTAACGTGACCGTAACGTGACCGTAACGTGACCGTAACGTGACCGTAACCGTGACCGTAACGTGACCGTAACGTGACCGTAACGTGACCGTAACGTGACGTAACGTGACCGTAACGTGCAAAACGCTGCCCACACGTTGCTCCCACCCGGGCCGTCGGTCTGACGTGACATAACGTGACTCTAACGTCATTTACGTTGCTATAACGATCGCGGAACGTCAACCTAACGTCATTGTCACGTCATCCCAACGTAACGGCTTCACGTTGAGATACGTCGAAAGTTTTGAACAGGTTCAAAACCTTGACGCGCGCCGACGTAACACGACGTAACATGACGTAGCTCGACGTCACTCTAACGTCATTATGACGTCATCATAACGTGACCCAACGTACGGCAACGTAATGACGAAAAATCATCACGTTAGGCTCACGTTGGCTCGTTACGTCGTAGTGTGACAGGGGTATAAAACAACAAAGCAACAGTTTGGCGCAACTTGGGGGAATGACCCGCACGCGCGTGCGGCGTGTGCCTAGCGTTCGCATAATGTTATTCCAGCGATGGTACCATGCTTCTGAGGTCCCCATAACGTTTGCGCCTGCGCGTCGTCGCGCGTCGTTGAACGTCGAAAGTTTTGTGCAAGCACAAAACTTTCGACGTGTCACGATGCGCGCCGGCGTTCCTCGGCGACCGTCACCATCCATCAACACGTACCGACGTGTACTGACGCGCGCCTAACGCGCGTGTAACGCTTCCAGACGTCTCCCGATGTTTCAGCACAAAGTGACACACATAGACACGTGTTGGAGAGAAGCGTCGTAATGTGGCAGCCTCATAACCGAATGACTAGGTGGATCTTGTCCCTGTGGTCTGAGAGGAACAGAGGTTATGGGTTCGCTCTCCCGTCCATTCAACGCAACCATTTACGTAGTTGATACTAGTGTTGCGGGGGTGATACAAATGGGAAAGATTGTGCCTAGTGCCGGACTCGAGCCCACATCTCTTTGCATTCCGGGCCAGTGTGTTAAGTATTACACCATCTAGGCTCCGTGATATCACCATACTGCCCAATACTTACCCTATAGGTCATTGCAGACGACTACACTAGTAAGCCTGGTATTTGTATTCGAGAGAATAGTGAGTTTGTTGTTGTTTTACCTCCTAACAACATCTAAGGTAATATCAGGATGGGTACCACCTTGTGACAGTTTGCTAATAATGCAAAGCCCCAGGCTAGGAAGCAACAAGTATCAATTTTTACATCATTGGTTTGACTCGACCAGGGTTCGAAGCCATGACCCCACAATCTACCAACACAGGAGGCGGATGCTCTAACTTATTCTGCCATACCGTCTGGTATATATATACTTCTTCGCTCAGAATCAAGATAACATGATTAACTCCAGGGGAGTCACACAACTATTACTCTCTAGCGGCGAAAACAAGTCATTAGACTTAACCGTTATGGGCAGCATAAATACACCCATCACAAAAGTAAGGAAGAACAATAGATAATGTGAGTGGGTGGGGTATTGTCTCAAGGTGTCAATGCCACTGTCTGTATATTTGTTGGTTTATATACTAGGAACATCTAAGGCCATATCATGATGCGCACTGACTTGTGACATATCACCCTCGCTATCATATTATCCCACGCTATCATATTACCTTGATGCTGTGCTAACCGGTAGTTGTCCAGGTCCTGGGAATGCCGAACAACAGGCCATGTAGTGACGCGTACCTACCAATGTGTTACGTCATTGGTTTGACTGAACAAAGGAGTCGGAATCCCGACCTGCCGGACAGGAAGCCTGCATTCTCCCGAGTCGGCCACCGCGTATTGGGGAGGAGGGGGGCATTATTCATTCGCAGACAATGCAACGCGTCAGAAGTCGGTTAAATCAGATGGTGCTATAAACGAAGCCCTGAAAGATCTCACCGTTCACTCCCATATCATTTAAGGAGTTAGATTGACTATAATATTGTAAAATATTCCGATAATGATGCATTGGTGGGGAAATGCAAATGTTCTATTTGTGAAACAGGTATACATGGCCAGGTGCATGGATGTGTTTATGTAGTTGCTGGTGGTGCTTGATTGAAAGGTAAATAGACATTGTGGTGCTAGTAAGATAGTGGGTAAGGGGCACTGAGAGCCCTACACACTACCCCTCCCCCCTCTTCTAGTCAGGATCACCTCATGCATCCTGAAGGCAGGTGGTGGCCACGGGTGCCACACAGCTTGGTGGTGGTGGTGGGCAGATCACTGTAACCATGGTGACCAGGAATGCTTGTTTCTCATTGGTGGAGCTGGAAATGCTTGTTTCTCATTGAGAGAATGGGGTGGGGTGATACACTCTACTGGATCCATGTACCATATAAATAATAAACCTAAGGGCTTGACTCTCTCTCTTCTTTCACCGTTTATACTCTTTCTTTCTCTTTGGCTGTATTGATTTCACTATAGCCTGATTTCACTATAGCCTTAGAATATCATGGGTTTGAATCCAAACACTGCTGACAGCTGTATAAAGGCGCACACACTTGTGGTGCAGTATTGGCTAATTTATTTCTTTTCTTTAAGGATTGTGATTTGAGTGGGTAATTAGTTGGTTCAATGTGATGGTGGTGTCCCATGTAAACACTATGGCGCCCCCAAACTCTATCTCTGCCCCATACAGATGGAGATAACCTCGATTATGGCAGTGACTGTGGAGAAGAGCAGCAGGATCTTACCCTCTACAGGATGGAGGGTGGGGCTGTACCTGGACTGTGTGTTTGTTTGGTGTTGTTTTACTTCCTAGCACCATCTAAGGTCATATCAGGATGTATACCAACATGTGACAGTGCGCACTCATGGATACTTTATAGTGCTGCCCCACAATTTGGCTTTGCGTCACCTTGTCACCACCAGGCAGCGGACAGGTCACACCTGCCGGATGTCTACGTCAACCTACCTGCTATGTAAACACACGGCCACCCTAGACTGCCACCCTGCTCGTGGAGGAAGGGCATCCACACACAATCACATCACACAATCACTACACACACTCACAACACACAATCCCCACACACACTCACCGCACACAATCACCACACACAATCACTGCACACAATCACCACACACAATCACTGCACACAATCACCACACACAATCACTGCACACAATCACCACACACAATCACCTCACACACTCACAACACACAATCACCACACACAATCACCATGCACACTCACCACACACAATCACCACACACAATCACCACACACAATCACCAAATACAATCACCACATACACTCACCACATACTATCATCACACAGAATCACTGCACACAATCACCATACACAATCACCACACACAATTACTACGCACAATCACCACACTATCACCACACATAATCAATGCACACAATCACCACATGAGATTACACCACACAATCATTGCACCCAATAATCAACCATAATGACGACACACAATCACGACACACAATCACTACACACAATCACCACACCCAATCACTGCACCCAATGACCACATGCCATCACCACACCCAACCACCGCATACAATCACCACATACAATCACCACACACAATCACCACACACAATCACCACACCCAATAACCACACACAATCACCACACACAATCACCACACACACTCACTGCACACAATCACCACACACGATCACCACCCATACTCAATGCACACAATCACCACACACTATCACCACACACAATCACCCCACCCAATCACGGCACCAACTCATGGCACCCACTCACCCACACAATTACTGTACCAAATCACCACACATAATCACCGCACACAATCATGGCACCCAATCACCACACACACTCACCTGCATAATATAGACAGCGATCAGTGATGACTTCGAAATACATTCGCCTGGTCCTCATCACATTGCAGGTCATGGCTTGTATCTGTAATTGCAATCCTACAAGAAATCTACTTATCTAAACATCGCTAACATACAATAATGTCATGCATAACCATTATACAAGTATAATTAATAGGAACCTTTCATTCCTTCATTATCCTAACTCATCCGTTGTACTGCTCTTACAATTACTTGTTCATTGACTATGCAACAACCCCGAGTGTGGAGCCCCCGGTCTGCAAACGAAGTTAACCTCTAGACACTTTTTTTTTGTAAGCCCATTCTTATTGTTGTTACTTTACTCATATTTATAATTAATGATATACCTTATCATTGGACTATACACATTCAGTTGAAATAATATAGGATTGCGGGGTAACTTTGGGAGCAAGGATAGCTTTTGTATGGACTTACCAATTATTGTAATGTTCATTGCTCTCTGCGATGCAGTAATATTGACAAATGAATAACAATCAGAAAAGCTGATGATGTCATGGCATCTTGATTCTAAATATACACACATGTAGCAATTACTAATTAACTTTATTACCCTAGGAATAGCTGGGTATAAATCAAGCATTAAGTCCTTTTAGAATGATCGAGAAATATATATGCAGAATTTGATAAGTTTGCAGGCATGAACTTACAAATGAGGCCTGTATATAAAGAAATCTGGAGTACTACATTTTGCTGTTCATTTGATGAACCAGCAGAGATGATGAAAACATGAATAAAATAAGAGGCTAACACTGACTTGCAAAATAACTGAGAGCTATTGTAAGTATACTTAAAGTTGCATAGTCTGATGGTTTTGAATTTCTGTATTTTTTGTTAGATAAATATATTAGATCGATGACTAGTATCTACTTTACATTAGGTCAAAGTTACTTTTATTATAAATGGTAAACGTTTGAGATATTTTGAGTGCAAAAATGGAAAATTAGTTTTGGCAAGCTTGCCAAAACTCTGACACCATAGATTTCTGCAGTAACAGGTTCTGTTAAATTGATTCAGTATTGCCTTCTACGCAGAAACAAATGCTTAAGAAGTGCATCAGTATCTAAGTTAGATATGTAAAATCAAATCTAGATAATTGGATCTGTTTTGAAAATTTGATATTTCATCAGATGAGGCAGTTTTAAATAACCTAGGCCTAAGTAGAAGTAAATATGTTGGCAGGAAATGTGTAGACAATGTCACACTTCCATATATATATACATATGTATATGTATGTACATATATATTACTCATATATCCTGATAAATAAGTAAATATATATTTTTTCTATATACAAGTGTACTACTGTCTACCTGTATAGATAAACCACACACAAATAGAAGATATGTTCCTCAGCGGCGAAAGGACATATCTATTCACCTGAAATATAAAAACAGAGCAACAAATAGGAAAGGCCACACATTGCTTGTGCGAATCTCTCATGCGTGACATATGCTTACTTTTGGGGCTTAGTTTCAGAACGCGCCCTCCTGCGTCGGACCCCCTTCACGTACTCAGTCACGTGTCACGAGAACGCCCATGTCACGTGACTGCGCTGCAGCAGGTATAACCAGGAGGAGCCGCCTCAGTGTCGTCGTCATGGATACCATTATCGTCGGGTGTGTAATCTTCCTCCATGCTGCTGTCATGGTGACGTCAGGTGAGTAGGTGCTAGGATAGCTGGTCGGGTAGTAAAAGTGAGTAAAGGTGAGCTTCCATTGACGTGTGTAGTGTCTGACACTTGATATGGGAATGGTGCGATAGATAAGCTGGATCTGGTGAAGTGGAGTTGAGACATTGGGGGTGTCAGTTACACTGTGTTAAAGCGCCATAGTCCGAGGAAAACATACGCTCTTTAAAAGCAAACATTTACTTAGATTTGATCCTACATCTGAAACTTCGATAGTCGTAAGGGATTTCTTGCTGCATAGATATGAATAATTTACCAATTTAATGTTGTTTGTTGTTGTTTTACGTACTAGCAACATATAAGGTCATATCAGGAAGGGGACTGACTTGTGACAGTGCACACTCATTGTGACTTTATAGTGCTGCCCCACTGGAATACCAGGCTGCCAGCACCATGACCTGTTATCCCACTCAGTCATATTATCCTAACACTGAGCCAACCAGTCCCTGTCCTATCCTAATAATGCCAAGCGCCAGGCTAGGAAGCAACAAGTATCAATTTTAAAGTCATTGGTTTGACTCGACCAGGGTTCAAAACCATGACCCCACGATCTACCAACACGGGAGACGGACGCTCTTACTCATTCGGCCATCCTGTCTGGTCCACCAATTGAATAGACAATGGTATTGCTGGAGCCTAGTGTGTTAGCATTTTGATGTGCTTGTCAACACTAATTTGGCATGATTTCACCTCAAATATCTCCAAAGTTAGCCATTTAAAATAAAAGTTACTTCAATCTAAAGCATAGGTGATAATAACGATCAGTATACTGTCATAATCTCAGCAAATAGCAGAAATTCAAACCCATCTGGTTATGCAACCTTAGGTAGTGCCGGAGGTCCTCCTGTACATCAATAGTATAATATTTAGTTTACCATGGTGATGGACAATATCGCATAGTTCTATGAAAACATCCAGTTAAAAATAGACAGACCACTTACCTACATATCCAACAATGTAGGCTTCGTGTGTAGAAGGTTGAGTAATCCAATCCCAACCAAGTTAAACCAATTACTTCCTAAATTGATACGCGTCGCTACCTACCCTGGCATTTAGGATCAATAGGATAGAGCAATGACCAATTAATTCAGTTTCAGGATAATGGAGCTTAGTGGGATATAAGGCCACGGTGCCTACTCTGACAGGGGACCAGCACTATGAAATTGTCCTGAGTGTCTATTGCCACAAGGTGCTGCCCGATCTGATATGATCTTAGATGTTGCTAGGATATAAAACCCCAACGACCTTCAAATTAAGTGCTGGTTTTGTCGACGTAATATTTCAATACACACTTGTTGAGACACATTCCTATATGTAGACCTGAACCAGAGAGCATGTATACATACACGCTCTCTGCCTGAACCCACCTTGAGATGATACCTATGTCAAATCGAAGCTACAACGAACATCCACCTGCATTTAGGACCGGGACATGTGCTTAGTAAAGAAACAGCTTCACTCAGAAAAATGTTAAAAATATGAATTCCAGAATGAGTTCGCTGAGTAGATAACAAATCAGTCGTGGTTTGAATACGAAACTCTCAATTAGAAGTCTCCTAGAGTGGTTAACACGATGATTAAACGTTATGATTACCCAGAAAATGCACAATCAATCATATCATCACCCATCGAAGAGAAAGCAGGCATTGGAGAACTAGTTATAAGCAACATGTAATTAGGTAAACACAGAGATCCAAGGAATACATGTGCAACCCTTTCTAGGTGTGCATACAGAATATACAAAAGGAGACTTATGATTTTTAGCAGCGCTTCTGATTGGGATTAAGTACAGTGCCCCATTGTGTACTGTACAATAACCGTGTATATCCAACATGGTGATAATGTGAATATGCATGAATCCATTTGATATCACTTCCTAAAATTACAACTTCAATTAAATTCCAAATATCGCTTACACTCATAACTATATCTATATATTTATTGATTAATATATAATGTAGCCAGTCTCAAAATGTGATAAGTAATTTGGGACAAAGCTTTGTTCATTGTAATGATCAACATACTATCTGCTTATGCATTGCCTCAGGATAAACTGATTTATGGTGTTTCATAATCCCAATAGAATACATATTGATTTGAAGCAAATGTCCTTGTGTTTTCAGTGTAACTGTTTCTGTGCTGTTTTGTGTCAATCGTTACAATGGACACACAAACGACGACTTATCACCTTTTGAGACAGGCTCATATATATATTGTATATATAATCTATATATAATATATATATATATATATATATAGTGTTCTCATTGCAAAATTCGGCCTGTTCTGGGTGTGGTTGATCTGTCTGACTGTGTGCACAATCTAAAGCCTCCACCCCAACATCCAGCGCCCTTCACCCCCCGTCGCCATCTCCCATTCCCCCGAAACCTCCCCCCACCCCCCGCCTGAGAGCTCTGACCGTGTGCAGTTATATACACACAGAGACCGTCGGAGCGAGCAAACACAGACTCCCTTTCGGCTTGAACCGCAGAATCTGGCTCATCATAAGGGAGACCCTGTCACGTTCAGATGCGTAGACACACCTGATGAGCGTGGCCTAGTTCCACTCATTCAATGTTGAACTTACTGTTGCATAGTCCAATGGTTTAGAGTTTCTGTCATTTTTCTGAGATTAATATATTACTTTTATTGCCATAATCTACCTTACTTTAGTCAGTAATTTGTTTATTTTAAATGTCTAGGTTCTGAGATATTTGAAGTGTAAACATGCGAAATCAATTTTGCCAAGCATACCGAAACTCTGACAACATAGGCTTCTGCAGTAACAGCTTCTATTAGATCGTGCTTCTGTATAATGACAATTGTTTAATAAATGCACCAGTATGTAAATCCGGTATGAACAATCAAATCTAAATAATTGTTTTGGTTTTAGAATGTAGGGGCCCGTCACCAGATGTAAATGTTCACCAGTCATGGTAGTGAATCCAAATGACCTCCATACTTAGCCCGATAATTAAATCAAATAGATTCCTGGTAAATACACAAAATAAACATTGTCAGACCACATACCTGCACCAAGTAGAAATCAGTCGGTCCATCCTGTCAGATGTTTGGTTACACAGGTAGGAATGATGTCCTTGAGAGGCATAGAGCAACACAGATATGACATAAGCTCTGACATGGCAACAACTTTCTGGGTGCAGATTAGCCCCTTTCAGATTGGTATTAATCTAATCCCATTTGGAGTCTTATTTTCCTTTTCTACAATTATTTCTCTTTATGATCTGAGAATAGTTCCGTAGCTAATAATGAAATGAATTAGTGCGTGTGAAATCTCAAAGATCTGATATGAATTCAAATCTCAAAGATCTGATATGCTTCTGCATATATATGAGTCAGACTCACACAAATAGGCCAATTGGGGAAAGTTGTTGGCATCGAGCATTGGATGTTGACATCGATCAGTGTAATTATAGTTTAGCATTGACATAGGTGTTGGAAAGTCCTTAAATTTATCCTGAATGTAAATGTAGAGAAAATACAACAACCTTATTTGTTTCTAAGATAATTTAATATAAAACAAAGAAATGCTCAACATCTGTTAAAGTTGTTGGCGTCAAGCATTGGATGTTGGTGTCGATCGGTATAATTATAGTTTAGCATTGACATAGGTGTTGGAAAGTCCTTAAATTTATCCTGAATGTAAAGATAGAGAAAATACAACAACCTGATTTGTTTCTAGGATAATTTAATATGAAACAAAGAAATGCACTACACTTTAACAATTGTGATGCCGACATCTTAAATTGACCATCAATTGGACCATTTTCGCGAGGCTGACTCATATATAGTCTGTTTCGTCAACATCATCAATCTCTTTACGATCAGGTTCGTTGAGGTACCACATATAACACCCAGATTGACCGGTTTTCCTTGTTTTCCACTGCTATCTAGCATGTCTAGGACTTCCAGACTCCAGTCCTGTCCATTTACTGATGTCGCGTTCACACCTTTTCCTTATTTTCTTCCGAATCAGTGGAGCATATTTTATATTCCTTCTTAACTTATTGACCAGACGGGATGGCCGAATGAATTGAGCGTCTGTCTCGGGTGTTGGTATATTGTGGGATTCGAACCCTGGTCGAGTTAAACCAATGACTTAAAAATGGATACTTCTCGCTTCCTATCCAGGTGGTTGGCATTATTAGGATAGGACGAGCATTGGTTGGCTCATTGTCAGAATAATATGACTGAGTGGAATATCAGGTTATGGTGTTGATGGTCTGGGCTCCCAGTGAGGCAGCACTATTAAATCGACATAAGTGGGCACACACTCTCCGAAGTCGGTCACCGTCCTCACATGACCTGAGATGTTTCCAGGACGTAACACTCCAATACCCAACCTTATTTTCTTCACTATTTTAAACCTTGCAATGTGATTTCAGCTAGTCCTGAGGAGTGACAATTTCACCTTGGTCTGCATCTCCAGAGTCGGCCTATTTGAAAGCAATCCAGTCAATCATTCGGACGACTACCTAAACCAAGATATGTGCAGAATCATGTATTTTGAATCATGTCACGAAATTCACTCATTCAATCTCCGTCTGTAATAGACCCGTAGTCTTCTGTCACTGTTTTAATGGTGCCTGCATGTTCCGTTAGCTCCAGTGACTGCGCGCCTTGTAGGAGGGGTGAACGACCGAGAGGGTCGTGTCGAGGTTCTCCACCAGGGGGCGTGGAACACCGTGTGTAGCGCATATTGGTCCGACCAGAACGCCAGGGTCCTCTGCACACAATTAGGCTTCAAGTAAGTTAATATTTCATGATCCGATGGCTTAAATTATTTCACATTAAAGTCCGTAGTCCGGTGGTTTTGAGTTGCTGTCATTTTCTGAGATGACTATAATTGGTTTATCATTATAAATATAATATATCCTAGTTTAGTTTTAAATAAATAGTATTCTACATAGCTAACTTCTGAGATATTTGTAGTGGAAAGGAACACGATTAATTTTGGCAAGCATGCCACATCTCTGACACCGTAGGCTTCTGGAGTATCAGGGTCTATTAAATTGACTCAGTATTCCGTTCTCTGTCGAGATAAATGTTTAATAACTGCAGCAGTATCAAATTCAAAGTTAGAAAATTATGTAGAATCAACATTAATCTAGATCACTGCATTGGTTTTGAAAATTGGATATTTTCATCGGACCATGCAGCTTCAACAACAACACCATCAAGGATTCGTCCTAAGTAAGTTTCACTTTAAGAACGGATAGTCGGTGGATATATTACTTTAGCAGTACCAAACAAGGTTACTTCAGCACCGACAGTACCTTTTCTAATAATGTTCAGAGCGCATTTGCAAAAAATACCTCAGCGTGTCCCTCTCACTTCAGGCCTGATGCCAGAACCTTCTTCGGCCCATCGCCGTATGGACCCGGTGCCGGGGCCTTCTGGTCGGATAATGTCAACTGTACCGGAAGTGAGCTGACCTTGCAGGACTGCGCACGCAATCCGTCCATCGCAGCGCCGTGCAGTCACTATGACGACGTGGGTGTCGTCTGCCTCGGTGACCGGTTGGTGGCGCAGCAGCCTGGTGCCCGGTCCATTCCACGCCCGTCGGCTGTCCCTCAATGTGTGTGGTACTGCAGCAATCATCGGTAATCAGTTTGGGAGGGTTTGGCCATTTGTACAAGGTCCGTTTCAAGCAATGCACGGACATGGGTGTGATCCTCGGTTAGGTCAAAGCAAGGAACCAATAACACTAAGACGGCTCGCTCACCCTGTATTTTGTAATCAACAGAACAGCGAGCGCACCAGGTGGTGGGTTTGATCATTTTGATAGCATTGGATTGTCAGAAGAAACCCTGCTGTCACTTGGTAGGTGTGTGGTGGGGGTTTAGCCTTTAGGGATGTGGTGGTGGTGTAGATATGTGTGTTAGTGGTGTAGGTGCGTGGTGGGTGGATGTGTGGGGGGTGTGAGTGTGTGATGTGTGTTGTGGGGGTGTATTTGTGTGGTTGAGGTGTAGGTGTGTGTGGTAAGGGTGTAGGTGTGCACAGTAGTGTAGGTGTGGTGTGTCTGTGGTGGGAGTGTACTTGTGTGGTGGGAGGTGTGGTGGGGGTTTAGGGATGGGGTGGGGGTATAGGCATGTGGTGGGGGGTTTAGGTTTGTGATGGATGTTTAGGGATGTGGTGAGGGTGTAGGTGTGTGGTGGTGGCTTAGGACGGCTAAAGATAGTGAGGTGCCACTCTGCAAGACCCCCTACAACTCCACCACAAACCACCTACACCTCCACCACACACACCCTACACACCCACCTACATCCTCACCATACCTACTTACACCCCAACCACAAAGACTGTCAACCCCCACCACACAGAATGCGTGTATGGTGGCGGGGTGGGTGGGGTGGAGAGGTGGAGGTGAAGGGTGGGGGTAACGGTGGTGGTTGTAGTTATATAGGACTAACAACACACAACCAGTGGGGACCTCCCTTCCCCCCCCCCCCCCCACTTACATCAGGGAGGGGGTTGTGAGGTGTGGTGTGAGCGTGTTGACTGAAGAGGGTGAGAAAACGGTAGGAGTGCGGGGGAGGAAAAGCGAGTGTGGGGGAGGAAGGAGGAGGGAGGGGGAGGAGGAGGCGGAGATGGATGGGAAAGGGGGAGGGAGGTGTGGTGTGAGAGCGCCGAGTGAGGTGGGTGAGAAGGAGGGGAGAGGGAGGGGGGAGAGGGAGTGTGGGGGAGTAAAGGGGGAAGGGGAGGCAGAGAGGAAGGGGGAAGGGGGAGGGAGGAGGAGGAAGGGGGAGGACGGGGAGGAGAGGGAGGTGTTGTGTGAGAGCACTGGGTAAGGGGGATCAGGAGGGAGATAGAGAGCATGAAGGGGGGGATGGGAAGTGGAAGGGGAGGGGAAGGGTGGTGAGGCCGGCGGAGGGTAGGACAGAGGGGAGGGTCGGGGGGTGGAAGGGGAGGGGGATAGAAGGGGAGTGAGGGAAGGCGAGGGAGGGGGATGGGCGGTGAAGCGGGGAGGAGGGAGGGTCAGAGGGAGCGGAGGACGGGATGGAGGATGAGAGAGTGGCGGTGGGCCGGGGAATGAGGGAGCGCAGGGCAGAGGGAGGTGGGGACTAGGTAGTAGGTGCAACATAGGCCAAATCCAAATGAATCTATCTCTCTTTTTTTATTTTAAACTCACCATCTCGCCTTGTAGGCCTATGTGTTTACATGTGAAACACCAGCCAGCAGCTGGCTTTAACAAACCCACCACAAGATGGCACTGCAAAATTTACAGTTTGGAGAGTTAGGGAGTGAGCCGTCTTAGTTTTATATGCTCTTTGGTCAAAGCTAGAATTTGTATGCCCTTATTACTTTGTGCGTCACTCATTACACAAAGTAATCAGTCAATGTGTAGATGCCTCAACTTTATAATATTCTACCGAGAGGTATATCGGGTCAGTGTTGCAGCAGAAATGGAATTCAATTCCAAGCTCTCAGAACAAAAGTCTTACAAGTTGGTAGTAGTTCAAATATTAACTTAGACATTGTAATATAACAATTAATCAATGTATTGATAGCTCACCGATATAGAGGAATAAGCTCAGAATACATATATTCTGATATGACCCTAGTAGTAACTGATGTATGGCTTCATAGAAACATATAATTGCAAATATCACCAGTGAGCTACATTTGATATTGACAGCTGGGCATGGATAGGCTGATTGCATCAGGGAATCTACCTACTGTAACACTGAGTACACTAGCCCCTAGCATGCCAAGAAGTAGGGGTTCAAATCCTGCTTACGTAGGATATGTCTCCTTTTCATGACCCCACCATGACAGTCTTATTGGGGTCGACGGTATTTTGGATAAAGACTCTGCCGACTCTCCGTGTCCAGCTGCTGGTCAATCAGTGCATAGTTATTGTAATGCTTAGCATGGTATCCATGAAATGGCAATAAGTGGGGGTTCGAATCCTGCTCTAGCCACAATATTTCTCATTTCCATCACCCCCGTATTACTGTTTGATTTTGGTTAGTGACTGTCGACTCTCCGTGTCCAGGTGTGGGTGAAGCAGTCCGCCTGTCCGGAGGGCTGACGGGCAGGGAAGGCCGGGTGGAGCTGACCTACCAAGGCCTATGGGGGACTGTATGTGATGACGCCTGGGATGCGCGCGCAGCAGCTGTTGTCTGCCAGATGCTTGGCTACGAACCAGCGTAAGTAAACATGGAGCATAGTCGACTCGCTACCTAGCCTGGCGACCAGACGGGATGGCCAAATGAGTTAGAGCGTCTGTCTCCCGTGTTGGTAGATCGTGAGGTCGTGGGTTCGAACCCTGGTCGAGTCAAACCAATGTTGTAAACATTGATACTTGTTGCTTCCTAGCCTGACGTTTGGCATTATTAGGATAGGGCAAGGGCTGGTCAGCTCAGTGTCAGGATAATGTGACTGAGTGGGATATCAGGTCATGGTGCTGGCAGCCTGGTCTTCCAGTGGGGCAGCACTCTAAAGTCGCCTTGAGGGCACACTGCCACAAGTCGGTACCCATCCTGATATGACCTTAGATAAACAAAACCTGGTCTGGCGATTAGCATTACTAAGCGTAGAAGAATGAGCAAGACCAAGTATCCGTGATATCATTTGTTTGTCTGTTTGTTGTTGTTTTACGTCCTAGCAACATCTAAGGTCATATCAGGACGGGATATCACATTTATCCATGTTATCGTTGGTTAGTGATATGTCTTTGCGATTTTGTCAATTTAACAGTAGCTAAATTTGGCGATAGTTGAATTTTAAAAATGGAAAATTACTTCCGGTGGGCATATATGTCAACATTCTCAACAGAGACTTCAGCAATACACGGTCCTATTACAATTGCTCTGCATACCCTTTTAAGCAGCTAATTATGCTTGAGTTCACAGTTGCATATTCCGATGATTTTGAGTTTTTGTCAATTTCTGAGATAAATATATTATGTTGATTGCAATGATCTACTTTACTTTGTTGGAAGTAAATTTGATTTTAAATGGCTAACATTTGAGATATTTGAAGTGGAAACACAGAAAATAAATGTTGGTAAGCACACCAAAATCTGACACCATAGGGTTTTGCAGTAACAGGTTCTATTAAATTGGCTCAGTAGTCCGGTATGTGTCAGTACAAATGTTTGATAAATACACCAGTATCAAATCAAATCAAATGTTGAATCAAATCTAAATCGCTGTTTTTGAAATTTGATGTTTTCATCGAACTATGCGGCTTTACATTCAATATATTATGATCCAATCTAAGTAACTATTTTCGTTGAGAGAAGTCGGTCTATGCATCTTTAATTATGACTGTAGCAACGAAAATGTATAACAAACACAAGGTTAAACAAAATCTTACATAATCCACTACATCCTACCTACAGAACTGTTATTCATATCACGTTCTGATTAGCCCTTTCTTAATAAGCTTCCACCGATAACACAGCACTGCGTCTCGGGCTCTAACGTCGCCGGTCCCGTTTGGGCGCAGTTGGGCCGAGCGAATCTGGCTCGATGACGTCATATGTGGACTGGGTGGCGAACAGTGCCTGTCTCAGTGTGGCAGTCTGGGATGGGGCATCCACGACTGCACCCACTACGAGGACGCCGGCGTCATCTGCCTCGGCGAACTAGGTCAACAAGCCCCGCCTACTCCATCGGAAGTGACGTCACCGAGAAGAAGCACCGCGCCACCGCTGTCGTCAATGTCGTCTGCTCGCGGGGAAGCCGAAATCCGTGCAGCAGAACTGCCTCACTTTGCTCCTGTAACGCGTGATGATAGCATACGCAGATCAGAAAAGCCACAAGCACCTGACAAAACGCAGTCAACTGCGACGACTTCCTCCATTTCCGATATAGTGCAGTCTAGGAGGTCGCTGGCGCGAATCGAGCAGACGACACGGAGACGTGGCTCTTTTCTCCTAACTCGGCCGCCAGGATCGCCACCGACATCCGGCAGGCCTGAGGCCAACACATCTCCACTCACTGACACTTCAACTCCTAAACCCACTGTCAGTGTCTCTATTCCTCCAAGTGTCACTGCCTCTATTCCGCCAGCTGCCACTGCCTCTCCTACGGCCACTGACATCGCATCTACGCCTCATGGCAAGGCATCTGTCACATCCACTGTCGGTGTCTCTATTCCTCCCACTGTCACTGCCTCTAGTCAAGATAGTGTCACTGTCAGTGCCGCCTCTCTGCCCAGTGTCACATCCAGGTTTACTGGCTCTACCCAATCCGTTGACACTGCCTCATCGACCTCCGCAGCCACTGCCACAGGATCGAGCCTTTCTGATAACACCACGCCGTTGAATTCAACATTAATTGTCAGCCCTTATCAGCCTACACCGGAGGATTATCTTACAAATCGCACCCCCCTGCCCAGGGTAGACAACACTACAGTCATCGCACCATCTAACACATGTAGGTTTAATGTTTCATCCTTTGATAGGTTTGTGTATCTTGGTTTATTTATTTTGTATCCATATACATAGGTCGTTGATCAGTATATAGCTGGAAGTAGTTTTGATTATAAATAACTAATTAACTTTAGAGATATTTCAAGTGCAAACGTCTTAAGTCAGTGTTGGTGTACATGTCGGCGTCCTGGTCTCCCAGAGCGGCAGCACTATTAAGTAGCAATGAGTTGGGCGCTGTCACAAGTCGGTACCCGTCCTGATATGAACCTAGATTTGTTCTTCTTATTTGTTCTTCTGTTTTTGAAGTGATTCTTTGTTAATTATGTTCATAACCGTTAAGTGCGTGCTGTTGTTTTTGCCGCTGTGCCGTAGTAGTCATAATGTATACGGATTGATTTCCTTTATCAATAATTTCTTTAAATGTGTTCACTGTAAAATCGGGGGGAGTTTGCAATTCTTTGCCTTTCGATTATAGTTCTGTACACAGTTTACATTTGTAGTATCTTATACCAATGCATGGATGTTGTTACGATGTGAAGGAGCCACAAACAAGGCAAATCTGTTCTAATCATTTCAGCATATGACGGGAAGTTGGTGGCCCAAGCTAAGGGGGCAACGGCGGCCATCTTGTTAACAGGAGTCCTTCTGGGAGCTGTCGTGTACGGAGCTGTCGTTAGGGGGCGCCAATAGCACCTATATATATACGCATGTATTAGCAGGAGGGAAGTGCATTAAACATTAGCATATGATACTCTCAAAAGGTGCTAATCAATATGGGACAAAACTTTGTCCATTGTAACGATCAACATACTATCTGCTTAAATGCATTTGCTCAGGATAAACTGATTTGTTTTTTACATGGTGTTTCATAATCCCAATAGAATACATATTGATTTGAAGCAAATGGCCTTGTGTTTTAAGTGTAACCGATTCTGTGCTGTTTTGTATCAATCATTACAATGGACACAAAAAAAAGAGTTGGCACCTTTTGAGACAGGCTCATATGTTCAATACCAATGCAGATCTGGTTCTTATCCAACCAGTGATGAGAAACTGTCATATATTCGGAAAAGGCATGATACAAAGCCGAATTGAAGATGCAGAAATGGTTATATAAATGAGACAGTCGCACTCAGTGTTGAAAACATAAAAGCTATATATAATGGTAGGGTTCTCGGGCTATGGTTGACAGCACAAAAATGTGTGCAAGATACTGGATTAACCAGGAACATGTTCCATCAACCACAAGTAGAGTGTAATGGGGCAGTCACACTACGACGTGTTGCACAAACGTTGGACAACGCGTGCCAACGTGTTGGGTTTTTGGGCGGAACGTCGGTACACGTCCGGCACGTTACCGGCTCGTTACTGGCACGTCGGTACACACACACTGATAGCAACGTGTGATCGAACACGTCAGTGCCCGCTGGCTCGTGCCGATCATTTTGTGTTTGCACCAAACTTTCGATGAGCCCCGACGCGCGCCGACGGGTTGGAGGGGATGTTACGGATGTTACGCCGGTGGAACGCTAGCAGACCGTCAATTAACGTTGGCATTTCTTTTGGCAAAATGTGACCGTTCCGTCGGCGCGTCTGCAACATCACATCGACGGGTAGTGGGCACGCCATTGGCATTGCTCCAGCGTTTTCTGGTGCTTTGGATGTGTTATCGGCACGCCTGGATGTGTTGGCGGCGGGTGTGGACGCCCTGCCGGCGCGTCTTGACATGTTGGTGGCAGGTATGTACGCATTGACATGCTACTAACAGGACACCAACGTGCCATCCTCACGCCGTCAACGTGCCGACAGCGTGCCAACAACATGCCAAGAACACGCTGATAACACGCTGGGAACCCGCTGCCGGGACGTTGACATGTTGTTCTGCCGCACGTCGAAACCAGTTGGCCGCATGCCAAAAACATGCCACTAACACTAACAAAGTCAAACTTTCTCCCACAACAATGAAAAGTTGGACGTGTCTCGCATGCTAGCAAATATGTTGTGCCTTGGCGGCACGCCGGAAAACATGTCGTAGTGTGACTGCACCATAAAGGACAACATGCATGGGGAGGAACATGTTTCTCCCACGTGAATCAAACAAAATGGAAGCATTGCGACAAATCCAAGCATAGCATAATATTGTCAAAACAAAGCTACCTTTGCAGTTGCATATCAACGTTGCATATCGGCCGTTATTATGGACTACGCTGCCGACACGGCGTAAAGCAACCATCAAACAACCATCAATCAATCAAGTGCATGTGGATGCATTTTGTATACTTGAATTGATGCAGGAAAGGAATATTATTTCAACTTAATAGCACGTGTCATTGATGCAAATCCTATAAGCCTATCATGGCATGCATTTTGGTGGGTGGTCTAATAGTATTTTGCATGGCTTGACCTCAAATATATCCAAAGATAGGAATTCATAGCAAGGTTACTCAAATCTATATTACAGTAGATTATAACTATTAGCCTGTCATGTTTCTTATAAAAACGAGGTCAACATTCAAAAAACATTTCTTGTGCAAATTTAAGCGATGGATATTGTCATCATTTGAATCGCTGCGGATATATATACAAATATCAGGTTCAAGGACAACCCTCTCAGTACCATTTATTTAATAGACAACATAATTATATCCACAATATAGATGCAAGTTGGGACGATTTCTAAAAAAATATATATAGATATATACATATATATATATATATATATATATATATATATATATATATATATATATATTCACAATAGCGTTGTGATGTAATGCTAGACCCTGTATCTAGAACTAAACAAATATCATATCAGTATTAACTTAACTATGTTTCTCTATTTACTTCTGGCCGGAATCTCGATACCTTGGCTCGAAGAAAAAGTTCAGCTGAATAAATATATAATAGAAAAACATAGCGTCTTAAAAAGTAGTTTCTAACACTCCAACAGGTGATGTCACGGTCGGGGAATTCCATTGGAATTCGACACTATAGGTGGCGCCACCATATCTACAGCTAAACAACCTTAAGTTGGTTACACTAGGTGGCAGCACTCGCGGAAGGTGGGACCATTGCGCAGGCTGGGTTCTTTTGACGCGTCGATTATTAATTAATGCAGGTGTCTGAACTGACCTCTCATGAAAGGAGACACATCAACAGGCAGGCGTGCATAAGGTGTACATCCAGAATCCTAGACAGGCTAAAGTGTACCATGCTACCCATGAAATGGCAATAAATAAGGCTTCAAAACCTCATGTAGGCACCTATGCATGGGTAATCCTCGCGAGACTATCTTTACTCCCAGCCAAAGTGGTTATCAACATATGAAATTAAAAGCGAACATATCTTGAGCACTATGTGAATTTTCTCACTAAGACATATATTAGTTAGATACTGGCGATAGTATATTACCCATAATGCCCATAACAATAAAAGTAACACGTGCAAAGTAATATCCAAACATGCTATAACTGGCTGGGTTAAGGCCCTGTCACATTACAACATATGGCGGCGGCGTGTGCGTAGCGTATCGAAATTCTTTGAAAATCAAAATAGGTAGACATTTGGCCTTTTGCACCGCAGGGTGTCCCAGCAACGTATGAAGCGTACGTGCAGCGTACGGCTGGCGTATGTCTCTGTATCCCTACTATCTATTGATGTATGTAAAGCATATGACGACGTATACTGGGCATATTGGGATGTATTTTGATGGTTGGAGGTGACAGGTCCAGTGTATGGGTAACGTATGCTGATGTATCCTTAACATGCTCCTAACGTATGCCAACATATGCCTAACAGACCCATAGCATATGAGGAAAATATGAGCCACACATCGACACATGTTGAACATTTTGAACATGCACACAAATTGTTTCGGATCCTCGACACACCCCAATGTAAGACAACATATAACGCCATATCCCAAATGTACTCGACCTATGCCCAACGTATACGTAACGTCTCATGCCGTACGCTGACGTGTTGGTCGAAAATCACATACGTTCGTTGGCATACGCTAAGGCTATATGTTGTAGTGTGGCAGCCCTTTTACAGAATGTTGTGAGTATGTTAAATACACCAGAGCTACACAGAGGGTGCCAGTTCAACATACTGCTAAGATGTTCCAAGCTATCCCGACCTACCCCTAACGTGTGCATAACGTACGCTGATGTATGCCAAACATATGCCAAGCGTATGAGAAACATATGAGCCATACAGCGACATACCTTGGCAATTTTGAACATACACACCAATTTCTTAGCGGCTTGACCTATGCCGACCAATGATGCTGTATCCCGAGCATACTCGACGTATGGCCAATGTATACATAACCTATGATGCCATATGCCGATGTGTTGGTTGAAAATCGCATATGTCGGCATACGCTAATGCCATACGTCATATTGTGACAGCCCTTTAGGAAACTGAGGTATGCAAGTTTATGTAGTAACCAGACGGGATGGCTGAATGTTGGCGGTATATCTCACGTTTTGTTAGATCGTGGGATTTGAAGCCATGGATTTGAACCCTGGTCGAGTCAAACCAATGACTTACAAATTGGTACTTGTCGCTTCCTAGCCAGGCGCTCGCCATTATTAAGATAGGGCAAGGACTGGTTGGATCAGTGTCAGGATAATTGAACTGAATGGGATATCCGGTCATAATCTCCGAGTGGGACAGCACGGTCACAAGCACTGTCACACATTGGTACCTGCCCTGTTTTGACATTAGACGTTGCCAGGAGGTAAAACTCCAACAATCAACCGTTTATTTAGCAGTTCTCTCTCCCTAGTATGGTGCCGCCACCTAGCGGGACACAATTGAAACGCCAGCAGATGGTAGTTGCTGGGATGTAAAACGCCAACAATCAACCATTTATTTAGCAGTTCTTTCTCCCTAGGTTGGTGCCGCCACCTAGCGGGAAACATGTGAAACGCCAGCATGCTGATGTTGATGGTAGTTGCTGGGATGTAAAACTCCAACAATCAACCATTTATTTCGCAGTTCTTTCTCACTAGGCTGGTGCCACCACCTGGCGGGAAGCATGTGAAACGCCAGCATGCTGATGTTGATGTTGGTTGCCTTTGCAAGTGTTGACTGTGTTACTAAGGCCATTGCTAGCAATGTTCTCTGTGGCAGAGTGGTTAGAGTGTCTGACTTTTTTCTAGGTCGGACTCATAATCTGAAGCTTGGTGGTTCGATTCCCCATGCCCCCCCACCTCTGCCAATTTGGATGTCTACCGCTGTCTATAACTTACAGCGTCATCAAAGGCCGGTTGTTCTCATACCATGTCTATGTGGTGTAGGAAGTTAAAAATCCCTTGGGTCGGTAAAAGTGTAGGCTCGGGCTTTCTATCGAGAAACTGTCTAATGGTGAAAACAAGTCTAGTCAGACTTATCCATAATAGGCAGTATGAATCTTCATGGCCCTGAAGCCTTTCCAGTGCACTTCCCTTCCTTCTCCATTCAACCGTGACATCAAAACGCGAACGTAAGCGGGACCAAGTGGACAGGGTCCAGAGGAAATCTATAATTTATGACCAGATCGATATCCACAGATCAATCGCGCATTGTTCGTTACACCTCAACCATGGTTAGCTTATAATTTATATTGTTTCCGGTTCATTGAGTATTGATTAAAACAACCAAACCTTATGATTCAAAGAGTGCGAAGAGTGTCTGAAGTAGCGCTTTCTTACGAATAGCAATAATTGTGGGTTCGAATCTCCCTCGAAGTAAAATATTTCCCATCGGCACAAAAATACAAAGCAATGAGAGTTGTACGAAGAGCATACTTATGTACATGCTGCACACCATGTATTGTTGAACGATGAGTGGGTATCTTCTGTAAATATTTTGCTGGATATTATTTTGTAATTATAAATATGGAACGGACAATTCAAAGGGCAAGAGTGTAGTGACCTGCAATGATTTCCTCAGGTGAAATGCCACATGCACAAGTAAGCCTCAGTATTTGGATAGGATCAACAAGCCTACATAGGAATTAGGATCATCCCTAGAACGCCACTGCTGGAATAGAAAGAATTGCATATGCCTGTGTGTATACCACTTTCAAGGAGCAGTATTTCACATTTGCAACATACAACAAAAACTACGACACTAATCCTCCATCATGGGTGTTCTGAGTAGTGCCTAGTAGAGGGTGTGATAACCGAGTTGTGATGCAATTATAATTCATCACATTACACAGTTTCGCTGCCATGCTATATGCATTATGGATCAAATAAGGGTTTGTCAGGATTTAAACCTCCAAAAAGCAACCAACCAAATAAGGGTTCTTATGTTAATGGTTGCCTTCCATCATGTTTCTTATGAACAACAATCCCATTTCAATAATACTCAGACATGACTCCCATCCATTCATGTGTGTCCCACTGAAGTTTGGGTCTGACTAAAGCGATAATGTTAACTATAATCTGCTGATGTCATGCTTTCTCTGTAGAGAGGAATATGTGAATGCTTCTCAGAATAGCAGAGTCGAAAGAGTAATATAGCATATTTCAAGTGATTTTTGTCAAGAGGAAAAATACTATAATTCCCGTTAGAGATCCTACAGTAACGTAGTTATCAATAATAATCAGGGCTGCAATTTCACCGAGGCCAATAATTAGAGAACACAAACTACCTGTAATCATCTGGGACATGTAGGAGCTTAATGAATCATCCGTCGTTAAAGACATGGTCATGGTAGGGAGCTGAGACCTTTATTAATGCCTCTCCACAGCCTGACACCGTGACGTCATTAATGCAGACTGCGAGTATACCGCAGGTAATCTTTAGCATATAGTTAGTCGTCTCGCTGCTGAGATTGAAAGACCGTTAATCTGATTTACACTTCCAAAGACAGGGATTCACAAACTAGTGTGCTGCCCACCTTTAGGATATTTCTGGCACGAGGAGCGTGATTCGCAGACATCGCTGATGGGCACTTGTCTTGGTTGTAGAGACCTTACGGCCTAGCAACATCTAAGGGCATATCGAACGCGGTGGTCAAATCGTTACACGCGGAGGCATCTCGTCCGGAAGGTCGGCTGTTCGAGTTCCGGCCGAATCAAAGCAATGACTGACACATTTGATACTTTTTTCTACCTAGCAAATGGAATCCCAACAAACACACTATTAATTAAGGTCATACATAGTCTGGGACAAGCGCATGAGAGTCCGGATTCATAGATCATTTCTGGTGCTGCCCCATTGGAAAATCATGCCAATAGCACGATACATCTCGGTCATATTATCCTGTTATTGAGCAAAACAATGATTGTGCTACCTCAATTCATTCCTTTCGCCAGGCTAGTTAATTACATGCATCAGTTTTGTAATTGATTTGGTTGGCTCGGCAGGGCTTCGACCTCAGGTACTTCAACCTAGAAAGTGGCTATTCCGACAAATGCTACCACGCTGCTGTTTTCTACTTGGGTCTATTCTAAGTTATTAATTTACCTTAGTGATGCGAAACAACGATAATCAATTAATCTCTCTTTAATCTACCTTGAAGCACAGCATTTCCTTTAATAATATTGTCGTGGGGGTGATGAAAATGGGAAATACTGCGCCTAGAGCGGGACTCGAACCCACATCTCTTTGCATTCCGGGCCAGTGTGCTAACCATTACACCACCTAGGCTCCCTGATATCAATACACTCCCCACGCCTACCTGTCTATGTGGTTACTTGCCTGAGAGGTCATTGCAGACCACTACACTCGTCCCCCTGGAATTGTAAGTCTTGTAATGCTTACAATTACATACATACAGGCAATGCACTAACACAAACATACACAGGGTAGGTTCAACAACCATACAGCGCAAAGCTTGTACAGGATCCTGATCACGGCAACCAGTGTCATGGGGGTGATGAAAATGGGAAATACCGCGCCTAGAGTGGGACTCGAACCCACACCTCTTTGCATTCCGGGCCAGTGTGCTAACCATTACACCACCTAGGCTCCCTGATATCAATACCCTCCCCACGCCTACCTGTCCATGTGGCTACTTGCCTGAGAGGTCAGTGCAGACCACTACAATATGCTAAAGATTACCTGCGGTATTCTTGCAGTCTGCATTAATGACGTCACGGTGTCAGGCTGTAGAGAGGCATTAATAAAGGTGTCAGCTCCCTACCATAAACATGTCTTTAACGTGGATAATTGTGTACTCATGTTGCTAATATCCTGCATTTCGATATATAGATCTAAACGTGGATCCTATATTTTCAGCTAGACAAGTCGTCGATATCCACTGGTTCTTGGATCCTCATATCCTGACAGTATCACCTCTTCTGAATAGAACAATGTCATACTCTACAAATAAGGCGCAATGATGCTCGTACTTTTATTGATGTGGTGATTGCATTTATTCTTCTGAAGAAAATATATTTGTAAGCACCGATGTGGTGTTCTCTGTGGCGGAGTGGTTAGAGTGTCTGACTTTTGTCTAGGTCGGACTCCTAATCTGAAGGTCGGTGGTTCGATTCCCCATGCCCCCATCTCTGCCAATTTGGATTTCCACTGCTGTGTATAACTTACAGCGTCATCAAAGGCCGGTTGCTCTCAAACCATGTCTATGTGGTGTGGGAGGTTAAAAATCCCTTGGGTCGGTAAAAGTGTAGGCTCGGGCTTTCTATCGACAAACTGTCCAATGGTGAAAACAAGCCTATTCAGGCTTATCCATGATAGGCAGTATAAATCATCAACAACAGTATAAATCATCAACAACAACCGATGCACGACTAATCCTGCCATATGTTGTACTTTCATTTAGAACTGTCTTTTAGTGAAAGGGTCTATCGAAATAACAATGTAATGTTAAACATAATGGCTTCTCATAAATGTGATGAGTCAGCCTGAGTGTAATGACAAGTGCTTAGCCATGAGTCAATCCGTTTGAGAGTAGGCTTTAATAGACTATATTCTGGAAAGGAGATATGTGGTTATTTATTTTATTTCATTTTTTGTAAAGTATTTATTCATCTGAATATGACATTTGTCAGTGCCGGGGCACTGGTCTTCTGGCCATCTTACTATTGCAGTTGACAGTCTAAATAATCTAAGTTTGATCAGTGCTGTATTAGTTACAGTACCGATCCTATAGAATTAAGGGATTGGCTCCTGCTGTATAATGTACAGCACCAGTCACGGTAGTTCATGCAGGAATGAGGAGCAGCACTGAGTAGAAAGTGTATACTTGGGGCAACTCAACAATCGTTGTGGGTTACATTTTTATCTAATAAAACAAGGTAAGTTTATAGTTGACCATACATTTTGTCTGTCTTATATAATGTTCAATGTGTTTAAACAGGTTGATTGTTGTGTAGGATGTTTGGTGTGTTGATGGTTTGTTCTTGATGGTTTATTCACAAATTTATACCCACTGCATAGGCGGGACGCAATCCCCATCATACCTAATTATGAACCATTATTAAGGATTTTTCTGGGCGATGGTCCACACAGTGTGATGGATCCCTTCTTTGCCTGCCCGGAACTTGACACTCACGCTGTAGACCCCCCAAGCAAGCAGGAGAACCAGGATGCTTGCTTCTTTACCATTTGTATGTGCTCTCTGCTCACTGCACCATCCAGGATCAAGTGACCCGCCTCTGCCCTGAAAGATCCCACATCAACTTCCTTGAGGGGCAGGTCATGCTAGCCACACACAGTAGATGGCAGCCCTGCCGTGGCACTTCCCGGTGGCTACCCTATCACCACCTAGTGCACTAAACTGTAACGGTGATGGAGTAGTCCTTGCTGCCACCATATGGTAGTGCAGCTCATGGCTGGACTACTACACAAGTTTATAGTGATATCGAATGGTTTGGTGGCAATACAGGCTGCTCATTCCTATATGCATTGTTGCGGGGTCGAGAAGGAAAACTGTAGGATATTGTTTGCTATGCGCATTATGTATCATATATGAATTAAGACAGTCCTCTTTTGGGTGAAACCATCAGTGCAGGGTGAGCATCCCAGAGTACGGCAACCTGACAGGAAATTAAATCCGGATATTTTTCAAAGATTCACTCCCTAAATTAGCCAGCAATCTTGCAGCTGAGCATGCATTGCCACCTATCTCACATGGAACCCATTGTCAATTTGCTTTACACTATTTGATACCTAGAGCAATCCTGATGGCTGTATTATTCCACAAATCCCGACGAGAATAAGATCGTATCGAGGTATTATACATAATGATCTACATGAAGTGATGAGAAAAAATGCAAAATTATCAACGTACCATGACTAGAAGAAACATGATATATGAAAATTAGTTAATAATAATTTGTTTAAACAGGGCTGGAATATGAGTAGTATGCCTCTTATTAAGTCCTGATTAAGATAACACATTCTGAAGATGAATTTAACATGTAGTTACATGGACGCAATAGAAAATATATATGATTGTCAGTGTCATATCCATCCATTAATCCTGAGGAGAACAAAGAAAATGTCATGGTGACCATTATCAGTATCCACATACTATGAGTGTCCTAGCTCTGCTTTCACACATGTGCTGACGAGAACAAATATAGCATGAAGGCGAATATCTTGTGTCTGGGATTAGTTCTCTCAGCTCTTCTGACGCTGACAGTGTATCTAGTAATCTTTGTCTACGTGAATATATACGCACTGAGGCGTCCAACTGGAACAATCCGACAATTCAGCCGGGTAGAACCACAAGGCTTGCCACTCATCCTATTCTGGACACTGAAGAATGGCAAGAACATGTCCGTCAAAGCTGGAGATGGCCGGCATTACTTCACATGTACAAATGCTAAGTTCACGGGTGTATCTTCTCGATGGACACCCAGCTGTATTCGAAGGTGAGTGCCATCGTCTTTCATCTGCTCAACTTTGAGCCTGGTTTCGATACGTATCTGCAAAGATGATGGGACTTCCAACGATACATCTTCTATAACCATGAGCGCCCAACAACTCACAATATCTTTCAGAAGACCCAAAGCCTTCTCTTCTCGTGCAGCTTCTTCAACTGGACGATGACGACACAACGCAACTCTGACATGTATGCGCCGTATGTGACATTCCAACCTTAAGACCGAAGACAGATGACTAGTCACGCATGGCTACCTGGTTCATCAGTCACTGTCAGTCTTCTTCCAGATGCGAGGACTTTGCGAAGGAACTGCGCCCCACATCAGCATCGATGTATTTGGCAAGTCTGGCTCGCTTGAATTCATCAGGGGGAAGGACAAGAGGTGCTATCGGATGCTTGAGACATACAATTTCTACTTGGCATTGGAAAATTCAATATATAAATATTACACCACGGAGAAGATGATCTTCCCGATGATGTACTCGAACATGGTACAGTCGTCAGGGGCGATGCCAACTACTCCGAGTACCTGCCGCCTCATTCCTATATAGACGCAGCCAACTTCAGTTCACTGAAGGATCTGATGATGTTACTATTGCGCTTGCGCAATGATTCGCTCAGTCATAACAACTACTTCAGTTGGAAGAGGTCATACTTACTGGTGTACTCACCTAACTTATTTTGCGCCCTCTGCCGGCGATTGTGAACATATATCACGATCTGAACCAATGGTGGAATGTGGGGCAGTGCAGTAGTAGGTCAGGTGATTGATTGTTTGCATATGGTTGTCCTACCACGTATATTGTACTTAGCAGTTAAATTGTGGTCAAGTGTGTGAGTATTTGGATGTTGGGTCAGTGGATTGTTTCCACTATCAAATTCTTCCCGTCATGGAGTGATTATCTACATTTCTCTTTATTCCGAGTACACCATATTATTCAATATGAAAACCCCAATACTGATTAATAGAAGCTCAATTTTACTTATGGGTGGTATTTAAAAAAATGCATTTCACCATGTTTGACAGCCGTGCGTGACTTCACTCATTTATACTATTTAAGTAAAACAACAATTTGAAATAGAAAATAATACTGTTCATATGAAGAGTTCAGGCGCAAAACCAAGTTAACGCTAATCCAACAATTTAGATAAACATTGCAATCAAACGTAGAAAAAGTTAATTTTGCTTTATTCCTACTTTTTTGTCCATTGCTCCGTAACCATATGATCATATGAACAATGGAATTAGTGAGAATTATAATTATTTTCAGGCAAAGATCTGTTATTTAAACTACATTTTTAGATTGGCGTTCACATGGTTTTGCACATGACCTCTTCATATATTCAGCATGGTATGTGGTTATAGTATATCTAGTCGCGGCCTCACATTCAGAGGGTTCCATTACATGTAAGTGGTGACATAGGTGGTTGTCTATGCAGAATGATATCAGTAAATGCTTTGTGTCAATTAATTGTTAATTTAGCTAACCAGGTCTGCTAATTGAATTATTGTTACGTATTTACATTATGTCAAACATCCAGTGGTTTCATAAATATGGTGCAGTATGGGTAAAAGTGAAGATTAGTACCCTATAAGTTACAGAATATTATTAGCATTGCCAGTATCATTAGAAGTGACAGTACTAACCCAACAGAGACTGTATTCCCCCCCCCCCCCCCCCCCCCCCCCCCCCCCCCCCCCCCCCCAACATACCTCAGAGGTGAATAACAGCAGAGGATACATTTACGAAGTGCGTAGGCAAGGTGCTTCATAAAAACAAATTGTACATCTTTGATATCGTGCTCTTGGAGACTTGAACTGTGACCGGGTGGCGACACACGCACACGAAGCGGTGGTTGATGGTGTGCTCATCAAATAGGCCTTGCCGGCTGAGAAAACGCTAGGTGGCGCTCATGTGCTCCCACTTTATCAGTCAGTACGCTGTGTGTACTCCGACTGCCTGCCTGACTGAATGACTGGCTGCATGACTGCATGCCTGAATGACTGACTGCTGGACTGCTTGCCTGTATCACTGCTTGCCTGTCTGTTTGCCTCTCGGCCTGCTCTTGCCTGCCTGTCTGTTTGCCTGCCTGCTTGCCTGCCTGGATGTATGACTGTTTTCCTGGCTGCTTGTATAACTGCACGCATGTCATCGCCGTGAATATGGCATATGCTGCCGACACGGCGTAAAGCAACCACCAATCGATCGAACAAGAGCATGAATGTATGCGTGCCTGTTTGCCTGCCTAGATTAATGTAGGTTTGCCTGTATGATTGCATGTCTTCCTGCCTCCCTGCATGGTTGCCTGTATGAATGCGTGTGTGTGCCTGTATAGTTGACTGCCCGCATGCATGGACACATGTATGCATATATGTATGTATGTGTGTGTATTCCTGAATGTATGTATACGCATGCATGCATGCCTGTACGTGTGCTTGCTTCTATATCTGTATGTGTATCTGGTTGTCTGTTTATGTGACTCCCTCCCTGCATCCCTGTCTCACTCCTTTCCTGTCTCGATGTCTGTCTGTCTCCCTCCACCCACTCTTTCAGTCCCTTCCTCCTGGTCTCCCTCCCTCTCTTCCTCTCTCCTTCACATGTCAAGCCAATGGCTTGCCTGGATTGGTAGCACACGAGCGCCACCTACCGTTATCTCGGCATGCCGGCCGGCAAGCCCTATTGCAGTACACATACGCTAACTAGCGGAAGCAGAGAGAACTTCACTCGCACTCCAGGGGCCAAATGTAAGAGCCACAATTTATCGGCTGCGGAGTTAAGGGCAGCCGGCAGGGTATCTATTGTTGGCGTTAATATATGTGTCACGGGGGATGTATGTGACCAAAGCACGCACGGGTTAGCTAACGTTTCAGTTATTTATAGATTTGGGAAATCCCTCTGCGTTTGTAGGCATATATTAGGCTCAAATATATTAAATGCGACCATATTTAACAGAATTACATACTCAAATCGTGAAATTTCATTAAATTAACCCTAAATTCGAAGCGTTATTAAGCCTACTGCCGCATTGGCGGCGATATTAATAGTTATATTTTCGAATCGACGAACGTACAGAAAACAAACCGTTGCCTCTGCCAGTATGGAAAGCGACGTCGATGCGGCGGCGGCGGCGGCGATTTGTGTACTTTACGTGCGTCGATTCGAAAATATAAATATTAATATCGCCGCCAATGCGGCAGTAGCCTTAATAACACTTCAAATTCAGGGTTAATTTAATGAAATTTCACGATTTTAGTATGTAATTCTGTTAAATATGGGCGCATTGAATAGATTTGGCCCGAGTTGGTGCCTAACCTGGACGTTAACCCAGGCTCAAGTTGGAGTTAGTGAAGACGACGTTAACCCTCGAGGAGTTTGCCTATCCCGGGCACATACATTTACACTTTGGGCCGCTAACCCGGGAAATCCGCACGACGCGTGGGTTACGAGCCCTAACCCGCCCTCATACATTTGGCCCCCGTACTCTGCTTAGGCCTACGGTATGCGTCGGCTGGTCTCTGGGAGCTCGCCATGAGGTGATCAGTGAACCAACTGTAGACATAAGTGTTGTGCGCCAATTTATAGGCTGGCACTCAGACCGCAACCTTCGATCACCAAGTTCAGCTGGAGGTACCAAATAGGTTCTCAACACTTTAAAGCTGCATTGGCCCCTGGACGCATCACATTTTTGAACGCACAATGAGCAGCGCTATCTGGATGTGAGATGAAAGTATTCAATTTGGATACTGGCGAATTCATTAAAGTTGCAAAGTCCGATGAAAACAGTGTTGTGCGCCAATTTATAGGCTGGCACTGAGACCGCAACCTTCGATCACCAAGTTCAGCTGGAGGTACCGAATAGGTTCTCAACACTTTAAAGCTGCATTGGCCCCTGGACGCATCACATTTTTGAAAGCACAATGAGTAGCGCTATCTGGATGTGAGATGAAAGTATTCACTTTGGATACTGGCGAATTCATTAAAGTTGCAAAGTCCGATGAAAACAATTATGTACATTTGATTATGTATATTTAACTTCGTTGCTGGTGCACTAATCACATATTTGAAGAGCTCTTTTCCAAAACATTACAAACGCCAATCCCCCCCCCCCCCACCCCAATGAGGTTGTAATGCCAAGGCCAAGCTCTTAGCTCATACCTGAAGGGAATATTACGTGAATTTAATTTGTTAAAACATTGACTGCTGAAACTTCTAATGTCAGTACATTGATGTGCAACTGGTGTTGGATGTGTCGACCTTATGTCTGCGCACGTAAGGGGTATATAGTACAACCCCCCGTTAAGCCAAGCTCGGTTAAACCAAACGATCGGTTAATCCAAACTTTTGTTGGCGGCACAGCAAAATACTACCATTTATCATATAAAAAAGTTGGTTAAGCCAAAGTCGATTAATCCAAATTATCGATTAATCCTAACAAAATTGTCAGACCCCGGGCAACTCCGGTATGGTTAAACCAAACTTTCATGTCGCTATATGGTCATCTGAGACCCCACCGGATAGTTTAGGTAGTATTTTGCCAGGCCGCCAACAAGTTTGAATTAACCGATATATTGTATATTACATGTGCAACACATGCTCACTCAAAGTCAAAGTCAAAGCCAAAGCTTGGTTAAACCAATGATCGGTTAATCCAATCAACTTTCTAGGGTCCCTTCAAGTTAGGTTTAACGGGGTTATACTGAATATGGTTCCCTGCTTCATGTGATCAGATAGTATAGGTATAGGGCTACTGCTATTGATGAGCATGTTCTAGCGACAGTGAGAGAGTGTCAACATTGAAGAAAATGAGTGAACGAGATACAGACAAACAGCATGACCCAGTGCATGATTGTTTTGAACCAGTGCATTCTGGACCTGTATTGGTCATAATGATGATTAATTTGATATTTGACATATATTTATATAAACATCTTAATTTTCATGTAGAATTCATAATTAAGAATGATTCCAATTAGTAATTGTGGTCAATTGAAATTGTGAATGTTACTGTCAACAAACAACATTGTCAAGTGCGCAAGTGTTTTCAAGCTTTGCATTCTGGCTAGTTATTTGCGACAATGATGATTAAGTTGATTTTTTACATTGAATGAAGATCTTTTTTTTCATGCACAATTCATATTTAGAAATGGTGGTTATTAGAAATTTTAAAATTAACATTTGGAGTGGATAGGTACATAATCTATTCATTACCAAAATAGTAATCTATAGCCAGTAGGAATGGCTATAAATGGTATCAGAGAACTGAGTATGCTACTTGCTAGCTCCGGTTTATGTGCGCTGGTGTTTTGAAGAGAGCAGCGCACAATGTTATGCATTATGTCATTTAAACAAATAAAGAGGGTATTATATAGGACAAAGTGTTGTTTTGCCATATGTTAGCTAAATCCTTTTCTAATATGGTCGGGATTATTGGAGAGAAGATTGTACACATACATTACTGGCGGATCACTGCGGCAGTTGGGATATCCACTAACAGCATCTACCCCGACACATACCGGGCGCGGTGTCCGAATCGGCAGTACTTCGCTTCCCGGTCGAGTCAAACCATTGACTTATCAAATTGATACTTGTCACTTCCTAGCCTGGGGCTCGGCACTAATCGGACATGTCAATGACTGGTTATCTCAGTGCCAGGATAATGTGACTGAGTGGGGTATCGTGGAATGGTGACGGGAGTCTGATTTCCCAGTGGGGCAGCACTATAAAGTCGCGATGAGCGCGCACCCTCACAAGTCGGTAACCACCCTGATATGACCTTAGATTGCTGCCACGATGTAAAACTCCAGCAACCAACCAATACTCTCTCATACACCCACTCCTGTAAGCACCCCCACCCCCACACCTACGCCCACATCCTACCCAGCACCCACACCCACACCTACACCCATATCCTACCCAGCACCCACACCCACACCCACGCCTACACCCATCCCCCCCCCCCCCCCACACACACACACCCACACCCACACCCAACCCCACACACACACCCACACCAGCACCTACACCCACACACACATCCACATCCACACCCACCCCCATACCTATATCCACACCCACACCTACACCCACACCTACACCCACAGACGCACCCACACTCACACGCACACCCACGTAGAACCTCGCTTGCTCAGCTCGGGCAGCAGTAGTAGTAGTCAGTGATCACAGTTGATCAAAACTGCTGCTCTGTGCCGCCCGCGTGCCACATTGCCTTTAGCATAATTTAGACAGGTCGCTAATGCTAAACCGAGTGAAAGGCTTGCACGCGCACCCGGGGAACCCCGCCGACCCTTTCTCTGCGCTGAACACGTCGTTAGGGGGCGCCTCCATTGATACGCCACGTCACGCAGTCATCGCCAGGCGCATGCGTCAACTGGCAGCGTCTAGTTTCTCGGACGCAGCTTTTATCAGGGCTCTGGGATCTACTACTGGATACAAGATTCATCCCTATGTAGACAGTGGTGGAGTAGCTTCGACTGAGAACCTGGTTTAAATAGTAAAATAAAGTGTCCTGATAATTATGAATCAGCTTCTAGTTGCACAGTGCGATGGTTTTGAGTTTCTGTCATTTTCTGAGATAAAGATATTAGGTTTATCGTTGGTATCTACCTTACTTTTGCTTGAAGTAATTTTATTTGAAATTAGTAACATTTGAGATAGTTGAAGTGCAAACAAGCACAATTAATTATGTGAAGCATGTCGAGACTCTGACACCATATGCTTCTACCGTAACAGGTTTTATTAAATTGACTTGGCATTCCTTTGTATCAGTATATGTGGTGACACCATTTAATAAGTGCATATGTATCTAAATTAGATATCCAGAAGCAATTCCTGTGAGGGCGAGTACTTTGCCCGACTTTACCCGACTTTGGCCGACTTTACCCGACTTTGCCCGAATTTACCCGACTTTGACCGACTTTGTCCGACTTGACTTTACGCGACAAGACTTTACCCGACTTTACTTGACCTGACTTGACTTGACCTGAGTTGACTTGACCCAACCATACTTGACCCGACCAGACTTGACACGACCATACTTGACCTGAACTGACTTTACCCTACCCTACTTCACGTTACCCTACCTTACCTGATGTTACCCTACCCTACTTGATGTTACCCTACCTTATTTGACTTGACCCGACCTGACTTTACCCGATCTGGCTTCACCCGACTTTACTTTACCCAACTTGAATTTATCCTACACAACTTGACTTTACCCAACTTTACCCTACCCAACTTTACCCTGCCCCACTTGACTTTACCCTGCCCGACTTAACTAGACCCTACACGACTTGACTTGACTCAACTTGACCATATACAACTCGACTTTACCGGACTTGCTTTACACTACCCGACTTGACTTTACCCAACTTGACTTTACCCGACTTGACTTTACCCAACTCAACTTTACCCGACTCGACTTTACCCGACTCGACTCGACTCGACTCGACTTCACACAATTCGACTTTACCCGACCCGACTTTACCCGACTAGTCTCTGTCCGTGTGTGTCTGTCTGTGTGTTTCTGTGTTGGTGTGTGACTGTCCATGTGGTTATGTGTGTCTGGTTGTTGGTGTGTGTCTCTGTTTGTGTGTCTGTCTGTATCTGTCTATGTGTGTATATATCTATGTGTCTGGGTGTGTCTCTCTCTGCAAAGTCAGGTCGGATGTGTGTGTATTTGGTGTGTGTATGTGTATGTGTGTGTCTGTGTGTATGTGTGTGATATATGTGGGTGTCGGTATGTGTGTATATATGTCTGTGTATGTATGTGTGTGTATGTTCGGTGTATGTGTGTATGTATGATGTGGGTGCACGTGTGTATGCATGTATGTGTGTATGTCTGCCCCTGTAAAGTCAGGACAGGAACACACATACACACATATACACACGCATACACATAAGCAAACATACATAAACCCACATCCATACACAAATACAGACATACACACACATACCTATGCATATACAGACCCATACACACACAGAGACAGACACACATACATACACACACATACACAGACATACACACACAGACACATACAGACACGCAACCACCCACACATACATACGCCAGGATCATAAGCCGATAGCACACACATAAACATTATGCTGATAATGAGCAAACCAGTTTTACTGTTAATGTGGAGTGCCAGGCTAAATAGTGACAAGTATAAATCAAATAAGTCATTGCTTTGAGATATGCATGGAAGTAACATATATTCTGATATTATATCTGTATCCTCATCATCATCATCATGCTGTTGGTCGTGATGGGACAAAGACTGCTTTCATTACTTGACTGCCGCTCTCCATTTAGCTCTCTGCTGTGAGAGTGATGTCCATGAGTTGGTCACATTTCATGAATGCTGCCTGCAAAAGTGTTGAAGTGCTGCTGGCTTTTGCAATTTACCAGCGGCACTCTCTCGTGGAGCAAATAAAGGTTTCACACCGGCACAAACGTGTCCAGAAAGGGGCAAAACTATTTGTCCCTGCAGTGGCTTGCCGGGAGATGTTGGGAGTTCCATACATCAACCGCCCTTAATGCTGCCACAGTGACATGGTTTTCTGTTTAGGGTTTGCTCCCTTAGCCTTCCGTTACCACAATCCAGTGGTTTACAACTCTGCAGGGCAGGGGCGTCAAACTCCCTGAGGTATACCCACATCCACACCCTCCCACACCCACCCACCACTCCAGCATCCCCCACCCCCTTCCCGCTCACAAAACCCATCCAGCAAGCAGCTGCATTGCTTGTTTTATGTACACAGTGAGACAAGCAACAAGAACGACAGACGGAAGCATGCTTGACTAATCACCCATGCGTGACACCGTTGTTTGTTCTCTTCGGCGATCCCCGATAGATCAAGGTGCGGCGATGCCCCAAAGACATCATCAGTCACCTTGCGCATGCGTTGGCAGGCATACAGGCATGTGTGGTAGGGTGGGAAGGAGAGAGGAAGGGGTTGACTGCACCGGTACAGGGAGTGTCTCGTTATACACGCGTTAGGTGGTGGCAAGCCTGGGGCCATTTCATGAAGAAAAGCCAACAGTTTCCTGCTTCCTACAACAACAAAAACTAACCCCCCAACAAAACCTGACAATTCTGCAACTAGCAAACAAAGACGCAGATGATCAGAAATAACCCTGAAATCGAATAATACCTATAATAGGAATGCCCTCACTCTTTATTGGTTTAGTTTATCTTGATTGCTGTGGTACATTGTTAATTGTGGAGAATGCTAAGTCGATGCTGGTAGAATCTCCCCATGTGGAGCCGGGCGTGTCTATCCATCATATATTATATCCCCTTAATTACAGGCAGAAAACTCAGCCCACACAGACTGGGACCTCCGCTATGGCCTGGCGGGCCATATGTGCACGCGCATGGAGGGAGGGGGGGGGGTGCGGTCTGCTCGACTAGGCCTGAGTCAGGTAAGATGGCTGGTAGTGCCGTTGGCTGGTAATTGATAATGACATGAGGTAGGCGGCAAGCGCCTTGTCAGGGTGTTCATGTGGATCAGAAGCGTATATGTTCCAGAATGGGGACCTCAGTAGATCCTCTATAGGTACTGATACAGGGCTCGTGTACTGACTCCTATAGAATATATTGAAATCTTATATTTCTTGGAATAACATATTTTGGAATTCAAATTGGGATAATCCGATGGTTCTCATTTTCTGTGAGGAATTGTATTTGAATATGTCAGGATGATTGGCATCATTTCAGGTTGATGGATTTTTTATTCACTTTAAGTGGTTAAATTTAGGTAGACTTAAAAGGAAAACATGATAAATTAATATTGGTGTGCATATTGAAATGATATGCATCACAAACTACATGTTTAACATTGTTAACTATTATTTCTACTTAAAATATATATGTTTAACCCTCCACGATCTAGATTTTCCCTGCTTAATCAAATAATGTACCAAAGACACACAAATAAGTTGATCATTATCATAGGGACTTGGCTAAGATCCAATCTAAGCAAGTTCTTGCTTTCGGAAATTTATCGCTTTCAGTTGATTATCAAGTTTAAACTATCCACACCTTTGCAGTTTGGCTGTTTAGTTTCGATGTTTGTTGGGTTTTAAATGTCCGGGAAACATCTAGGGTTATATAAGGATGTGTAGCGACTTGTGGCAGTGAGTAGGCTATGCATCGTTACAAGTTGGTATCTTTCCTGATATGATAGATGTTGCTAGGACGGAAAACAAGAAAAAACAACAGCTTGCATGAAATGTTAATTAGACCTTTTCCACAGAGCAAAGTGCACACCCGATCTATGATCCAAAACATTAATGATTAAACTGCAGTAAGATGGTGGTCAGTCGTTCACAGACTGGTTCAGGCATAGCTAGTTCTGGCTGCCTGTCTCCTACTTCTCTTGAACATTTACAAGACGGGTGGCTGAATGAGTTGAGCGTCCATCTCCTGTTTTGGGGACCGGCGGATCCAAACCCATGGGTTTGTGGGTTCGAACCATCGTCGAATCAAACCAATGAATTAAAAGTTTATACTTGTTGCTTCCTAGCAAGTCGTTCGGCATTATTACGATAGGGCAGGGACTGATTGGGTCAGTGTCAGGATAATGTGACTGAGTGGGATATCAAGTCATGGTGCTGGTGGTCTGGTCTCCCAGTGGGGTGTAGCACTATAAAGTTGCCATGAGTGCACACTGTCACAAGTCGGTACCCGTCCTGATATGACCTTTGATGTTGTGGGATAGTAAAACAGCCAGAACAAAACAAACTTGAATATTTAAAAAAAAGAGATTTATGCTGCCTATCATGGATAAGTGTGAATAGACTTGTTTTCACCATTAGACAGTTTGGCAATAGAAAGGCCTAGTCTACACTTTTACCGACCCAAGGAATTTTTAACCTCCCACTCCACATAGACATGGCATGAGAGCACCTGGCCTTTGATTACTCTGTAAGTTATCCACAGGGGTGGATATCCAAATTGGCAGAGGTGGTGGCATAGGGAATCGAACCACCGACCTTCAGATTAGGAGTCTGACCAGAAAAAAGTCAGACACTCTAATCACTCAGCCACAGAGAACACAATGCCTATCATGGATAAGTCTCAGTAGTCTTGTTTTCAGGATTAGACAGTTGGTTGATAGAAAGCCCGGGCCTACACCTTTACCTACCCAAGGGATTTTTAACCTCCCACACCACATATACATGGTATGAGAGCAACTGGCCATTGATGGTACTGTATGTTATACACAACAGTGGACATCCACATTGGCAGAGGTGATGGTATAAACCAACCACCTTCAGATTAGTCCTCTGACCTAAAACAAATCAGCCACAGAGAACACCCCAACTTACTGGTTCTCTAAACCAGGACATTGTATTGCTTACTACAGGTTCACTTAGCGCGCTGACACATTTCACTGCCTCGGGTCATGACGTAATGCGTCTACGTGGCGATCCCTGGAGCGCCCCCTGGTTGGAGCGGAGGGTGACGACCTCAGAGGGCGTTCCACTCCCCGAAGCAGCGTGGAGGAGGCGGGCGCTGATCTGGTGTCGCCTAGTTACCGATTGGGTCACACAGGCTCAGCGCGCCACCTGCAGTGTGCGCGACACACTACAGCGGCTTGCGATAGGCCCAGCATTGAACCGCGCGGACACTGATTGTGTAAGTGGGAGGTACAAACCCTCCGCCGAGAGCTGAGGGGTGGAGCTGGTTCTGGCATGGTGTCACGTACCTGATGCGCACCTTTGTAGAATGTATGCGAAAAGAATCCACACAGGGACAGAACCAAGACATTGATATATCCCGGACAGTGATATCCTGTGAGTGTGGTCAAAGGTCTCAAGCATTGACATCAAATTCCAAGCCAGGACATTAGTAAGAGGAGCAGGAGGAACAGTACGATAGGCCTGCCAGCAAGGAGACTCCCCGCTAGGTGTGTGTACTTGGCCCTGGATTGATGGCACATTGGGAGTAGGTGCTGTGGCAGTGTTTATTGTGACTTGTGAGCTGAGGGGTACGTGAGGAGGTTGAGTAGGGGCGCGTTATTTGGTGGCAAGCCGCGTTATAAGACAGGAAATAACTATGGTGCGAGAGGATAAGGAATGTGTTGCGGATGGGGCAGTGAGGCTGCTTTGATACCGAGATGGGGTATACCATGTCCTGATAAAGGAGGCAGGTAATTAACGCCATCAGACCCTGGAGGACGGCCTGGTTGGAGGGCGAACTGAATGACTAACTACACGTGCCATCCCTTCCCCCGGAGGCAGCCGAGCGGTTAGCAAGCTCGGTACCGCCCTGGCTGGAGGAGGGGCGGGTGGAGATGGGAGGGCAAGGGGATGATGACAGGATTTAGTGTCAAAGCCAACCGGCCACACGCCACCGCCCGCCGTGGCCTGTGTCCCGTGTCCCGTGCCCCGTGTCCCACCACCCGTGTAGCCAACCTATGTACCGCAGGCAGCCAGCCAACCAGCCGCACCACACCAGTACCGCTAACCCCGGCTACAGGCAATGCGAGACTAACAAACCTCTAACACACCACGCCCCACTCCTAGTCCTCCTCCCTCCCACACTCCAAGTGGAGACAAGCCGCTCAACCGGCCCTTCTGTCCTGCCTGTACCATCAACCTGTCAGAAAAAGCTGAAGCAGCACCAGCACCTGATAGTCCCACACCCACACCCACACCCACACCCACATGCCTGCTCCCCGCGCTCCTGTCCACCACCGCCCGCGTCATGCGGGGGATTCATCTTCACCGCTGGTACCTTAGCTAGTACCCCGCCTATCCAAATTGCACCACGCCGCCGATAACTGACTCATTTATTGCAAATTAAAGGTTCCCCGGGCAGCGGACGGAGACGCGTACTGTCGCGACGCGACGCGGCCGACGCGGAGCGGTGCAGCGCGGTGCGGTGCGGTGCGGTGCGGTGCGGGGCGGTGCGGTGGAAACGAGGCGGTGCGGAAGCCGGGCCCGCGCGTCCCGACAATTGTGCACGCCTAAGCACATGTGACGGTCAACCCGGTGCAACGAGCCCCCGGGCCCGGCCATGGCTCATCGCCGCCGGGGCGGCTCAGCCGGGCGCCGGCACACTGCTAGCGGCGCGACCACATGCACTGGAGAAACTCGAGCGGGCGGCAGTGTGCAGAGTATAGCCTCAATATCGGTAGTAATAGGGCATGTGCTTTATTTGTCCACAGCGACAGTGATTTCGACAGGGCGCCCGGGGCAAGTCGCCCGCGGAGGAGTACCGCGACACCGGGGAGCGTCCAACACAGTTCAGACGGGGGCCAGTGTGGTCATCACCGGGCCCCAACTCCCGGCACCGCCGCCGCCCGTGACACACCCCGCCGTCCGGGGAAGACGCGGTGTCATCTAGCCACTAATCATACACAACCCAGTTTTCTGTTCCCGCAAAAAAAGCCCCAAGACACGCACTTTCCCAACCCAACACTATCGGATGACAGTACTAGGTTGGAGTTGCTCTGATTGTGAGAACATAGTATTTACCGGAAGGCTTCTATTATAACCACATAACCTGGTCGAGTCAAACCACTGACTTACACATTGATACTTGTCGCTTCCTAGCCAGGCGCTCGACATTATTAGGATAGGGCAGGGAGCAGTGGCATGAGGAAGACCAGTCGTCTGCGACTGAAATTGTCCCTGCTTAATCAACTAATGTACCGACAACAAAAAACCATCACCTGACTATGATTAGACAAACATTCCACACACCCCTTACACCAACTTTCAAATACACACAGCCCCCCCCCCCCCCCCTACACACGCGCACACCTACACGCGCGCAGTCGGAAGGTGTTCTTACATTGTTTCTAACGGACCGACGCGCATCCATTCAGTAAGTCGGGCCATGGAAGAGGCGGGCCCGTGATTGACTGTGCGGACCTCGGAGGGAGCACATCCCCATTAGAGAGAGGATTTACGCAGGGTTGCACGTAGTAGATCTCGGTCCGCCCGCTTCCCCTCAGTCCACAGCCGCCACCGCCTCCACCGCCTCCATCGCCGCTGCCTCCGCCGGCCCCCGGTCCCCGGCCCCCGCCCAGCAGGGAGAGTCCTACGGCCGGAGGCTGCCGGGCACAATGAAATCTGCGTGGGCTAACGTTGTTGGGCTCCTGCTGTGGGTCGCCAAGCTACCAGGTGAGTCTCACCGCCAGCCCTCGCCATGAGCCTGGTCACCTGGGGCAGATGTCCGGCATTATTTACCCGCTTGACCAACTCTACTTTCCTTCAGATTTACGTGTTCCTTAAAGCTGCATAGTCCGATGAAAATATCACATTTTCAAAACCAAAACAATTATCTAGATTCGATTTTACATATCTAGCTTTTTTTTTTGTTCTTTTTTTTTGTTTGTGGTAAATATGTTTATTCTGCTGAATAAGTCTTTTGTCAGTGCTGAAGCACTGGTCTTCCAGCCATTTTTCAATTCAGGGTTATTTACACAAAAGGTATATAGAATAACGTGTACAATACCTGTTGAATACACAATTTTCAGCATGTAACACAATGAAATTCTGAAACCCAAAAGTTCCATAACAATATGGTACAGTAGTGTCATATAACCAGATCAATATTAGGCAGATCAATGTGAGTATTTACATAGTATTTATAATATAAGCAGAAGTTATCTTCTGTATTCAGTTGGTAAACTTGTAGTAAGTTTTAATGTTCAGTTGCAGTTAGGCAAGTGGTATATATATGTTGCTTTGTTAGGAAAATTCTAGTGTAACTCTAATGTAGCTAGTTATGTGACTTTATGAATTATGTTGTTGGGGTGGGGTTGTTAATAATACACGGACCAGCTGTGACCAGTGAAGCAGTGGGATCAATCCCAGTGCATTTAGGTCTTACATTTTACATTTTTACCTGGACTGTCTCTGTCATTGTATATGGTTGACTGGAGATAACAGAGGAACAGCAACAAATTAAAAAAGTGGGGGTGGGGGGGGGAAACCGAGGCTGAGGGTTTGGTGGTATGCCACTTACGGTATGGTGACGCCATGGAACATACTTTACTGCAACTGCATAAGGGCCTGCCCAATCCGATGTACGCTTAGCGAGTTTTTTTAAATTCTAGCTAAGAGGAGGCTGCCCTGGTTCTGGTTGGTAGGTCATTCCACATCATGCTGCCTTTGTAAATTGGTGCTTTAATTCGTTTGTTTCTGGAAGGCTTGGGGACTTTGAGTAGAGTGGAATCAGCCCTTCTAGTATTCCCTTTTGTGTTTTCTATATATTGGGTATCTCTGGTTCTTCTGTACATAAGTGATAGGAGATGTGAATCTCTTCTAACCATTAGGTAATCTAGGTTTTCTTTGTCATGCATTTCCTGTACACTTAGTGTTTTGCCCCAATAAATTGTTCTTAACGCCCAGTTTTGGATCCTTTGTAGCTTAGTCAGTTGCTGCTTTCTGAGCAATCCATAAATTATATCATAATAGTCTATTACTGGTAGAACTGTTGATTTATACAGCAGTAGGGCAGTGTTTTCGCTTATGAAGCTACGCATCTTCCTGATTGTAGTAATTTTTAGTGCCAATAATTGAGTTAGTCTAGCCAGCTGTTGATTCCCATTTAAGGTAGAATCAATCACTGTTCCTAAATACCTGTATGCACTTGCCTCCTTAATTTGGTTACTGCCAATATGCAGTGTTATGGGTTGTGCCCTTGCCTTCCTTGCTTTGGTGACATAAATGACAAACTCAGTTTTATTGGTGTTAAGGGATAGTTTGTTTTCACTACACCACAGGTTAACCCTGGTCAGCACTGTCCGAACCTGATTGGTTGCTATTTGGAAATATTTATTGTGTACTGTGAGTGCTGCATCATCTGCAAATAATGTGAATGTTGCATCCTCTGATACTTGGGGTAAATCATTTATAAAGATTAAAACCAGAAGGGGGCCCAGGGTTGAACCCTGTGGAACTCCAGTTTTAATAGTCCTGATGGTTGACTCAGCGTCATTAAGTTTTGTGCATTGTTTCCTATTAGTTAAATAGATGGCCATGTACAGGTTTTCTTCCCCAGTCCTGCTTTCTGGATTTTCTGCAATAGTATTCTATTGTCAATTGTATCGAAAGCTTTTTTGAAGTTGAGGTATACTGCAATTGTAAGTTCACCTTTGTCCATGTTGGTCAATAACTCATCCATAAGAGAGGCCAATACCCTAGTTGTTCATCTGTCTTTTCTAAATCCATTTTGTTGGGTGGTTAGGTAATTTGAAGACTCTAAACATGTTTTTATCTCATCATGTATTATCTGTTCTATGATTTTGCCAGAAAGAAGGAGAATTGATATTGGGCGCAGCTCACTACAGTATCTTGGGTTATTGTTGCTTGGGATGCGTGACACTGTAGCTAGTTTCCAGCTTTCCGGAAAAATTCCAGTGTTGACCACTAGGTTATACAGGTGAGTGAATTAATTTATAAGTGCAGTAATTGAAACCTTCATTAGGGCTGAGCTGATGTCTTTAATGCCAGATGACTTATATGCTGATGTAGCATTGACGTTTCTGAGGATTTGCTCCTGTGTTATCTCAGTCAAATCATACGTCTGATCATTGGTGGTGACTGTGTAGGTGTCCTGACTATCTCCAGCCTGGTCAAACTTTCTGGCAAGATTCTCACCTACATCAATAAAGTAGTTGTTAATCTCTTCTGCCATGAGGTTATCTAGTATTCTCTCCCCGTTGTCCTCATTACTGAGGTTGATGATATTGGATTTTGCTTCCGGGTTAATTTGTTGCAGTTCATGCCAGAGTCTCTTAGGATTTTGCTTATACTTAATTATCTGGTATAAACAGTGCCTAGACTTGGCTTTTCGCACCTCGTTTCTGGCCTTCCTGACCATACATTCAGCTATTAATTGATCCCCAGGGTCTCTTGTTATATCTGATTTCCGAATGAAATAATCTCTGTCCTGTTGTAATTCTAGGAGTTCATTGTTCAAATAATCAGCTGTTTTGTTTCTTATGTCAAGTCTAACCAGGGGACAGTGTTTGTTTGCAGCATTGACAATCATTTCTTGTATCATGTCCCAGCATTTCTTTGGATCTTCCTCTGATAGTAGTTCTGATGTATTGTTTTCTTAACTGTAAATATTTACCACCGCACTGAAGGGAATGCTGAGGCAATAATTGAATAGATACTGGTGCATGTAAATGAAGAGAAACATATGGTGTCAGAGTTTTGGCATGCTGGTCAAAATTAATTTAGTATTATAACGAACAATCTAATATGTTTATCTCAGAAAATGAGAGAAACTAAAAATCATCAGACTATGCAAATTTAACATGGTGTTAACTATTCCTCCTATGTATATCTCCCTCTCTCTCTCTTTCTATCTATATCTTTGTCTGGCTATCTCTCTCCGCCTATCTCTGTTTCTCTCGATCTTTCTCTTCTTTCCAGTATCAGGTATCCAGCTAACCAGATGAAGAAGCGAATATCCCAGAGCTTACTTTCTGTGTGAGACTAAAGGCCAGGTCACATACACGTTAGTGGATGTAGTTGAACGTAGTTGAGGATAAAAGAGTTGACGGTAATTGAACATAGCAGATACGTATGGATGCCGCTATGTTCACATATGTTCAACTACGTTCAACTACGTTCAACGAGGTTCAACTAGGTTCAATTGTGTTTGCGCCAATACCCTGTATCTGACCCGGTTTCACACTGAGTTATAAGGTAGCATTCCTGTCAAGTGCTAATCATTCATAAAAGCCCTGCCACATTACGACGCTTCTCACCGGCAATCCGCCAACGTGCAAAATAAGTTGTATGCATTGAGACACGTCCACCTTTTCGGCAGTTTAGGAAAAAGTTTGAAGACAGCGCAATGTGTTGGTAGCGTGCAGCCGACGTTCTGGTAACGTATATCGACGCGTGAGGAAAACAAACTAAAATGTTTGGCGCGCCCTCCTCATATGACCTTAGATGTTGCTAGGGCATAAAACACCAATGCACCAGTTTGGCGCAACATGAGGGCATGACCCTGCCACATGTGCGCCATCTGCCTAGCGTTTGCATAACATTATTCTAGTGATGTCGACGGGCTTCTGACATCGCCATAATATTGGCACCGGCGCGTTGACACGCGTTGTCGATCATCAAATGTTTTGTGCATGCGCAAAACTTTCGACGCGACACAATGCGTGCCGCCATTGCTCGCTGACTGTCGACGTCCGTCACATGTACCGATGCATGCCTAACATGCGTGTAACATTTCCTGATGTGTGCCGACGTTTCGCCCGAAAATCACACACATCGACGCGTCTTGATGAGAAACATCGTAATGTGACAGCCCCATAAGACAAAGCAGATTTAATAGAAGAGAAAAGCAACAATATAAAATTGACTTCATTATTCTCAGATGCCCATGAAGGCACATTTGCAGCTTAAATACTTCTTGCTAACTAACGTATGTACCCCGGCAACCAGTGACAATGTAACTCATCTCTTCCACCCGGGTATCTTTCCGTTGGGAGTGAAGCTTACCGGTTGCTCGGGCTAAAAACAGAAAACAAGAAGCATTACCAGATGCTTTGAAAATACCCCTGATGTAATAATCAGTCGGCTTGCATCTGGATCTAATTACATCATGTATATACATGACCTATTATGTAATACCATAACATTTGTGTATATCGTGAGTATAGGTATACATACCTGGACCTCACAAAGTCACAACGTTAACTGACTATCCCTACTAACAATAGTGGATGGGGTACGTATATACACAAATATTGCAAAGGTGGCACAAATAAACCTAACATAATGTTTTTCTTGAAGATTTATACTGCCTATCATGGATAAGTCTGAATAGGCTTGTTTTCACCATTAGACACTTTATTGATAGAAAGCCCGAGCCTACACTTTTACCGACCCAAGGGATTTTTAACCTCCCACACCACATAGACATAGCATGAGAGCAACTGGCCTTTGCTGACACTGTAAGTTATACACAGCGGTGGAAATCCAAACTGGAAGAGTTGGGAGCACAGGGAATCGAATTAGTAACAACTACCACCTTACAATAACTTTCAGCAATGAAAACAATCCACAATGCGACTTACTCATTATGGACAGGGTAACTAAACCATCACCCCAAAAATTATATATATATATAGTTATATACTGTATTCTCATGGTTAACACCATGGGTGTTTAAATTGGCAAATCACTGAAGTGAAGGTGGGGGTTTACCCACACATGGGCATTTAAGGGGTGGGCATTTACAAAATATTTGCCAAGTGGAGGGTGGGTGTTAACCCACACATGGGCGTTAACCCGTGAGAATACGGTATATACACACACATAACACTGGTGACTAATGATAGTGTCCACGCCATTATAGTTTGCATAGATCTTCTTCGCCGTGATATAGTAGGGAGGGCCAAGGTATCAACTCATTATGGAGGTATAAGGAGGAACGAGCAGCCATTGTACAATAATAGCATCCTTACTCTACGCAGCATGCTGCTCACCAGACCGTGCCCATTAGTCACATCTGTTGTCGCCCAGAGCGCTACCTTCTCAAGCATAACGGCTATGGTTAATGCGCAATTCCCTGGCCGTAAGCCACGTGGGGTCGTGGGTTCGAACCCTGGTCGAGTCAAACCAATGACGTAAAAATTGATACTTATCACTTCCTAGCCAGGTGCTTGGCATGATTAGGATAGGGCAAGGACTGGGGTGCTCAGTGTGAGGATAATGTGACTGAGTGGGATACCAGCTCACGATGCCAGTGGCCTGGTTTCCCAGAGGTACAGTACTATAAAGTCACCATGAATGCACACTGTCACAAGTCAGTACCCGTCCTGATATGACCTTAGATGTTGCTAGGACGTAAAACAACAACAAACAAACTACAATAAAAACTTTGGTTGGGGCAAGTTTGGTGGAGCGGTGGGGATCAGTAATGTGGAGGTGCAGTGGGCTTTATTATTTTTTTTTCTTGAAGATTTATACTGCCTATCATGGATAAGTCTGAATAGACTTGTTTTCACCATTAGACAGTTTGTCAATAGAAAGCCCGAGCCTACACTTTTACCGACCCGAGGGATTTTTAACCTCCCACACCACATAGACATGGTATGAGAGCAACTGGCCTTTGATGACGCTGTAAGTTATACACATCAGTGGAAATCCAAATTGGCAGAGGTGGGGGCACAGGGAATCAAACCACTGACCTTCAGATTAGGAGTCCGACCTAGAAAAAAGGCAGACACTCTAACCACTCCACCACAGAGAACACCATGTTGGGGTATAATAGCTGATTCAAGTTAAATACTCCGATGGTTTTCACTATCAGTCAATTTCTGAGATAAATATATTATATTGAATGTAATAACATACCATACTTTTGCTTTCAGTAAGTTTTGATCCGCGAAGAGGAAGAAGGCGAGGCGGGGGTGGAAAGAAGGCGTGTTTATTTCACGCCTCAGCGGAAGTACATGTTACAGGTATATACAATTAATGAAAAATATGCACAGTGGTAATTAAAATAAAGAGGTATCAAATAATGAGGTGATCCCAGGAAGGAGCAGAGAGGCTCAGAAGGAGCAGAAGATAGTTATGAATCAGCTTATGTCAAAAAGTCAGTGGCGTGAGGGGGTGCCGAGGAGCCCTCCACCCTAGGGAGTGGGAGGTTAAGTGGAAGTCGGGTGGGTGGGCGGAGGAAAAGCGGAGAGAGGCGGAAGACGGCAGGAGGGTGAGTGCCTGAGGAGAGCCGGCGGGCGGCCTTATAAGGGAGGAAGGGGGGGGCGAGGGCCGGTGAGGTGCGAATGCTGGCGGCCCGGGGGAGGGTGAGATGTGGCGAGCAGCGGGCGTCGGGTGAGGCGTGGCGGGAAGGGAGGGGGGGGGCGAGCCGGGGCTCGGCCGAGGTGAGTAGGCAGCGCCACAGCGGCGGGGGAGGGTCTCTTCCTTCCCTCGCATCAAACGTAATGCTTCGCATTACGACCGATGCGCGAAGAGGAAGAAGGCGAGGCGAGGGTGGAAAGAAGGCGTGTTTATTTCACGCCTCAGCGGAAGTACATGTTACAGGTACATACAATTAATGAAAAATATGCACAGTGGTAATAAAAATAAAGAGGTATCAAATAATGAGGTGCTCCCAGGAAGGAGCAGAGAGGCTCAGAAGGAGCAGAAGATAGTTATGAATCGGCTTATGTCAAAAAGTCAGTGGCGTGAGGGGGTGCCGAGGAGCCCTCCACCAAAACGGCGGAGAGGGCTCGAGGGGCGCCCGAGGGCGCGAGGCGGGGCACGTAGGCGTGCACAGCCGCGGAAGTCCAGGTGCCCTGTTCCATGATGTCAGAGATGGGGACCCCGGCGCGCTGGCAGGCCTGGGCGGCGCCTCGGCGGAGGCTATGGAGTGTGAAGGTCTCGGGCGCCGGCACCCTCTGGGCGGAGAGGGCCCCCCGGAGCAGCGCGGTGAGGGAGCGCGGGTCGAGGGGCCGGCCCGAGGGCATGATGAAAGCCGAGGCGTCCGGGGCGGCGGGGCAGAGGGCGACGGCCCCGAGCCAGGCCGCCACGGGGCAGAGGGCGGAGCCCGGGATGGCCGGGACGAAGAGGGCGACCGCGCCCGAGGGGCTGGAGATGGTCTTGGAGCTGCGGATCCGGAGGCGCAGCCCTCCGGGCGCGGGGCGGACGTCGTCTCGGGTGAGGGTGTGGGGGCCGCCCCACCCCTCGGGGCTCGGGGCCAGCAGGTTGGACTGCCGTAGCATCCCGAAGTACCCGAGGAGGAGCGCGGCCCGAGGAACGAGGGAGGCGGGGCCCGCTCGGGAGAGGTGGCTGATGGTGAGGGCGAGCTGCTGCGGCGTCAGGGGCGGCGCCTGCCAGGGGATGTGGGCGGAGGAACGTTCCCCGCCTTGGCAGACGTCCCTGGGGATGCGGGCGTCGAAGCCCGAGGTGAGGCCCCCGGCGCCCTCGACCCAGGAGCGGGCCCCCGAGACGGTGTTCTTAATGGAGGCAGGCGCGAGCCCGCGGAGGAAGAGGGCGGCAGTGAAGGCGGCGATGTCGAAGGGCGAGGGCGCGAGGGGGTCGACGCCTCGGGCCACGGCGTAGACGACGAACTCCTCGGCCTGGCGACGGCGGTTCCTCCAGGTCGCCGGGGCGAGGGAGGCGGCGCGGAACCGGGCGACGGCGGCGACCTCGTCCTCGGGGAAACCTAGAGGCCGGGGAAGAAAGGGAAGGCGTCATGGGTGATGTTGGTAGGGAGGAGCCCGAGGCGGGCCACCTCGGCGCGGGCCGTCGCGTCCCAGGGTCCCGGAAGGTGGGCGCGGCTGAGGGCGTCTGCGAGGAGGAGGTCCGCCCCGGGCTTGTGGACGATGCGGAGCTCGAAGGAGCCCGTGGCCGCCATCAGCCAGAGCTCCCGGGCGCAGGTCCCGAGGGTAGCGTCTCGGGCACGTCCCGACTCGAGCGCGAGGGCGGAGGCCATGTTGTCCGTGTTGACCGTCACCGTCGCCCCCGCGACGTCGTCCGGGAGGAGGGCGCGGAGGGCGACGACGAGGTTTACCGCCTCGAGCTCGTGGATCGTCGGGAACCGCGCCCGGAACGCCTTGGAGTACCCTCGGGCGTAGAAGTGAGTGGGGGAGAAGGCCCCGCCCCCGGTGAGGCAGGAGTCACACTCTATTACCCACCGACGGCCCTCGGGGGCCCGGAGGAGGTGGAGGCCGTTGGAGATACGGCCGTAGGCGGCAAACCATTTCAGGTCCCGGAGGGCATCATCGGCGAGGGTGAGGGTGGAGGCCCCGGAGCAGCTGCGGAGCGCCCCGAGGAGCCGGCCCATGAACTTGCGGCCGGGGAGCACGCAGCTGCTCACGTGGTTGAGGCGGCCGAGGAGACTCTGAAGCTCCTGCTTCCCGAGGGTGGGGGCGGGCGACGCGGGCGTCGCAGTCGTCGACGAGGGCCTGGATCTTCGCGGGGGCCACCCGGATGGTCATGGCCTCGCTGTCGAGGGCGAACCCTAGCCAGGTGAGGCGGACAGCGGGGGGGTGACATTTTCCGGGTGCTACGTCGAGGCCGAGGGCTGTGGTGAGGGCGAGGAAGGCGTCGAAGGCCTTGCAGGCCTTCAGGTAGGAGCCCTCGCAGCCGATGAAGTCGTCGACGTAGACGAGGGTATGGAACCCCTCGCGCCGGAGGATCCAGGCCACCGCCGAGGTGACGCGGACGCAGGCCGCGCCCGAGGAGCGGCAGCCGAAGGGGAGGGCGAGGTCAATGTAGGTGCCCCCATTGAGGCATATCCCGAAGAGAGGGCAGGAGAGGGGGTCGGCGCGGAGCTGACGGTAGGCCCGGGATATGTCCGCCGACCAGACGTAGGCCCCGGTGCCCTCGGACACTAAGCGGCGGCCGACGTCGGCGACGGACGGGAGGGTGTAGGCGTGGGGTTCCCCGAGGTACTCGCGCCGGGGGATGCCCGAGTTCACGCTGGCGCCTCGGGGATAGGAGAGGTCGACGATGACCCGCCTCTTGCTGGAGTCGGACTTGGGGCGGGTCATCATCGGGGAGACCTGGGTCCAGGGGGAGAAAGGGGGGACGTGGAAAGGGCCGATGAGGGCGCCGAGGGCGAGCTCCGTCTCTACAAAGGCCTGGATGTGAGGGAGGAACTCCGGGGGCTCACGGTGGTTGGAGAATGAGGGCCGAGGGAGGGTTGGTGCCGAGTAGTTGGCGGGAAAGCCGAACTCGAGGAGGTCGAGGACGGCCTGGTCGGGGTAATCCTGGAGGCGGGAGCGCCAGGCGGGGATGTGGAGGCCTGAGGGTAGGGGGATGCGGGCGGCCAAAAAATTAGGGAGGCCCGCTTCCCGGAGGGCGGTGTAGGTGCGGAGGAAGGTAGGGTAGCGGTCCCACGCCTCGCCGGAGGGGTGGGGCCAGGAGGCGAGGATGGTGGGGCGGTAGTGGTGGGGGGTGGGGCCGCAGGAGGGGGCGGCGGGCAGGGTGGCCTGGAGGTCGGGGTCGATTACATCGACGGTGGGCTCGTCGAGGGAAGGGCGGGGCGGGGCAGGGTGTTTGAGGGGGCTGGGGTTCGGGGGAGGAGGTGCGGCAGGGGCGGGCTAGGGCGGGCGGCGAAGTCGTGGGCGGTGGGGGGGGGGGGGGGGTCGGGGGGGCGGGAGGGGGGGGCGGGTCGGGGGGGGTCAGGGGGGCAGAGGAAGGCAGTGTCGCCAGGGTCGAGGTGGACGTCAGGGTCGAGGATGGTGGGCGACTGGCGCCGGGCGGCAGTGGGAGCCTTACTGAGGGGGAACTGGGGCCGGGTGGCGGTGGGAGCCTTGCCGAGGGGGCGCTGGGGCCCGAGGCGGGTGTGGTTGCCGGAGGGAACGGCGGTGCCGAGGCGGCGGGCAGGCCGCGCCTCGGGCAGCTGGGCGGTAGTGTCGGGAGGGCTGGTGGCAGTGTGGTGGGCGGCTTTAATAGGGTGGGTGGGCCGGTCTGGGGCCTCCGTGCCGGGGTGGAGGTGCCGGCTCCCTAAAAATCCGGCGAGGCGGGAGCCGCTGCCCGGGCGCGCTTGGCCAGGCAGGCGTCCTCACTGTGCCTGGTCAGTACCTTTCGCACATTGGCGCAGTATGCGCATGCGTGGAGCTGTTTGGACGCCCCCTGGCCGTGGACCTCCCCCGGGGCTGCGTGGGTGCAGGAGTTGGGGTCCCGGTTCCAGGCATAACACAGTGGGCCGTGGATATCCTTGCTGTAGGCCACGCGTGTGTCGGTGTGAGCTCGGGACTGGGGGCGGGGCCTTGCAGGGTCGGCGGAGCGGGGTTGGCTGGTGGTGGACTGGGGGGGCATGGCGAGGGACTCCAATCTGAGGAGGTTTATGGCTACTGGGTCATGCCAACCGTGGGGAGGGCGCCGTCCGCGATCGCGGTGAAGACCGCCTCAGAGTAGTGGCGGACGGTCGCCCAGGGGTACATGAGGTTGTCACGGCAGATAGCTAGGATATGGTGGTGGAGTCCCGGGGCGGAGTGGGCGGGGAAGTCCGGGTGGTCGATGAGGATGAGGAGGGCGAGGGCATATTCATCCTTGGTTGCCTCCCCCCTTTTCACCGGCTTCCTCTCGGGACCTCGCCTCACCAGATCGGAGGGGAAGATATAATTAGAAGGAATACCTTGGCGTCTGGTTGAGTGTCGCGCCTCGGCGGATGCCAGGATTTCCCTGACGGCATCGGCCGTAGAGGCGGGGTTGTGCCGGGTCTCCTCCTCCTGGTAGGCCGGCGACGCCAGGGGCTGTACTTGGGGCAGGATGTGGCGGTACCTCCCGTACTCCGGGTGTGTGGCTCCGGGGAGGGCCGCCTGGGGCGGCGGCGGGGGCCGGGCCGCGGCGGTGGCAGGTGCCCGAGGCGTGGGTGCGGCCCGGTGCTCCTCTGGCGCGGGCCGGGTGCCGTTGGTGCTGATGTGGTCGATCCGGGCGTGGAGGTCGGCAGTGGCCTGCCGGTGCTCGGCGTTGGCCTGCCGGTGCTCGTCATTGGCCTGCCGATGCTCCAGTTGCATCCGCTGGATGGCTTCCAGCACTGAGGACATCTCGGAGCCCGAGGAACGGTCCGAGGGCGCCGGGGGGGAGACCGAGACGGACGCCGGTGACTCGTCCCTCCCGGGCGTGGTAGAAGGCCCCGGAGTGCGGGGGGCGGCCCGAGAGCCCTTCCGACCGCGTCCTTTCCCTTGAGGCATGCTTGGTGCTGGTGTGTGTCAGCGGTCCGAGGTGTAGGCCAAGGAGGAAAAGCGGAGAGAGGCGGAAGACGGCAGGAGGGTGAGTGCCTGAGGAGAGCCGGCGGGCGGCCTTATAAGGGAGGAAGGGGGGGGCGAGGGCCGGTGAGGTGCGAATGCTGGCGGCCCGGGGGAGGGTGAGATGTGGCGAGCAGCGGGCGTCGGGTGAGGCGTGAGCGCCAGAACAAAGAAGGTGGCGGGAAGGGAGGGGGGGGGGGGGCGAGCCGGGGCTCGGCCGAGGTGAGTAGGCAGCGCCACAGCGGCGGGGGAGGGTCTCTTCCTTCCCTCGCATCAAACGTAATGCTTCACATTACGACCAATTTGAATAACTAACTTTTGATATATTTGAAGTGCAAACATGGACAATACATTTTGGGAAGCAAATGTCTTGAAAGTGCACCAGTAACTGAGTTCGATATTTAGCATGAAATGTAGATAATAGTTTTCGTTTTGAAAAGTTGATGATTCATCGGACTATGCAGCTTCAAGCAGGTAGAATTTCAAAGAGAAACTATTTCCCTTTCACTATGGAAGACAGTATACTTATATATACTAGTACAGTTGATTGCTGAGAGATAAGATAACTGCTCCTGTCGATTTTGGACTCTGCTTTGACACGATCAAACCTATGACCTCGCTCACTGGAAGCCAGCTCTGTAGCCACTCGACCAACAGGTTCGCAAGCCAATTCCTGCACAATTAGCAGAAACTCAAGCTTTAGATCAACTATGGAAGGGATTGTTAGGTTGTACAGGGTTATGTTTGTATACCTTGCATAGGTTGTATAGGGTTATTATTTTAATCAAGCCTTACATGCATGATTACTATTTAAAAATAAATGAAGGAAGCGATCTAAACACAGGCACAAACTAACAGTCAGTGAGCTCATTCACTCCTCTCAGAATTTGTCAGAGATTTCATTCAAGTTATCAGCCCCACTTGGTCTTTTTGTTGCATGTGTTCTTATATATATGTGTATAGATTCTCTGATGGGAGTGCAATTTCCTGCGCCTGGTAGGTGCTGGGAAACGCCGGAGGTGGGGCCACCAGTCATTATCATGTGCAGGAGACAATATGCAATATTCAGTGCAATAATCTATATATAGGCAAATAATTCTCTTTCGCGTCGTTTTTCTTTTTCTTGTTTTTTTTCTGGAAGATTTATACTGCCTATCATGGTTAAGTCTGAATACCCTTGTTTTCACCATTAGACAGTTTGTCTATAGAAAGCCTGAGCCTACACTTTTACCCACCCAAGGGATTTTTAACCTCCCACACCACATACACAAGGTATGAGAGCAACTGGCCTTTGATGACGCTGTAAGTTATACACAGTGGTGGAAATCCAAATTGGCAGAGGGGAATCAAACCACTGATCTTCATATTAGGAGCCCAACCTAGAAAAAAGTCAGACACTCTAACCACTCCGCCACCGATACTCCGTTAGCAGGACATAGGTCAGGCAGTAGAGCGTCCACCTGTGAAGGTGCGGGTCATCCGATTGATCCTGCTCGTTGGACCCATTTTGAGCTATTTTCTGTTCCAACCAGTGGTCCACATCTGGTTCATCAAAGCCTGTGATATGTGCTACCCTGTCTGTGGGGTAGTGCAGATAAAAGACCCCTTGCTCCTTATCGGGCAGAGTATCCTCTCTGGCGGGAGCGGGTTTCCAGCAAACAAATATGTCAGAATTACCATATATCTGACATCCAATAATAGCCGATGATAAAAATCAATGCTCTAGAGTCGTCATTAAATATACCAAACTATTATACTCAGATAATACGCTGTACACTACATAAACCTAGTACAAATAGCATAAATTAATACGCCTTCTGGCCGCATATATTCAGATTGCACCACCGTGAACCAGTCACCCAACCACACATCACATAACACTAGATGTGTGTGACCACTCTGCCGGGACACACCATCACACACAGTCGTAGACAAGACCAGTCTGTGAGGGACTCAGTGTAATCGGGGGTTATTGTGTTTGTCTGGCAAGGCTCAGCGCGCTGATCCAATCTTTCGACACACACAGACACACATACATACACACACAGACACACACACCGACACACACGTACGTGTACATACACACACATACACACAGACAGAGAAGGTGTTGAGAAGGCCTTATGAAGCAGTCTCCAGGATGTAGGCCTGGAACTCTGCATCCTCATCCACCAGCTAAGGTTACATCCAACATAGTTAAGCAAGTTTCATGCCAGTCTAGTTTTGAGATATGCCATACATATCTGCCATTGTATTGTATGTACTTCACGTGGTGGAAGAATCAGTAGAGCGCAGGCCTCGTGAGTTGCTTCCCAGTCGAGTCAAACCGATGACTTATAAACTTGATACGTCTCATTTCCTAGCCTGACGCTGAGCATTAATAGGATAGGGCAAGGACTGGTTAGCCTGGTTTCAGGATAATATTACTGAGTGGGATATTGGTCATGGTGCTGGCGGCCAGATTTCCCAGTGGTCATTATCGCAGAATTGATATATGTGTGTCTCACCAATCAGGATACAGGAAAACACGTTTGCAGGTTTAAATCACTTTAGACTGAGCCAGCACTTGTCCTCGTCTAGTTCCAAATGAAATCAGGATGGCTTAATTCTGTAACATTAGCACCGAAAATATAATGCGCATTATTCATTTGTCCACTCTTTGTCATCAGGTGGACAAACATGACATCTAAGCGTGCTATTTTTTAAAGTTTCTTATGGGGCTAAGAAAAAGCCCAAACAAAAGCATTTCTATAATTAATTGGCACAGAGCAGACCACTATGAAATGACACTCATTCAGAAAATGCTAAGTGCTATAGTGCTTCAATAAGAAGAGTAAAAGCTTGGCCAGTTATTTTGATTCATCACCTACCCCTTGTAGAATTTATTCGCAAGTGGAATCTCAGTTCAAGATAAATCCATACATGGTTAGCTTGTGCTTTCTTGTTCCAAATCTCTAGCCAGACCGGCTGAGGATAACACTTGCTTAACTTAAACATAACACTTGGTAACCAGTAGTATTGCCATTAGTAGGATGGATATATATTTTCTTGAAGATTATACTGCCTACAATAGATAAGTCTGAATAGACTTGTTTTCAGCATTAGACAATTTGTGGATAGAAAGCCCAAGCCTACACTTTTACTGACCCAAGGGATTATTAACCTCCCACACCACATAGACATGCTATTAGATCAACCTGCCTTTGATGATGCTGTAAGTTATATGCAGTGGTGATGGTCCAAAGTGGCAGAGGTGGGGGCACACGGAATCGAACAACCAGCCTTCAGATTAGGAGTTAGACCTCAAAAGAAGTCAGACACTCTAATCACTCTGCCACAGAGAACCCCGCAGATATATACAATTCTGTGGAGCCTTTTAAATTGATGACGTAAGGAAGCATCAAAATACTACTCACACACAGATATATAATTATTTATCACATAATGTATTATGTTTAGATAAATGGGCAGACTCGCCTGAATGTCTTTATGTATTATTCTGGATTCGCTGTGGGGGAGCTGACATAGATGAGTGTGGTGCCTCCAGCTTGACCAGCAAGAGGCGTTTCAACTATTGAATGATACACGCTACAGGAATTTTAACTAGAGCCTGCTATAATAAAAGAGGTTTCCAGCAACTACCTTCTCTCTTCGTCTTTGCTCATTTTTCCAATATATTGTTTATCCTGGGGTATATATATATATATATATATATATGGGTGAAGTATAAAGCATTTATACAAATATTGTTAGGATGTAACAGTTTTACTAGTTTGCTTGTTGCAGTTAGGGTTCAAACCTGCGCCTTTCATATAGATGTGCAGACTTTGATGCGGCAGTTACACCAGCCTGGTGCGCAGCCAGCCTGCTCCGAGGTAGGGGTTTGGTGCACTTTCTCTAGCATCCAACGGTAATCCCCTGCATTGGGTGCATTTGATTCCGAACTCTAGCTTTAATTTTCTTTTGTGAATAAACAGGTTGGTCTTTGGTCCAGCCAGAGTGTCTACTCAATCCACCTACATATGTCTTCTCTTGTGAAATAACTAATAATACATATATTTATACATATATATATAAATCATCAGCAGTACCCTCTTGACGACAATAACCGCCAGCGGGTGCTCGCTTAGAGACTAGAATCTACTACTGAAGTCACTTGGGTAAATCTATATGTGTCACATTCCAAACATCAACCACCACTTTTCCCAAAGCTCCATTCTGGATGCTCCCACTGATTCCTCTCTCACCTTCTGCGGAACAAATAATGTAACAATCTCACACCCGGGAGTGTCCAATTCCATTGACCTCACTTCCGTTCTGGAGCACCTTGTTGGTGTCAAGATAATGTCACGTGACTTGGACTCCTTTCCTACCCCATTCCCTTCAATATTTATGCATATATATATTATACATTATTATGGTGCCCTCTCCGGTTCAAGAATACCATCAAGAGAAACTTGAAGCTGAGGGACATTAAGACCGACTCAGCAGAGAGTTAAATGGAGAGCGGCAGTCAAGTAATGAAAGCAGTCTTTGTCGCATCGCAACCGACAACATGATGATGATGACATTATTAATTACATAAGGATAATCTGAGGAGGATTCAAGGTTTGACCAAACCATGTACTATTGTCTATTGTATTTATTTATTAGTATTCAACCGGATCATGCTACATTATTCACTGTTGACCTTATGCAAGCTACTGGTGCCCGCTTCGGCCACTATATACAGGGTTCTGGCCACTCTGTTCACTTCAGCTCAAGTTACCCTTTATGTATGGTAGGCAATACCTCTTTCCTTCCCAAGGATTTAAGTTTCCTGAAACCAATATCAATATTTGTTGGTTATTCCTAGTCTGGTTTATATATCTTTGGCATATACATACAGGCATATATATATATACATATATATATATATATATATATATATATATATACACAATAACGCTATCCTTTCGAAGCTCCGTCACTGGCATTTTTGAGTAACCCAGCTGTGACACTTCCAATACACATCAATCAACTAAGCTATGTAGTTACACCTGTTTAGGCAGCTAAGCGCATAAGATTTCCAAAACCGATGTATTTATCTAGATTTGGTTTGACATATGTTCCTCATAATACTACTAGGCAAATACCAAGGAATGCTTGTTTGTGATCTAATCGAATCACCTCTGCAGTCATATATAAACACAACCATCCTGCTCCAATTACCCGTTGTTCCATACAGAATGTCCCTACACCCCGATCGATCCTTGTATTCGGATATGCACCTACATCTAGGATTCCTTACACACGGTATGCGGCATGCGTCATGCAGCGTGCAGCGTGCGGCGTGATTACGGGATGGGTCCTTTCACCCACACCCACACCCACACCCACACACAGTGTCAGGTTTCCTCACCAGTGCTCTCTATGGCAAATGCAGCAGAATTCACATTCGCATGCCGCACCGATCGGTACATGGACCGATTCAGTATTCGCATGCCGCATGCCGCATGCCACATGCCGCATACCGTGTGTAAGGAATCACCCCCATTGACTTAGATGCTTTTCGATTTTTTGCCGCATTTGCATTCGCATTCGCATACCGCATACCGCGTGTAAGGAATCCTAGCTTAATTGTATCACGTTATTTAGGACCCAGTCTGCTATCGACCCCCATTCCGACCCCTCCCATCACATCCCCATCCCGCTATGCCATCTCCAATTGTGTCATGTGATAGCAAGTCCCTGGTCAGACCTGGTAATCCATCTATCTCAGTTTGTTATGCTAACCCTTTATCCCCGCTCCCCTCCTCGGCCCTGCTTCCATTGCTCCAACCGAAATATCTAAAATACAAAGTGCCTTGTTCCTCTCACTATCCACATCCGCGTCCGCATCCGCATCCCTATCCGTATATGCCTATATATCCGCCTCCGAATCTGCATCCCGATCTAGTTCGGCATTCCACTTGATTAATGCAACCATTACTCAATCCATAGAAGCCATGGCCAGATTTGCCTTTGTTATTATGTTCTGTGTCTCGAACAATGAGCGCACATATGGATACTAACCTGGGCTAGGGACGGGTGTACGGAGAGGCATGCGGATTGGAACGGACGTGAAGGCGGTGGGTATCCGATTTATTCCGGCATAGATCACCTCTAGCGATTATTGCTTGTGTATATTTAGAGTTCGCTTGGTCAATTTATTTCGTCTGAGTAATGCAGGTAATGACAGGTGCATTTCAGTCCTGTGGAGCACTGCAATGACGAGTGTTCAGAATTGCACGTGTAGACAACATGAGGTTTATTTAGCTGTTTTTCCTAGACATGCACCCAGCTGTGCAGATTGAATTATTAAAGAGGCACACGGAACATGGATTTATAGTGTGCGCATATTCTGCACAACCATGTACTGCAGATATCAAGCAATTTGGAAATCTAAAACTAACAACAGATCTACATGATGATTTGCAAGTATTGTATTACAGCAAAGACCCTATTATACTAAGACGGCTCACTCAGCATGTACTGTGTAATCAAAATGATCAAACCCACCACTTGGTGCACTGGCTGTTCTCTTGGTTAAACAGGTGTTATATTATATGTAGAAATGTATATATGAATGTGAAAGATGTGTGATGATGGCGATGCTGATGATGATGCGTATTTGTTCATAGCAATTTCATATTGATGTGCATTCATACTTACCTATCTCATGTATATTATAATTGTATGTGTTTACATGTGAAACACCAACCAGCAGCTGGGCTGATCAAACCCACCACAAGGTGGCACTGCAAAATTTATATTACCATGGGAGAGATAGGGAGTGAGCCATCTTAGTAGTATAGGGTATTTTATTACAGGCATGACTGGGCAGGTGTAAGTTTGACCATGAACAATGGGTCTATCCGCTCCTTGTCAAACCCTACTGATTCCATGTTCCAAGCTGGATAGTGACAAGTGTAGATTTGAAAAGATTTTGTTTGAATCGCCCGGATTTAAACCTCAATATTTAAGACCTAAATGCACTAGGATTGGTCCCACTGCTTCACTGGTCACAACTGGGCAAGTGTATTATTAACAACCCCACCCGAACAACATAACTAACTACACTAGAGTTCATCATCATCATGCTGTCGGTCATGATGCAACAAATACTGTTTTTATTACTTGACTGCCACTCTCCATTTAGCTCTCTGCTGTGAGAGTGATGTCCATGAGTCGGTCTAAATGTCTCTCAGCTTCACGTTTCTCTTGATGGTATCCTTGAACCAGAGATGAGGGCACCCTCTCTTTCTGTAACCAGAAGACAGTTGAGAATAGAGGATGTGCTTTGGTACCCTGTCTGATGACATCCTCATGAGGTGTCCAGTCCACTGGAGATTCTTTTTTATCAAAAGATCTTCCATAGAGGGCGGCCCCGTCCGTTCGAGTATTTCCTTATTAGAGTTACACTAAAATATGGCTAACTAGAATATTACACTAGAATATTTCTAACTAGAACAAATACACATCATCATCAGCATCGCCATCATCACAAATCTTATTATTAGAGTTACACTAGAATATTTCTACCAAACTGACATTCATATACCGCTTGCCTAATGGCAACTGAACATTAAAACTTACTACAACTTTACCAACGGAATACAGAAGATAACTTCTGCTTACATTCTAAATAATACGTAAATACTCACATTGATCTGACTAATATTGATCTAATTATATGACACTACTGTTACCATATTGCTATGGAACTTTTGGCTTGGAGAATGTCATTGGGTTACATGCTGCAAATTGTGTATTCAACAGTTCTTGTACCCCTTATTCTATCTACCTTTTGTGTAAATAACCCTAACTTGAAAAATGGCTGGAAGACCAGTGCTTCGGCACTGACAATAGACTTATCCAGTAGAATAAACATATTTACCCCTCCCCCAAATATATATTGTATCCACAGCAAGACTATATTGCCGTGGGTTTATTTCAATTAGATAAAATGGATTAACCCTTTAAGATAACCGCTTTATGTGAGTATTATTTACAGCATGCTCCATTCATATACACTTGTTTAGGTCAGAGAATCATAAGTATTGTAGTATGCAAGTTTAAGTCTTCACCTATTGATATTCCGCCCAAGGTATTCTGCCAATCATTTTAGCATGAAGCAAACCGTCCCTCACTTTCGCATTCCTCTCGGAATATGCCTCCTTAAAGTACCTTAATCAAAGGGCTTTGTATATCTACCATTTCCTTAGGTAAATATAGCACCCTGATCAGTATGGCCTACCTCATATAATTTTGAAGTAACCTTCAGTTCAAATAGGTAATTATGGAGATAATTGAAGTCAAAATAATGATCAATCATTATTGGCCCGCATTTAGGAAAGCTAACATCATAAGATTCACTATAATGATAATTGAGCAAATTCCTTTAGCATTCCTTCTTCCACAGCAAATAAATGCATATTTAGCACATTAGTATCAAAGTTTAAAAAAAAAATCATATCTAGATGAGTTCTTTAGTTTGAAAATTCGGAACCATATACAGGTTAGGAAAAAACTTGAAAATTAAAAAAGAACTAATATAGAAACTACTAACACCCAAAACTGCAAAGGTTGGCCCGAGAAAGATCAGGTAAAGACTCCTGAGTGCGGGACCAGACCAATCCAGTATCACAGCTGTCCAGCGTTGAAAACAAGCACCCTCACAGGAGCTTATACGTTATGGGCAGAATAACAAACTTGTCACAAAAAAATTATAAATAAAAATATGCAGCTTTAAATATTCAAATTTCAGTGGAAGGGGTGGCTTGGGTTGGCGACTGAGGAATAGAATGGCGATCCTCGTAACTCGTCTCAACGTCTTCAGGATATATCAATATCCTGATTTTCGCCATTCGCATCCCAGATAATGGATTAATTGCCCTAGACAGAGGCCAGACTTGCAGTTCCGAATAGTGGGTGCCTGCAGGTCGGGATACGGATTGGCTCTGCTTTAGATCTTTACCTATCTGACTTGAATCTGAATTACATGTATTAATTGAAGGTAAAATCTTACCCCAATTATTAGGAGATCTCTCTTCTACCGAGCGGAACCCATGCATTTCCGGTTCCGCTAGCAGTGCCATCCTCTCAATTATCGAGATATGGTGACAACAGACATTACCTGATTCCCAAGTGGCAAACAGTTCTGTAGTGTATCTACTTTTAGGGATAGTTAGCCCCTAAGAGTTAGTTATTAGAGTGATTGTTCATGTTCATTAATTGAATAAGCGGAGAAACATTCATTGCTATTCCTCATTTGAAAGCTCTTTGCTCTTAGTTCTGGTTGTTGGGGTTTTATGTCTTGTCAATACCAGGAAGCCGCTCGACTTGGGATAGTGCACACTCATGGCGATCTGTTAGTGCTCTCCTATTGGGGTACTAGGCCACTGGCCCCATGACCTGATTTTCCAATCGCTTACATTATCCTGAGACTCAGCTAATCTCTCCCTGCCCTGCCTTAGGAATGTCGAGCGTCAGGGTACGTAACGGTTTAAAGTTATTTGTTGGATGGGACTAAAGGTTCGGACCAGGAGCCTCGAATCCTATGATCTACCAAGACAGCAGGTGGGCTCTGAACTCATTTCATCATCCAGCATGAGATAGACACCGAACAAGGCAATACGAATTGCGTTGGTTCCCTAATCGGCCATCTTGATTTTCATTCAAATCGGCTTTAAATATATATATATATGGTGTTCTCTGTGGTGGAGTGGTTAGAGTGTCTGACTTTTTTCTAGGTCCGACTCATAATCTGAAGGTCAGTGGTTCGATTCCCTGTCCCGCACCTCTGCCAATTTGGATTTCCACCGCTGTGTATAACTTACAGCCTCATCAAAGGCCAGTTGCTCTCATACTATGTCTATGTCGTTTGGGAGGTTAAACCATCCCTTGGGTCGGTAAAACTGTAGGCTCGGGCTTTCTATCGACAAACTGTCTAATGGTGAAAACAAGCCTATTCAGCCTTATCCATGATAGGCAGTATAAATCTTCAAGAAAATATTATACTTCATATGTCAATAATAAAAGATCAATTATATTATTTGTATGAACACAATACAAACAATCATATACATTTTGGAGTGGACTATCTCTGTCTGGTCCAGCGTGACCGTATTTATTAAAGTTGCATGGTCCGATGACGGTTGAATTTGTTAGTCATATTTGAGCTAAATAGCTCAGGTTGACCATTATATCCTAACAGGCATTAGTCCCGAGTAAATTTGATGAAAAATGGCTAGTTTTGGAGCAATTTGAGCTGAAAGAACCCAAAATAATTTAGACAAGCTTGCCAAAAGTCCTGTGGCTATGACCCAGATGGTCATCTCACGATGACCATGTAATGTGAGATGACCTGGTAATCATAGGTATGGCCCTGCACAGTAGGCCTACATAGCTCTAATGTGGTCCTGAGATTGGCCTAATTGATTAATGGCCTCCCTGCATAATGGGTTTCAAAGTGAGTGTCCAAAGGGGTGATGTTATAAATTCACAAGTCATTATGTATATGCTGTCCCAAATGATTACCTAATACACCAGTATCTCATCATCATCATCATGCTGTCGGTCACGATGCGACAAAGACTGCTTTCATTACTTGACTGCCGCTCTCCATTTAGCTCTCTGCTGTGAGAGTTGCGTCCATGAGTCGGTCTTAATGTCTCTCAGCTTCAGGTTTCTCTTGATGGTATCCCTGAACCGGAGACAGGGGGCGCCCTCTCTTTCTGTAGCCAGAAGACAGTTGAGAATAGAGGATCTGCTTTGGTAGCCTGTCTGATGACATCCTCATGAGGTGTCCAGTCCAGCAGAGATTCTTTTTGATCAGAAGATCTTCCATAGAGGGCTGTATCTAAGTTGGATATATAGGATCAAATGTAGGTAGTTGTTTTAATTTTGACAACATTATATTTCATCGGACCATGCAATTTAAACCAACTTCCTGTGAGTAAGTGGCTTCTGGCACCCCTGGATATATACCCCTCGAGCAGAGCAATGCACCACCATTTACACATACTTAGGTGCATTTCAGGCAGCTCCACCAGTACCACTTTATGTCTTCTTGAACGGTCCCAGAATAATATTTGCATAAGTTACTTTAAATCAGCCCTGAACAAATTTGATTTCCTGATCCATGTTAAGATAATTCATGGAGCATAGACGTACTAAAAGAATACATCTATTAATTTCATCAACTACCTTCCCTCTCGTGCTACTGCCACAAACTATTTTCAGACATCAGAACTAGCTCGATTACATAATATCAACTACCGGTTAATTCCACACAAGATTGATGTGAATGGATGGGTTTTGTTTATTGGTGATTATCATGCATACATTTATCTACTGACCAAATGCAGTGACCAAATAAATAAGAATGCAGACCCCCCTAGAAGGGACGGTGGGACTTTTGAATCCCAAAAGTCTCAATCCAATGACTTACGAAATGACACATGTTGCTTCTTCGTCCGGAACTTGGCATTCGAAGATCTGATTTGCTCAGTGTCAGGATTATGTAACTTTGTGGGAACTTGGATCATAATGCCACCGGCCTGGTCACCCAGGGAAGCAGAACTACAATTAAATTGACCTAAATGCTCATGCAAAAGTTTGTACCCTTCCTGTTATGACCATATATGTCACCAGGATGTTATATCCCAACAACAACAAATCCATGTATCTTCTTTTTGTGCCATCTCATGGTTCCATGTGTTTATGTGGTATGGGGTGTGACCTCGGTTATTAAAGGCTCAGTCACACCTTACCAGACTGGGGAAACGGATAGAAAACGGACATTGTCTGGTGAAATACGTCAATGTCCGTTTTATATATGGTACGCATCCGGTTTGTCCCTTATCTGTCCGGTGGTGTCCGGTGTGTACGTTGGCAAGTTTTCAACATGCACAAAACTAGTACTGGACACTGCCGGAATGATGTGTATGGATGGTGTCCGTTTTAAGTCCGTTTAGTCCGTTTTGTCTGGTTCATGTCTGTTACCCATCCGTTACAGTTGATGGTGTTGCGGGAATTGGGTCAGTATATGTTTCCGGCGCGTCCGTGACAGTGTCCGGTTGATGTTTGGTGGCTATCCATTCATGTCCGTTTCATGTCCGTTCATCCAACGTCCATTGACCCGATAGCGCAACATTTCGACACATTTTGATACATTTTGATACCGAACCCTACCAGACTAGAAAATTATTTGACTGGTTTATGTCTGTTGCTCAATTCGGTAAGGTGTAACAGGCACTTAAGATAAGTACTCTCTCGATGGTATCTCAAGAACATTCACGTACTGGCATAACAATACTAGGGGTCATTGAAGAGACAAACTCTGAGAGGGGTACATCTGCTTATTGTGTAATAATAAGCAGCATATATCCAGCATCTGTGTCATTCTAATTCTAATTTAATTAACTAGTCCTTCCAGATAGAGTTTCAACGCCATGTACCAATGTTCAAATGTCAAGCTTGGTGCCACCTGCACATTCTGATATTACCTTAGATGTTACCCGGATGTCATCATCATCATGCTGTCAATCGTGCTGCGACAAATACTGCTTTCATTACTTGACTGCCGCTCTCCATTTAGCTCTCTGCTCTGAGAGTTGCGTCCATGTGTCGGTCTTAAGGTCTCTCAGCTTCAAGTTTCTCTTGATGGTATCCTTGAACAGGAGACGAGAGCGTCCTCTCTTTCAGTAACCAGAAGACAGTTGAGAATAGAGGATCTGCTTTCCTATCCTGTCTGATGACATCCTCATGAGGTGTCCAGTCCACCGGAGATTCTTTTTGATCAGAAGATCTTCCATAGAGGGCAGCCCCATCCATTTGTCACTTTGTCCTTCTAGGTTAGCTTCATGATTGAACGCAGATGTCGCATCATGAAGGCATGCAGCTTTTTCACCTGTCGTCTGTACACTGTCCAGGCCTCGGCTCCGTATAGTAGGGTGGATAGTAAGATTGCACAGTGGTTGTTCCAGAGTCTCTGGCGTAGTCGGCCGAAAGATGCGCTACCCTTGGCAATCCTCCTCTGTATTTCAGCATCAATACATCCATCACTTGATATAGTGCTTCCGAGGTAGGTGAATTTCGGAACAGAGTTCAGCTTGTTTCCATCAACCATGATCTCGTCCTCTCGGGTTCTTGTAGAGTTGGGTTGGTACAGCACCTCCGTCTTCTTGATGTTAATCTTCAGGCCAAACTTCTTTGATGCATCGGAGAAAGCGTCTACTATTTTCTGGATATCTTCAGCAGGGTGGGCAACCAGTGCACTGTCATCTGCGAATAGCAGCTCTCTCACCAGTACATTTCATCAAAGCTGCCTTCAAAAGTCTTGAAGTGCTGCTGGCTATTGCAAGTTACCAGCGGCACTCTCTACGGGAGCAAATAGAGGTTTCACACCGGCAAGAACATGGCAAGACCGGTGCAAAACTATTTGTCCCTGCAGTGGCTGGTCGGGAGATGTTGGGAGTTCCATACATCAACCGCCCTTAATGCTGCCACAGTGTCATGGTTTTCTGTTCAGGGTTTGCTCCCTTAGCCTTCAGTTCTGTCAAGAACCTGTACCACAAGGCAGTGGTTTACAACTCTCCAGGGCAGCGGCGTTAAACTCCCTGAGGTATTACTACACCTGTACTACCTGCATACGTAACACTCCAAGAACCACCCAACTGATTTATATTCCACTCAGTACTGTATTACCTTATGAAGTTGCTATGCATGTACATTCTTTTATTTATGTAATGGAATGCGACTTGATTTATCATCCAATGCAAACGAGAAAAACCTATACTAATACCATGTGCAAAAGGCAGAAGACGGCACCTGTCTAGGAGGAGACGACATTGTCCGGGTGAAATGTACAAATGTGAATGCATCCAATTCATCATTCTACTTCCAGAGGCGCATTTACATACAAGTGACAACAGGATAATGGCAATGCATGCCCTAATGACAACGCCTGCCAGTCGCCTTCTTTGAACAACAAAAAGTTGCTTAATCACTTTCCAGCTGTCGTGCTGGATATTTATGTATTGTTCTTACACGGTTCTGTTTTTGCCCCTCAGCTCGTTCTGAATGCTTCGTTTGTCAGGTGCTCTTGATTAATGTTGGTAATTAGATTGCATGCATCGCGACCAGTGTACCGGGTTCACTTAGTTTACCTATCATTATCATTATATATATATATATACATATATATATATGTATGAAAGTATGCATTACGAGGAGACCGGAGTGGATGATACAATCTTCATTAACATGGAAGTATATATATAAATATGGATGTAAAACATATATATATAGAAAGTATCTGGCTGGGCTGACAATGCCCTACCGATCAAATAAAAATTAAAATAAAGTGAATCGTATAGCAATGTGTACAAAGGCATAGTGACGCAGCCGGCGCGCGCTCAGGTGTATATATCGCTCCGCAGCGCCGACTAGTGGATTTACCCAGAAGCACCCCCGCGGCTCCAGAACTCGCCACGGAGGGGCAGCACCATGCGGTTTCTTACATCGGCATATACGTAGTATATGCTTTGCTATATATATATGAAAAGTTCAGG